>JAZDUH010000380.1:5872500-5965000 GCA_036419115.1 Scarus forsteni | reverse complement strand
CTGAGATTAAATAATCCAGATTAACAGACTGTGAAACAGACTGAGATTAAATAATCTAGATTAACAGACTGAAAAGTAGGCTGAGATTAAATAATCCAAACTAACAGGCTGTAAAGTAGACTGAGATTAAATAAGCCAGATTAACAGGCTGTGAAACAGACTGAGATTAAATAATGCAGATTAACAGCCTGTGAAAGAGACTGCGATTCAATAATCCATTATAACAGACTTGTAAAACAAACTGAGATTAAATAATCCAGATTAACAGGCTGTAAAGTAAACTGAGATTAAATAATCCAGACTAACAGGCTGTGAAACAGACTGAGAGTGAATAATCCAGATTAACAGACTGTGAAACAGACTGAGATTAAATAATCCAGATTAACAGGCTGTGAAACAGACTGAGATTAAATAATCCAGATTAACAGGCTGTAAAACATAGTGAGATTAAATAATCCAGATAAACAGACTGTAAAGTTGACTGAGATTAAATAACCCAGAGTAACAGGCTGTAAAGTAGACTGAGATTAAATAATCCAGGTTAACAGCCTGTGAAACAGGCTGAGATTAAATAATCCAGATTAACAGCCTGTAAAGTAGACTTAGATTAAATAATCCAGATTAACAGGCTGTGAAACAGGCTGAGATTAAATAATCCAGATTAACAGACTGTAAAGTAGACTGAGATTAAATAATCCAGATTAACAGACTGTGAAACAGACTGAGATTAAATAATCCAGATTAACAGGCTGTAAAGTAGACTTACATTAAATAGTCCAGACTAACAGCCTGTGAAACAAAGTGAGATTAAATAATCCAGATTAACAGGCTGTGAAACAGGCTGAGATTAAATAATCCAGATTAACAGACTGTAAAGTAGACTGAGATTAAATAATCCAGATTAACAGGCTGTGAAACAGACTGAGATTAAATAATCCAGATTAACAGCCTGTAAAGTAGACTTAGATTAAATAGTCCAGATTAACAGACTGTACAGCAGGCTGAGATTAAATAATCCAGATTAACAGACTGTAAAACAGACTGAGATTAAATAATCCAGATTAACAGACTGTGAAACAGACTGAGATTAAATAATCTAGATTAACAGACTGAAAAGTAGGCTGAGATTAAATAATCCAGATTAACAGGCTGTGAAACAGACTGCGATTAAATAATCCAGATTAACACACTTGTAAAACAGACTGAGATTAAATAATCCAGATTAACAGGCTGTGAAACAGACTGAGATTAAATAATCCAGATTAACAGACTGTGAAACAGACTGAGATTAAATAATCTAGATTAATAGTCTGTGAAACAGACTGAGAGTGAATAATCCAGATTAACAGACTGTGAAACAGACTGAGATTAAATAATCCAGATTAACAGGCTGTGAAACAGACTGAGATTAAATAATCCAGATTAACAGACTGTGAAACAGACTGAGATTAAATAATCTAGATTAATAGTCTGTAAAACATAGTGAGATTAAATAATCCAGATAAACAGACTGTAAAGTAGGCTGAGATTAAATAATCCAGATTAACAGGCTGTAAAACAGACTGAGATTAAATAATCCAGATTAACAGGCTGTGAAACAGACTGAGATTAAATAATCCAGATTAACAGGCTGTAAAGTAGACTTAGATTAAATAGTCCAGACTAACAGCCTGTGAAACAGAGTGAGATTAAATAATCCAGATTAACAGGCTGTGAAACAGACTGAAAGTAAATCATCCAGATTAACAGGTTGTAAAGTAGACTTAGATTAAATAATCCACATTAACAGCCTGTGAAACAGGCTGAGATTAAATAATCCAGATTAACAGACTGTGAAATAGACTGGGATTAATTAATCCAGATTAACAGACTGTGAAATAGACTGAGATTAAATAATCCAGATCAACACACTGGAAAGTAGATTGAGATTAAATAATCCAGATTAACAGACTGTGAAACAAACTGAGATTAAATAATCCAGATTAACAGACTGTGAAACAGAGTGAGATTAAATAATCTAGATTTATAGACTGCGAAGTAGACTGAGATTAAATAATCCAAACTTACAGGCTGTAAAGTAGACTCAGAATAAATAATCCAGATTAACAGACTGTGAAACAGACTGAGATTAAATAATCCAGATTTACAGCCTGTTAAACAGAGTGAGATTAAATAATCCAGATTAACAGACTGTGAAACAGACTGAGATTAAATAATCTAGATTGACAGGCTGTAAAGTAGACTGAGATTAAATAATCCAGATTAACAGACTGTGAAACAAACTGAGATTAAATAATCCAGATTAACAGGCTGTAAAACCGACTGAGATTAAATAATCCAGATAAACAGGCTGTGAAACAGGGGAGATCAAATAATCCAGATTAACAGACTGTGAAACAGACTGAGATTAAATAATCCAGATTAACAGGCTGTAAAGTAGACTGAGATTAAATAATCCAGATTAACAGCCTGTGAAACAGGCTGAGATTAAATAATCCAGATTTACAGACTGTGAAACAGATTGAGATTAAATAATCCAGATTAACACACTGGAAAGTAGACTGAGATTAAATAATCCAGATTAACAGACTGTGAAACAAACTGAGATTAAATTATCCAGATTAACAGACTGTGAAACAGCGTGAGATTAAATAATCTAGATTTACAGACTGCAAAGTAGACTGAGATTAAATAATCCAAACTTACAGCCTGTGAAGTAGACTGAGATTAAATAATCTAGATTAACAGGCTGTGAAACAGACTGAGATTAAAATAATGCAGATTAACAGCCTGTGAAACAGACTGCGATTAAATAATCCATTATAACAGACTTGTAAAACAGACTGAGATTAAATAATCCAGATTAACAGGCTGTGAAACAGACTGAGATTAAATAATCCAGACTAACAGGCTGTGAAACAGACCGAGATTAAATAATCCAGATTAACAGACAGTGAAACAGACTGAGATTAAATAATCCAGATTAGCAGACTGTGAAACAGACTGAGATTAAATAATCCAGATTAACAGCCTGTAAAGTAGACTTAGATTAAATAATCCAGATTAACAGCCTGTGAAACAGGCTGAGATTAAATAATCAAGATTAACAGACTGTGAAACAGACTGAGATTAAATAATCCAGATTAACACACGGGAAAGTAGACTGAGATTAAATAATCCAGATTAACAGACTGTGAAACAGACTGAGATTAAATAATCCAGATTAACAGACTGTGAAACAGACTGAGATTAAATAATCTAGATTAACAGGCTGTGAAACAGACTGAGATTAAATAATCCAGATTAACAGGTTGTAAAACAGACTGAGACGATATATTCCAGATTAACAGACTGTAAAAGAGACTGATATTAAATAATCCAGATTAACAGGCTGTAAAGTAGACTGAGATTAAATAATCCAGACTAACAGACTGTGAAACAGACTGAGATTAAATAATCCAGATTAACAGGCTGTGAAACAGACTGAGATTAAATAATCCAGATTAACAGGCTGTGAAACAGACTGAGATTAAATAATCCAGATTAACAGACTGTGAATCAGACTGAGATTAAATAATCTAGATTAATAGTCTGTAAAGTAGACTGAGATTAAATAATCCAGATGAACAGACTGTGAAACAGACTGAGATTAAATAATCCAGATTAACAGGCTGTAAAGTAGACTGAGATTAAATAGTCCAGATTAACAGACTGTGAAACAAACTGAGATTAAATAATCCAGATTAACAGGCTGTAAAACAGACTGAGATTAAAGAATCCAGATAAAGAGCCTGTGTAACAGGCTGAGATTAAATAATCCAGATTAACAGACTGTGAAACAGACTGAGATTAAATAATCCAGATTAACAGATTGTAAAGTAGACTGAGATTAAGAATCCAGATTAACAGACTGTTAAACAGACTGAGATTAAATACTCCAGATTAAAAGCCCGTGAAACAGGCTGAGATTAAATAATCCAGATTAACAGACTGTGAAACAGACTGAGATTAAATAATCCAGATTAACAGGCTGTAAAACAGACTGAGACTAAATAATCCAGATTAACAGGCTGTAAAACAGACTGATATTAAATAATCCAGATTAACACACTGTAAAGTAGACTGAGATTAAATAATCCAGATTAACAGACTGTGAAACAAACTGAGATTAAATAATCCAGATTAACAGCCTGTGAAACAGACTGAGATTAAATAATCCAGATTAACAGCCTGTAAAGTAGACTTAGATTAAATAGTCCAGACTAACAGCCTGTGAAACAGAGTTAGATTTAAATAATCCAGATTAACAGCTTGAAAAGTAGACTGAGATTAAATAATCCAGATTAACAGCCTGTGAAACAAGCTGAGATTAAATAATCCAGGTAAACAGACTGTGAAACAGACTGAGATTCAATAGTCCAGATTAACACACTGGAAAGTAGACTGAGATTCAATAATCCAGATTAACAGGCTGTGAAACAGGCTGAGATTAAATAATCCAGATTAACAGCCTGTGAAACAGACTGAGATTAAATAATCCAGATTAACAGCCTGTGAAACAGGCTGAGATTAAATAATCTAGATAAACAGACTGAAAAGTAGGCTGAGATTAAATAATCCAAACTAACAGGCTGTAAAGTAGACTGAGATTAAATAAGCCAGATTAACAGACTGTGAAACAGACTGAGATGAAATAATGCAGATTAACATCCTGTGAAAGAGACTGCGATTCAATAATCCATTATAACAGACTTGTAAAACAGACTGAGATTAAATAATCCAGATTAACAGGCTGTAAAGTAAACTGAGATTAAATAATCCAGACTAACAAGCTGTGAAACAGACTGAGAGTGAATAATCCAGATTAACAGACTGTGAAACAGACTGAGATTAAATAATCCAGATTAACAGCCTGTGAAACAGACTGAGATTAAATAATCCAGATTAACAGACTGTGAAACAGACTGAGATTAAGTAATCCAGATAAACAGGCTGTGAAACAGGCTGAGATCAAATAATCCAGATTAACAGACAGTGAAACAAACTGAGATTAAATAACCCAGAGTAACAGGCTGTAAAGTAGACTGAGATTAAATAATCCAGATTAACAGCCTGTAAAGTAGACTTAGATTAAATAATCCAGATTAACAGGCTGTGAAACAGGCTGAGATTAAATAATCCAGATTAACAGACTGTAAAGTAGACTGAGATTAAATAATCCAGATTAACAGGCTGTAAAGTAGACTAAGATTAAATAGTCCAGACTAACAGCCTGTGAAACAAAGTGAGATTAAATAATCCAGATTAACAGGCTGTGAAACAGACTGAGATTAAATAATCCAGATTAACAGTCTGTGAAACAGACTGAGATTAAATAATCCAGATTAACAGGCTGTTAAACAGACTGAGATTAAATAATCCAGATTAACAGTCTGAAACAGGCTGAGATTAAATAATCCAGATTAACAGACTGTAAAGTAGATGGAGATTAAATAATCCAGATTAACAGGCTGTAAAACAGACTGAGATTAAATAATCCAGATTAACAGCCTGTGAAACAGACTGAGATTAAATAATCCAGATTAACAGACTGTGAAACAGACTGAGATTAAATAATCCAGATTAACAGGCTGTGAAACAGAGTGAGATTAAATAATCTAGATTTACAGACTGCAAAGTAGACTGAGATTAAATAATCCAGATTAACAGGCTGTGAAACAGACTGAGATTAAATAATGCAGATTAACAGCCTGTGAAACAGACTGAGATTAAATAATCCAGATTAACAGGCTGTAAAACAGACTGATATTAAATAATCCAGATTAACAGGCTGTAAAGTAGACTGAGATTAAATAATCCAGATTAACAGACTGTAAAACAGACTGAGATTAAATAATCTAGATAAATAGTCTGTAAAACAGACTGATATTAAATAATCCAGATAAACAGACTGTAAAGTAAACTGAGATTAAATAATCCAGATTAACAGGCTGTGAAACAGGCTGAGATTAAATAATCCAGATTAACAGGCTGTAAAGTAGACTGAGATTAAATAATCCAGATTAACAGGCTGTGAAACAGACTGAGATTAAATAATCCAGATAAACAGACTGTAAAGTAGGCTGAGATTAAATAATCCAGATTAACAGGCTGTAAAACAGACTGAGATTAAATAATCCAGATTAACAGGCTGTGAAACAGACTGAGATTAAATAATCCAGATTAACAGGCTGTAAAGTAGACTTAGATTAAATAGTCCAGACTAACAGCCTGTGAAACAGAGTGAGATTAAATAATCCAGATTAACAGCCCGTGAAACAGACTGAAAGTAAATCATCCAGATTAACAGCCTGTAAAGTAGACTTAGATTAAATAATCCAGATTAACAGCCTGTGAAACAGGCTGAGATTAAATAATCCAGATTAACAGACTGTGAAACAGACTGAGATTAAATAATCCAGATTAACAGACTGTGAAACAGAGTGAGATTAAATAATCTAGATTTACAGACTGCAAAGTAGACTGAGATTAAATAATCCAGATTAACAGGCTGTGAAACAGACTGAGATTAAATAATGCAGATTAACAGCCTGTGAAACAGACTGCGATTAAATAATCCATTATAACAGACTTGTAAAACAGACTGAGATTAAATAATCCAGATTAACAGGCTGTGAAACAGACTGAGATAAAATAATCAAGATTAACAGACTGTGAAACAGACTGAGATTAAATAATCTAGATAAATAGTCTGTAAAACAGACTGATATTAAATAATCCAGATAAACAGACTGTAAAGTAAACTGAGATTAAATAATCCAGATTAACAGGCTGTGAAACAGGCTGAGATTAAATAATCCAGATTAACAGGCTGTAAAGTAGACTGAGATTAAATAATCCAGATTAACAGGCTGTGAAACAGACTGAGATTAAATAATCCAGATAAACAGACTGTAAAGTAGGCTGAGATTAAATAATCCAGATTAACAGGCTGTAAAACAGACTGAGATTAAATAATCCAGATTAACAGGCTGTGAAACAGACTGAGATTAAATAATCCAGATTAACAGTCTGTGAAACAGACTGAGATTAAATAATCCAGATTAACAGCCTGTGAAACAGAGTGAGATTAAATAATCCAGATTAACAAGCTGTGAAACAGACTGAAAGTAAATCATCCAGATTAACAGCCTGTAAAGTAGACTTAGATTAAATAATCCAGATTAACAGCCTGTGAAACAGGCTGAGATAAAATAATCAAGATTAACAGACTGTGAAATAGACTGGGATTAATTAATCCAGATTAACAGACTGTGAAATAGACTGAGATTAAATAATCCAGATTAACAGACTGTGAAACGGAGTGAGATTAAATAATCTAGATTTATAGACTGCGAAGTAGACTGAGATTAAATAATCCAAACTAACAGGCTGTAAAGTAGACTCAGAATAAATAATCCAGATTAACAGACTGTGAAACAGACTGAGATTCAATAATCCAGATTTACAGCCTGTTAAACAGACTGAGATTAAATAATCCAGATTAACAGACTGTGAAACAGACTGAGATAAAATAATCTAGATTAACAGCCTGTAAAGTAGACTGAGATTAAATAATCCAGATGAACAGACTGTGAAACAGACTGAGATTAAATAAACCAGATTAACAGGCTGTAAAGTAGACTGAGATTAAATAATCCAGATTAACAGACTGTGAAACAAACTGAGATTAAATAATCCAGATTAACAGACTGTGAAACAGAGTGAGATTAAATAATCTAGATTTATAGACTGCGAAGTTGACTGAGATTAAATAATCCAAACTAACAGGCTGTAAAGTAGACTCAGAATAAATAATCCAGATTAACAGACTGTGAAACAGACTGAGATTCAATAATCCAGATTTACAGCCTGTTAAACAGACTGAGATTAAATAATCCAGATTAACAGACTGTGAAACAGACTGAGATAAAATAATCTAGATTAACAGCCTGTAAAGTAGACTGAGATTAAATAATCCAGATGAACAGACTGTGAAACAGACTGAGATTAAATAAACCAGATTAACAGGCTGTAAAGTAGACTGAGATTAAATAATCCAGATTAACAGACTGTGAAACAAACTGAGATTAAATAATCCAGATTAACAGGCTGTAAAACCGACTGAGATTAAATAATCCAGATAAACAGGCTGTGAAACAGGCTGAGATCAAATAATCCAGATTAACAGACTGTGAAACAAACTGAGATTAAATAATCCAGATTAACACACTGTAAAGTAGACTGAGATTCAATCATCCAGATTAACAGACTGTTAAACAGACTGAGATTAAATAATTCAGATTAACAGCCCGTGAAACAGACTGAGATTAAATAATCCAGATTAACAGGTTGTAAAGTAGACTGAGATTTAATAATCTAGATTAACAGGCTGTGAAACAGACTGAGATTAAATAATCCAGATTAACAGGCTGTAAAACAGACTGAGTCTAAATAATCCAGATTAACGGGCTGTAAAACAGACTGATATTAAATAATCCAGATTAACACACTGTAAAGTAGACTGAGATTCAATAATCCAGATTAACAGACTGTTAAACAGACTGAGATTAAATAATCCAGATTAACAGCCCCTGAAACAGACTGAGATTAAATAATCCAGATTAACACGCTGTGAAACAGACTGAGATTAAATAATCCAGATTAACAGGCTGTAAAACAGACTGATATTAAATAATCCAGATTAACAGGCTGTAAAGTAGACTGAGATATAATAATCCAGATTAACATGCTGTATAGTAGACTGAGATTAAATAATCCAGATTAACAGGCTGTAAAGTAGACTGAGATTAAATAATCCAGATTAACAGGCTGTAAAACAGACTGATATTAAATAATCCAGATTAACAGGCTGTAAAGTAGACTGAGATATAATAATCCAGATTAACATGCTGTATAGTAGACTGAGATTAAATAATCCAGATTAACAGGCTGTAAAGTAGACTGAGATTAAATAATACAGACTAACAGACTGTAAAACAGACTGAGATTAAATAATCCAGATTAACAGGCTGTAATACAGACTGAGATTAAATAATCCAGATTAACAGGCTGTAAAATAGACTGAGATTAAATAATCCAGATTAACAGGCGGTAAAGTAGACTGAGATTAAATAATCCAGATTAACAGGCTGTGAAACAGACTGAGATTAAATAATCCAGATTAGCAGGCTGTTAAGTAGACTGAGATTAAATAATCCAGATTAACAGGCGGTAAAGTAGACTGAGATTAAATAATCCAGATTAACAGGCTGTGAAACAGACTGAGATTAAATAATCCAGATTAACAGGCTGTGAAACAGACTGAGATTAAATAATCCAGATTAACAGCCTGTAAAACAGACTGAGATTAAATAATCCAGATAAACAGACTGTAAAGTTGACTGAGATTAAATAATCCAGATTAACAGGTTGTTAGGGTTACACAGGGAGCAGCTGAAAGAAGAGCTGCACGATCTTCAGTAGGACAGGATTAAATAGTCCAGACTAACTAATCTGGAGTGTCACCTGTCCTGTGTGTGTGCAGGTGTGTGTCAGTGTGTCTCCATCAGCAGATCTCCCAGCAGCAGAAGCAGCTCTCTGAGGCCGAGGTGGATCGATGTCAGCTGAGCACTCGACTCTGTGCCCTGCAGCAGGCCAAACAGACACTGCACGGTCAGTCACTCACAGATGCACACTACACACATATACACACCACACACACATGCACACATAAACACAAATACACACAACACAATCACAGGTGTATGACAGCTCAGTCTTCACTGCTCATGTGTCTGTGTTACTGACATGGTCGTTAATTCACAGGTAAAACAGTCTTATTATTTTGATAGAGTCTAACTCAGGGATGGGCAACACTGGTCAGAAAGAGGACCAAACATATTGCTACATAATTTAAAGTTGTATTTCCATGGAAACATTAATGCTGTCATATCAGGTTTTGTCAGGGTTTCTCATGCACACTTTTGAAGAATGTAAACTGACTGCTGGGCCACATTAAGATAGCAGGAAGGCCACATTTGGCCCGCACACGGCCGGTTGCCCCCCCCGGTTAAACCCGTCATTGTACTTCAGATAAGCTCATATTCTTTGTGATACATATATAACTCTTGTTACACAGTAATAATTGACTGTATTAACAGGTTAACATCTCCACACCTGTAGGAGAGTCACATTCAGACATCATTAAACAGTAAATGTGTGTTTGTGCTGTTTTTGATTAAATCTGGGGTGTCCATGTGTTTCTGTCTCTATTTACATTTTACACAGCGTCCCAACTTCTTTGGAAACGGGGTTGTAGTTTTCTTAGGAACAGAGATGTTAATAGTGGTAGTGTCCGTAGCTCTGGAGTTAACGGTGTTGGAGGTAGTGATGGTAGTGTGTCCGGTGTCAGAGCAGTGGTAGTGAGGGCCTTGGCCTTGACTGTAGTGCTGTTGGTGGTTACTCTGGTGTTGGTGATACTGCAGTAATACTGCACTGTGTAGTACGAGTGTGTCAGTAATACTTCATCAGCAGAAGTATCAGAAATACTGCCTCAGTATTTTTGCTCATCCCTGTGTTAGATCAGCAGTTAGCACGTTTTAGCGTCTCAGTATTTACTGCTCATTAGCATGCTAACTAGTAGCACACTGGCTGGTCTGTAGTCATTATTGGAGATTATTAGTTACATATTCTACATGCAGACTATTAACCAGGAGCCCCTCCATGTCCTCCTGCTGACTGAACAGGAGTTATCAGAGCTGTGACTTTAAGAAGCGTTGCTTTGACCTAGGGCTGGGCGATAGAAATAAAATCCCAGATTTTTTTCCACAACACTGGATTTACAATTTTAATCAATTTTCCCTCCCTGAAAGAAACAAAACTCCCAGTGACATAAAAATGAAACAAATCAAGTTTTGCCTTTATGTTGTCTAAATGTTTCCCTCTTAAAGTCAGAGTCTGGGTCATAAAGGTTGATTATGTAGTATAAACGTAGGCAGGTTTGTCTACATAAACACTAAAAGGCTGAGGTATTTTTACAGTATTAGCATGAAAATCTCTGATCAATATTTAATCTACTTAAATAACAAATACAAACCTATAAAAGTGCTTATGCAAACCCTACAAGGCCGACCATCATGACTTTTTTTTTTTTTTTTTTAAATTGCAACTTCTTACAATCGGACTAAGGCTAGAAAAAAAATCTTGATTTTTAATTTTTTAAATCTTCTGCAGAAAAATAATTCAAATTAATCGAAATGATATTTTTTATCAAAACAAAGTTTCATTTGTTATTCATAAAATGTTAAGTCTATTGTTTTACTAAAGAACAGTGAAGTTGGTTTGGTGGTAACAATTACTGCCCGGTTCACATCCTCTCACAGGTCCATCCACTGTCTCTCTCTCCTGTAAATAAATTTATCTTTAAAAGATAAAACTGTAGAAATATTAAAGCTCATTATTACGTCTTGGTGAAAATGTCAGATTATAGTTATTTTCTTCATACTGAGCAGGTCATTAGATTTAGAGATATGGATTCATGTTGGGTGTACACATGTGTATTAGGGCTGGGTTTAAAAAAATTAAATTAAATCCATTTAAATGGATTTCTCTTTAAATGGTTTGTAATCGATCCATAAAATCCAAAGATGGATCTTTTAACTTTGGTAGTTTTTTCTTCTTTGGATGTGCAGAGAAGCAGCCTGTGGTATCAACCCTGCTCGTCTGGTGTGATCAGCGTTTAGCGCTGCTTTAGCTGAACAAGATCTCATGAGATGTTAACTGCAAACAAACATGGTGGAAGAGAGCAGCACCACCGGAGAGTTTAAAGCTGATGTTTGGACCGATTTAACAAGCACGAAGGAAAAGACGAGATGGACAAAAACAAGTGATGTGCAGAATATGCATTAATCAATCAATCAATCAATCAACCTTTATTTATACTCGAGAGATCATTGAGGGGCATCCTCATTTACAATGATGTCAATGAGTCAATTAACGTATATCATTAATATATATTATTAATGTAACTGCTTTGGGTTCAGTTCTTAATGTAAAAACAACTTTTAATAATGTTAGGGGTCATTATTTATACTTAGATATCCCAGACTGAATAAATATTGAATTAAATCGATCCAGAATATCTGAATCAATACCCACCCCTAATTTGTATATATATGTATATGTGTATTTTATATATGTATATATGTGCATATATGCGTATCCATAGAATGAAGAGCTTAATGCTCTATTGTAAAGTGTCTTGAGATAACACTTGTTATGAATTGATGACATACAAACAAAGATTGATTGATTGATATTTATATTAGGGCTGTCACTTTAGTGCGTTAATTAGATTAATTAATTACATCGCAAATTAATGCGCTATAAAAATGAATCGCAAGATTCATCGTAGATATTGTCCAGCTGGAGGACCCGTACATGGCAGTGGCACATGTCACTTCACACATGCGTCTCTAGTCAAACCAAACAAAGCCCAGGTGACAACAGGAATGGCATATTTAAGACTTAGTCTGATTTTATTTTTGAATTTATTTATCTATATTTGTACTACATTCTTTAATAATGCATCAGGCCTAATTGTTTTGCTGGATGTCCTCGACCTTTTTCTTATTTTGAATTTGATTTATGAAACACACTTAAAGTGTAATTTGAGTTGTCTGATTGAGTTTAGAATTTTCTGGACAAGTTGTCCTGACTTTGGTTTTATTTAGTCACCAATAAAAATGTGGATTTACAAATCTTCACTTCTTAGTGTATTCATTTGATTAGTCCTGCACTACAATTTTATAATATCCTAGAATTCAAATTCTTTATTTGGGTACTTTAAGCAGATATGAGATTAAAATGTGATTAATTAGATTAATTTTTTTAATCGTCTGACAGCACTAGTTTATATGTATATATACTCATTTTTGGGGAGGTCACTGTGTTGTTATTGACAGGAGAGAGAGGCAGTGGACAGACTCGGCTGGATTCAAACCAGCAGAAGCAAGTAAACGGGTCATTCCTGGTTTTCTTATCCCTCCACCAAACCAGCACCCCTAAAAAAAAGAAAAAATCTTTAATGCATCTTTTAAGCTCTCATTTTAAATCCTGTTGATTCTGAGATGATGGAGTTAGAAATGTTGGAGATCTTTAATTTACACCTTTAAGGACACATTAGTGCTCCAATCTGAACAGGCTGTAGAAAATACAGCCAACGAGATCATTAGTCATGAACCTGAACTTACTAACCTGTTTAATTAAGCCTGTTTAATTAATCCTGTTTAATTAATCCTGTTTCATTAATCCTGTTTAATTAATCCTGTTTCATTAATCCTGTTTCATTAATCCTGTTTCATTAATCCTGTTTAATTAATCCTGTTTCATTAATCCTGTTTCATTATACTGTTTAATTAATCCTGTTTCATTAATCCTGTTTCATTAATCCTGTTTCATTAATCCTGTTTCATTATACTGTTTAATTAATCCTGTTTAATTAATCCTGTTTCATTAATCCTGTTTCATTATACTGTTTAATTAATATAAGGAGGAGGACATAGTGGAGGCTCTCCTTGAGGGTGTAGTATCTGTAGAATATGGAGGTGCTCAATGACCTGATCCACTCTGATTAACGACTTAGTTAGCCTTCTGCTGCTAGTTAGCATGCTAACACGCAGCTAGCTAACGGGTGAATATCTGAGCTTTAGATGATTAACGTTAGAATGAAGCTGAAGTTCTCCTGTTCTCATGGACTGCTCCTCTTTCTGTCTGAAGGAGACGCAGAGTTCCTGAGGGAGGAGCTGGACAGAGTGACGGCCCGGAGGGAGGAGGACATGGAGCTGAGGAGGAGGAGCACGGAGGAGAAGGAGGCCCTGAGGGAGCACATGGACAGGCTGAAGGAGGAGGTGGAGGAGATGAAGAGGAGGAGGATGGAGGACGAAGAGGAGAAGGAGGAGCAAAGGGAGGCATGGCAGAGGGAGAGGGAGGCCATGAGCGAGGAGCTAGGGACCAAGGATGGAGAGCTGGAGGCCCTGAGGAGGCGCAGCGAGGCCCTGAGCGAGGAGAAGGAGGCTCTGAACGAGGAGCTGGAGATGAAGGACAGAGAGCTGGAGGCCCTGAGGAGGCGCAGCGAGGCTCTAAACGAGGAGAAGGAGGCCCTGAACGAGGAGCTGAGGGTGAAGGACAGAGAGTTGGAGGCCCTGAGGAGGCGCAGCGAGGCCCTGAGCGAGGAGAAGGAGGCTCTGAACGGGGAGCTGGAGATGAAGGACAGAGAGTTGGAGGCCCTGAGGAGGCACAGCGAGGCCCTGAGCAAGGAGAAGGAGGCTCTGAACGAGGAGCTGGAGATGAAGGACAGAGAGATGGAGGCCCTGAAGAGGCGCAGCGAGGCCCTGAGCGAGGAGAAGGAGGCCCTGAACAAGGAGAAGGAGGCTCTGAGCAAGGAGAAGGAGGCCCTGAGCAAGGAGAAGGAGGCTCTGAGCAAGGAGAAGGAGGCCCTGAGGCAGGAGCTGAGGGTGAAGGACAGAGAGATGGAGGCCCTGATAAGGCGCAGCGAGGCCCTGAGCGAGGAGAAGGAGGCCCTGAACAAGGAGAAGGAGGCTCTGAACAAAGAGAAGGAGGCCCTGAGGAGGCGCAGCGAGGCCCTGAGCGAGGAGAAGATGGAGATGACGAAGGAGGCGGAGACACTGAGGAGGGAGGTGATGGAGAAGGAGGCCAGGATCAGCTCCTTGATGGAGGAGGTGCAGCAGATGGAGGCAGAGAGGGAGAGGGTGGAGGCAGATGCCCAGAGGACCAGGATGAGGATCACAGAGGAGGAGGTGAAGAGGGAGGAGGAGATCGGAGCGCTGTGCGACAGGATGGAGGGACTGGAGAGGGAGAAGGAGCAGAGGGAGGAGGAGATGGAGCAGGAGAGGGAGGGATGGAGGGAGCAGCTGGAGGAGCAGGAGAAGGAGACGCACAGGCTGAAGAAGGAGATCTCCAGACTGGAGGAGGAGATGAGGGAGGCAGAGAGACTGAAGTTTAAAGAGGAGGACAGGAGGAGGAGGAGGGACGTGGAGGCGAAGGAGCAGAGGTATGAAGATCAGGGGAGTTTATTAATTAAAAATATCATTAAACCTCAGGAGAGAGAGGAGGTGCTCACGGCTCACAGCAGGAGGCTCCAGGCTGTGGATCTCCTGGGAGCAAAGCTACTGCAGGGTAGGGCTGGGAGAGCTGGCTAAAATAAAATCACTATTTTTTTAATGATGTTTTTCCCCGTCAACAAAGAAACACAAAATGACATGGATCAAGTTTTGTCTTCATGTCGTCAAAGTTTTTCCCAAACTAAACAGGATTTCCATCTTAAAGTCAAAGTGTGACATTAAATGTTGATTTAATTAAAACTTAGGTAGGCTTTTCTACACACACTCTGAAGACTAGGGCTGGGTAATGATTCAGATTTTATGGATCAATTCAATTCCATATTTATTCAGTCTGGGATATCTCATTAAAATAATGCTGTAAATTTAAAAAATGTCCTTTTGACCAGGTACATTATTAAAATTGTTTTACAGTAAAGTTGCTATGAGGAGAATCTATTTCCGGCGACATAAAGACTCTGCTACCCATGAGCACGTGCGGCGACTGTCTTAAAGATGTGACCCAAGCCAAAGTGTGTGTTTGTTGTGATGCTAATGAATGCAGCTCGGACCTTCCTCAGAACTCTGCATTGCTTTACAACTTCTTTTTTCAACAACTTACAGGATGCAAAGCCACGAGGTAATGTATCTCTTTCTAGTTACGTAGTGGTAGTTTTTGATGTGTGACAACAAGCAATTTTTGGAAAACTTAGTATGGTAGTTTTGTAGCTGGCTATAAATTGCTACTTACAGCCCGGTGCTCTAAGACGTGTCTGAATAATATAAATTTGCTCTAGTTTTAATTGTCTTGTTCCTGAAGTTGAGTATCCAGGCCAGTCCAGCCCTGTCCGACCCAACCATGAAGCTAAGGAATAGCATTTATAGATAGAGTTTAAAGCTGATGTTTGGACGTATTTAACTAGCAGGAAGGCTAAGACGAGATGGGCAAAAACAAGTAATATACAGAATATGCATTAATGTATTTCAGTAATATGTGATTAATGTAACTGCTTTAGTTCAGTTCTTAAAGATGCTATGAGGAGTTTCTAAGTAATTACAAAAAAGTCTCACTTTTAGATATCTGCCTGATGGAAATACACACTTTAAGATGAGTTTTATAGCATCAAAATAGGTTATCTATAAATGCTATTCCTTAGCTTCACGGTCGGGTCGGACAGGGCTGGACTGACCTGGATACTCAACTTCAGGAACAAGACAATTAAAACTAGAGCAAATTTATATTATTCAGACACGTCTTAGAGCACTGGGCTGTAAGTAGCCATATATAGCCAGCTACAAAACTACGATACTAAGTTTTCCAAAAATTGCTTGTTGTCACACATCAAAAACTACCACTACGTAACTAGAAAGAGATACATTACCTCGTGGCTTTGCATCCTGTAAGTTGTTGAAAAAAGAAGTCGTAAAGCAATGCAGAGTTCTGAGGAAGGTCTGAGCTGCATTCATTAGCATCACAACAAACACACGCTTTGGCTTGGGTCACGTCTTTAAGACAGTCGCCACGCGTGCTCATGGGTAGCAGAGTCTTTATGTCGCCGGAAATAGATTCTCCTCATAGCACCTTTAAGTAGTTTTGTGTATCGGATCGTTGATCCAAACTTCCAAAAGAATTAGCTCAGACAGACTGTACTGCACGCGCTCAGTCCGTCAGAGAAATAACTCGGTTACCTGAGTGTCTGGTCTCCATGGTAACCTGCTGACCTCCTGCTAAGACCACCTCCCTGTGCTGCAGGTGGAGAGCGGAGGAGGAGGTGCAGTGCCTGAAGGAGCAGCTGGGCCAGGTGGAGGTCCTGAGGGTGCAGCTGAGCGTGGCCAAAGAGGAGTGTGAGGAGCTGAAGGAGGAGGTGCAGAGGAGGGAGCGCAGCCTGGAGAGACAGATGAGCGCCGTGAGGGAGCGCGAGGAGGAGGCGCAGGAGCTGAAGGAGCGGCTCAGGGAGGCGGAGGAGCAGGCCGAGGAGGCGCAGAGGGAGCATCAGGAGGCCCACGATAAGCTGAGGCTGAAGGAGGCGAGAGAGGAGCAGCTGGAGGCCCTGCAGAGAGAAACCAGAGCACTGCTGCAGAAGGAGAAGGAGGAGGGAGGAGCACAAGGCCACAGGATCTCCTCTCTGGTGAGGAAGAGGAGGTGCTATGTACACAGGAGCTGCTCCTGCTGCTACAGACAGACAGACGGAGAGATGATCGCACAAATAAACAGATAAATAAATAAATAAACAAACAAACAAACAAATAAATAAACAAACAGATAAATAAATAAACGAGGCCCCCGGGCTTCTTAACACGATGTCTCACTCTGACGTTTCCTCCCTCAGGTCCAGGAGCTGCAGGAGGCTCAGGCCGTGAGCGAAGGAGTCAGGAGGAGAGCCCTGGAGAAGGAGGAGGCCTGTGAGAGGCTGGAGGAGGAGGTGCAGGAGTGGAGGACCAAGGCCGAGAGATGCACCAAGGACGTCACCATGCTCAACTACATCCTGAAGGAGCGAGAGCAGGAGGTGCAACAGCTGAAGGCCACGCTGGAGGAGAAGGAGGAGGAGGCGGAGAGAGAGAGGGAGGAGCTGAGGAGGGTCGAGTCAGAGAGGAGGAGGAGGCTCAGGGACATGGATGAGGAGAAGAGGAAGGTGGAGGAGAAGGTAAAGGAGGTGGAGCAGGAGCTGGACGAGGAGATGGAGGAGCTGAGGAGAGCCAAGGATGAAAACAGGAGGCTGAAGGAGAGGCTGGAGGATGTGGAGAAGGAGCTGAGGAGGGCAGAGAAGGAGGTGAGACGGGAGGAGAAGGAGAAGATGGAGGTCCAGGAGCAGCTGAGGAGACAGGGGGACAAAGACGAGACCGACCTGAGGAGGAGTGAGACGGAGTTGGTCAACCTCAGGGAGGAGGTCCAACGGAGAGGGAGGGAGAAGAAGGAGGTCCAAGAAGAGCTGGTGAGGAGGAGAGAAGACCTGAGAGTCCTGAAAGAGGAGGTGCAGCAGCTGAATGAGAGGCTCACGATGAGAGAGATGGAGGTGACAAGTCTTCAAGAGGAGGTGCAGAAGAAGCAACGTCAAAAAGAGGAGGTGCAGAAGGAGCTAAGGAGGACAGAGAGGGAAGTTTCTAATCTCAAAGAGGAGGTCCAAGAGGAGCAGAACCTCAAAAAGGAGGTCTGTGAGGAGCTGAGAAGAACCAAAAATGAGCTGAAGTTCTCCTCGGAGGAGGCAGAAAAAGGAGGAGCACAGAAGGAGCTGATGCAGGAGAAGTTAACCAGGTCGGATAAGGAGGCCACAGCCCTTAGAGAGGAGGTGCAGGAGCTGCATGAGAAGGTAATGATGACAGAAAAGGAGGCGACAAGACTCAAAGAGGAGGTGCAGAAAAAGCAGCATCATATGGAGGAGGTGCTAAAGGAGCTAAGGAGGACTGAGAGGGAAGTTTCTGCTCTCAGAGAGGAGGTCCAAGAGGAGCACAGGCTCAAAAAGGAGGTCCATGAGGAGCTTAGAAAAACCAAACATGAGCTGAAAGTCCTCACAGAGGAGGTTCACAGGGGAGGAGCACAGCAGGAGGAGGTGCAAGAGAAACTAGCACAGACGGAGAGGGAGGCCACAGCTCTCAGAGGGGAGGTGCAGAAGGAGCAAAGGCTGAAAGAGGAGGTCCAAGGAGAGCTGCTAAGGAGGGAGAAGGAGGCGTTGGCTCTTGGAGAGGAGGTGCAGAAGGAGCAGAGGCTGAAAGAGGAGGTCCAAGAGGAGCTGCTCAGGAGGGAGAAGGAGGCATTGGCTCTTGGAGAGGAGGTGCAGACGGAGCAGAGGCTGAAGGAGGAGGTGCAGGAGAAGTTAATGAAGACAGAGAAGGAGGTGGTGGCTCTGAAGGAGAGGGTGCAGAAGGAGCACAGGAGGAGAGAGGAGGTGCAGGAGAAGCTGAAGGAGGTGCAGCAGAGCATGGAGGCAATGAACGTCAACCTGAGCTCCCTGCAGAACCAGGTAACGAGGAGAACTGCCTTTAACAGAGGGCTATGAATAAAATAAAGTTTAATTAATATAATATTACAATAGCAATTTAATAAAAATAATATAACCAAAACATTTAAATCAATAAAATAAAACCATAACAGTTTAATCAGTAAAATGTAACCAAAACAGATAAATTTATATATTATAACCATAATAGTTTAATAAATAAAATATGACCAAAACAGTTTAATAAATGTAATATAACCAAAACATTTAAATCAATAAAATATAACCGTAACAGTTAAGTAAATGTAATATAACCATAATAGTTTAATAAATAAAATATAACCATAAGAGTGTAATAAATATAATATACCAAAGCAGTTTAATAAAATTAATGTTACAATAACAATTTAATAAATATATTATAACCATAACAGTTTAACAAATAAAATATAACCATAGCAGTTTAATAAATATAATACGACAACCACAATAAAATTCTTACCATTAAAAATAACATTTAATAATAAAATGTATTTATACCCAAAACAGAATGATCATAAACAGTGATAATAACTTTCTTTCAACCACTATCAGATAAACACTCAGAGGTCCGTCTGCTACAGTCGTATTTCAATGTAGTTTTATTAAAAGTTTGTCAGATGTCAAGAGGATTTGGAGACTAATGCACATCACAGAGGCTAAAGTAAAATAAATGATAACATTTATAAGAACGGTAACAAGAAAAAGGAAATCAATAAAACCAAAAAATATTGAATAAATAAAATTCTAGAAATTAATTCAAAACAACTAAAAATATGTTAAAAGATTAAAATTAAACCTATAGTGATTAAATGTAAAAAAAAAACAAAAAACAATAAAACTATATCAAGATGTTTAAGCAAATATTAAAAATAGACAATAAAATATGAAACTAAATTCAATAATAAGATAAGAATTGCTGCACAGAGATAAATAGAAGTCATTAAAATAATTCTGTTCTACATTAAACCAGGCTGAATAAATGAGTTTTACACTCTTGGGTCTGAAAGCGTGGTGACACCTGTCTGTCCAGGTGTGTGAGCAGAGCCACAGCAGGGAGCGAGCCAAGGAGGAGCAGCAGGAGCAGGAGCAGCTGAAGGAGGGGCTGAGGGCTGCTGTGGAGGAGCTGACCCACCTCAGGCTGCTGCTGCAGGTAAATCACCTCCCACAGGTGGACTGACCCTGAGTTCACACCAAATCACCTGCTGACGCTCCAGCCAATCACATCGCGCCGCTCGGCACACACAGAACACACAGCAGACAGGCAGGGGAGGCGGAGTGAGCGACCACAGGGGCGGGGCTTAGAGCTGCGGGGCAGGTGTGCTCTGCATGACCACATACTGCTGTTATTGTTTTCACGCTTATATGTATTTATATAGAGAGACTGCACTAAAACACACAAACACACACACACAGGTTTGTGACCTTTAACCTGTTTGACTGTTATGACTTTACCTCCTTTTATGGAACATTCACGCCAAGCAGGAGGTGATTCAGGAGCAGTGCGGTGTGTAACAGTAACGTAACTACTTTTTTGGGTAAAAATACCACACTACCAAAGAAGTTTTGGTAACAAACGTAGTTCCTTTTTTAATGCGGTGCAACGTTACTTTTCCCACAGACAGATCTGACACTGAAGCTGCTCACATAGACATGAGCAGTGTTGCCAGGTCTGCTCATTATAAGCTTCTAAGGGCCGCAAATCTCCTGAGTCACGGATGCAGGTCGTGTTTTTTTGGTCTTGTTTCTAAAGGTGAAGTTTCTTCTTGGGGCTCTTCTGTCTGTGTGAATCCTCCTGATTATCTTCCAGCTTCTAACAATAAAACAAAACTCGACTGCAGTAGGCAGTTTGTCCACTTCCTCGTTTCCTGGTTATCAAACACACTCACGCACATGGAGCATGCTCCAGAGCCAAAGTTGCCAGGTCAGCTTATTATAAGCGACATTCTTTTCTTGAATAGATGCTTGGCACTGTGATATTGAAATGTAATGTAGACGAAAATGAACACACTTCATGTAGATTTCTCTTTTTAAAAAGTAATATATCACATTAGGAAAGGAAATAGCTGGAGGTTGATTATTTTGGGCTTGTTTTTATCGACCTGTAAACTCTGGACAGGAGCTCTGATTCCACAGAGTATGTGACATGATTTAGTAAAATAAAGAGCACAAAAGAAATAACTGTTATGTTCTCTGTAGTAGAACTTTTTGTAGGCCTTCACATTTAGGAACAGATATGGGTTCTGTCCAAAGTCAAGCAATGTAAAAGTAACGAGTAACGTGAAAAATTACTTTTCATAGAGAGTAACTAAGTGAAGTAACCAGAGTATAGAGTAACAGGTTATGTGTAAATATTTCCCCTTTCTGACTGGACAAACACCCGTCTAAACTCTGTAACAATCGGCTCCTGTCTGCAGTGTGAAAGGGTCGAACCCGATAACTTACTTGTGACGTTGGCATGACATCACGCCCGTCCCCTCCGTCTGTAACTTCTGTGCCTCTTTGTGTCTCATCATCTAATTCCTTCCATCTTTGTATCATCAGCACAGTCTGTACATTTTTAAAGAGGGACAAAAGTATAAAGTACAGAAAACCCTGTCAACTGCCTCCATGCTCCTCTCTATTGTTTGCATGAATGTGTTTCGTCACACTGATGATGTCATCAATGTGAGACAGCAGCTTGATGTGTTTAGACTGAAGCTGTGTTCGAAATCGTCCACTCCTTCATTCACTCCCTATCCCCTCTGTAGTGTAAATGAAATAGTGGACTGCATTGAGAATAACCAAACGACATTTCAGACACTACACTGACATTTTCTAAACGTCGTGGCGTCAGCGGATGAGCCGGATATTCCTGTGACGGAAGTGGACGTGCCAAAATTCACGTAAACAAACCGGGCACTCTGGAGGATAAGTAGCAAATCCCGAAGACGTTTACAGAACAGCTAAAAGACGTTAAAGAGCTACGCTACGAACGTGTTAAAGATACTGTAACGTTTTTTTACATTTATGAATGAAAGCAGCCCCTAACAGCCTTCCTCCTCTTCTTCTATGGAAAAACACGACCGCATTGCATTGTGGTATACAGGACTACAATATAGGGTACATTGTATGTACACTCACTTTTGCAGTGCATTGTGGGTATTTTGTAGTGCACTACGTAGTGAATGAAATTAACTGTTGAGAATTTGAACAACACTACGAAATGGCGAACACACTATATAGTGCACTATATCCATGATAGTGAGTGATTTCGAACACAGCCTGGGTCTGCTGACAGTGGGAAGACTCACCTGCTGATTGTTAGCGTGTTAAACCGCGTTGAAAAATCCACATTGACCCACTAATTTTAGTGTGAAAGCGGTTTATGATGCTCACAGGACGTCGCTCCCTCTGTCACTGTGGGTCACACTTACCCCCAAATTCCACCGGACGCGAAAGCGCCGCGCAGCGTCCTTGAAGCGAACTGCGGAGCACTTCGCTCCCATTGTAGTCTATCGGGCAAATTCCACTGCACGCGAAAGCGCCGCGCCGCGATTCTGAAGCGCCGGCATGCGCCAAGGCGCGAGAGATTCGCTTCAGGTCTATTTTCTGCGCGGCTGCTTCCAAACCTCGTAAATTCACTGTCGTTAAGAAAGCACCAGACAGGAAGTCACCGTGTGGAGTACCCGGAAGTTTCAAAATAAAACACAAACCACGGACTCTTGCACGTAATTTTCCTCAATTATTTGTCATTACGTCAAAACTGGAGGCACGAGCATCAGGTCAGCAGTCGGTCAGAGGGTCCCAGAGACAACACGACACCATGGACGAAGAAAAGTGAATCGTAGAGGTACAGAAATATTTAACATTGTATACATCACGGATATAGACGGATAGAAGTTGAATAATTCACGAAGCTGTGAGGTTTGGACCAGCAAAGGGACCTTAGAGAAGCTAAGCAAGGTGTTGTTTATTTCTTTTCTCAGTCTATAACATGCTTTATGAGCGTGTGACATCGCTATTCTCATGATAGCCTGCGGGGATCAGCCCTCCCCCTATGGGGCATCGCTGCTTCTGGGCGCGCCGCTTCCAGTGGGGTTTGCCTGTCGGAGCAAGACCGCGGCGCTCCGCTTCGCTGCGCGGCGGGGCGCTTTCGCGTGCAGTGGAATTTGGGGGTTAGGAGGCTGCAGTTTTTCTCCTTTTTCTCCTCCTCCCTCTCAAACTCTAACACTAGAATCTAGATCAGCCCTAAACTGGCCGCTGCAGGAAGTTGAACTTTTCACAACTTCAACTCATCGCTCACAAAACGCTTTAGTCGCCCGCTCATCACTGTGGTTACTTTGATTAGTGGAGACTCCTGCTGCACCTCCTCTGGTGTCCTGCTGCACCTCCTCTGGTGTCCTGCTGCACCTCCTCTGGTGTCCTGCTGCACCTCCTCTGGTGTCCTGCTGCACCTCCTCTGTGATTCTGACCCTCAGATCTAAGGCTGAATGATATGGACAAAACTTAATATCTTGATATTCATGCCAGATATCTCAATATGGATATAATACGATATGACTACGGTTCAGTGAAAACCAAGCGGTGCATTCAAGGGCAGTCTTAAAAATGGATTTTATTGTGACTTCCAGATCTGTACGTCTACATGGTTTACATCGTTGCTTTTTGGATGTTAATATCTTGAATGTTCATATGTCGATACGATAACTCGAATGTTTTGTGTGTTGAAGGAGAGCCACACTGAGGGGGAGCGTCTGAGGAGAGCTCTGAAGGAGGAGAAGGAGAACATGGAGAGGTGTAAAGAGGAGAACCTGCAGGCCTTCAGAGAGGAGGTGCTCCGAGAGCGTGAGGAGGTGGAGAGGGAGAGAGGAGCCATGGAGCAGCTGAGATGTAGAGCCACAGCGCTGGAGAGGAGGAAGAAGGAGGTGATGGAGGAGCTGGAGGAGGCTCATCTGGAGAAGGAGAAGGCTGAGGAGGACAGGAGGGAGATGGAGGAGCGGTGGAGGAGCAGGGTGAAGGAGATGGAGGAGGAGCAGGAGAGGAGGCTTCAGGAACTGCTGCAGGAGGCCCGAGCTCTAAAGGAGAAGGAGGAGCAGACTGAGAGGGAGTGGAGGGCTCGACTGGAGGAGGCGCGGAGGGAGGTGCAGGAGAGCCGGGCGGAGCTGAGCAGGGTCAGGACTGCTGCCGCCATGATGGAGGAGCAGATCTCCTCCATGACTGCTGGGAGAGGGAGGGAGGAGGAGATGGACAGAGGGAGCAGGAGGAGGAGGAGAGACAAGGAGGAAGGAGACAAGGAGGCCATAGGAGGAGAGGTGAGAAGCAGGAGGTCTGAAAGTTCTGGAGGGGAGCAGAGAGAATGTAACTGAACTCATGTTTGATCTGCAGGAGGAGGAGGAGGAGGAGGAGGAGCAGCAGGAGGAGGAGATCAGGAGTCTGCTGAGGCAGAAGGAGGAGCAGGTGAGAGGAGCAACATTTAACCAGGCAGCAGCGGCGGGTCGGCCTCACCACAAACAGCTACAAAAAAATATAAAAAACAGCTACAATCATTTTAAAAACAGCTTAAATAAATCAAAACGGCAAAAATCATTTATAATTAACAGCTAAATAAATTAAGTTAACAAAACTTAAACATTTATAATAAACAGCTAAAATAAATAAAAACAGCTGAAAACATTTTAAAAAGAGCTTTAATAAATTGAAAACAGCTAAAATCAATTATTTTAAACAGCTAAATAAATAAAAAAAACAGCTAAAATCATTTTTAAAACCAGTTTATATAAATTAATTGAACCGCTTTAATTACAAAAACAGCTAGAATAATGTTCAAAAACAGTTAAAAAAAATAAAAAGAGCTTAAATAAAAAACACACAAAATATTTTATAACAAACAGCTGAAATTAATTAAAACCCATGTTCAGCCTTAACTGAAGTCCACTTTTAGGGTCCTCCTGGTCCTGGTCCAGGTGAAGTCCAGTTTCAGGGTCCTCCTGGTCCTGGTCCAGGTGAAGTCCAGTTTCAGGGTCATTCAGGTCCTGGTCCAGGTGAGGTCCAGTTTCAGGCTCTGACTGTCTCTGTTTTTAAGGTGCACACTCTGACCCAGAGGACGGAGGAGCTGGAGAAAGACCGAGACCGGGTCCGATTGGCTCTGGAGCTCACTGAGGCCGCTATGATTGGTTACCGAGAGCGAGTCCACCATCAGGAGCAGAGCCCAGGGGCGGGGCCTAACTCAGAGCAGGTCAGTCTCTGATTGGACTGTAACATACCTGTCGTCTAAACCTGGTCCTGGTCCTGGTCTCAGTCTCTCTCCCGGTCTCCCAGCAGGCGGACCTGGACCGGCTGGTGGTCCTGCAGCGCCTGGTGGCGGAGCTGGAGCTGGAGGTGAAGCACCTGAAGACCAGAAACCGTCAGCTGGAGACGCAGAAGGAGAAGCTGAAGAGGGACAGGAGCACCCTGAGGAGCACCCTGAAGCAGGTCCACATGGTCCTCCTGGTCTCTGGTCTCTGTCCTCATGTAGACCAGGTCCTGACTGACTCTGCTGTGTTTCAGGTGGAGGGGGAGCGGCTCGCCTTCAGGCAGAGACTGACCCACAACCGCCGCTCTCAGGTCAGAAGTCACAGTGCCGTTAATGCAGGATTTTAACAGGCTTGGACAGTAGGCACTAGGCATGATGGGTGCATCACTTCACCTGCCTCTCTTCTTCCCCTGATGCTCCCATCACTCTGGAACAGGGTCAGTCTGGACTCATCAGACCACATGACCTTCTTCCAGTCCTCCACAGTCCAATCTTTATGCTCCCTAGCAAACTGAAGCCTTTTTTCTGCTTAGCCTTACTGATTAGTGGTTTTCTTAAGGCTACACAGCTGTTCAGTCCCAATCCCTTGAGTTCCCTTCACATTGTGTGTGTGGAAATGCTCTTACTTTCACTATTAAACACACCCCTGAGTTCTACTGTTGTTTTTCTTTGATTTGATTTGGACAAATGTTTAAGTGATTCACCGATCACCATCATTCAGGATTTTATTCTGACCACATTTCTTCCTTGAAGACGATGGTTCCCCACTATCCTTCCAGTTTTTAATAATGTGTTGGACAGTTCTTAACCCAGTTTTAGTAGTTTCTTCAATCTCCTTAGATGTTTTCTCTGCTTGATGCCAATGATTTGACCCTTCTTAAACAGACTAACATCTTTTCCACGACCACAGGATGTGTCTTTGACATGGTTGTTGAAGAAATGAGAAGCTGCTCATGTGATCAGCTGGAGTTAAAGAACTTAGATAAAGATAATCACCCATGCAGTAATTATCCAACAGGAGGCTCACACCTGTTTGCTTAGTTATATCCAGGTGAAGTATAAACATGAAGAGCAGGGACAGAGCTGCATGAAAATATGAAATCAAACATGTTCCTGTAAAATCTTTTTTTATTTCTCTGAAGTTAGTTTGTGATCGACGTCTTTAACAGTCAATATCAAACTCTAACTGTGCTAAATCTTTGGAGCATCTGTGATCAGTGGGTCATATGTGGGGATGGATCTGTTTTGTTACTACACTACTTCTCCCTTTAAAGGTGCAGTGTGTAGAATGTGGCATTTAATACATCCACCACATTTCTCCAAACATAAACGGTGAATATAGGAGATATATGTTTCCATTTGTATGTAAAGTCTGTCAGAATAGGAGTACAATCATCCCCATAAAACATTTGTTTTATTTTTATTTAGTTAGAAAAATCTCTATTAAAAAAATGTACATTACTGCGGGCCGCTGTTTCGTGTAGGCCGACATATTGATCTGCCGTGTTGTCTACGGGTGGTTTTTAGGGACAAAAAGAACGAAACACGAATCTGTCCACCGGTTCTAAAATCTACCTGAATACAGGTGAAGAAGAGGAGAGGATGGCAGTGGATGTATAGAAAGTTGTTACTCTGTCCTCGGGATTCAAACTGTGTGTATAAACACACACACAACATAAACTGTGTGTGTGTTCAGGATCCTTTTTGGTCTTCACAGTGTTCTGTTGCTCAGCGACGTGACGTTTTGGTTACGGTTAGGTTCATTCTAGAATCTGAACTCTAGATGTCACTAAAATGTAGAGTTGTACACACTGCACCTTTAACCAGGGCTCACAGATATCCCGTTATCAGAGTCATCGTATCCATACTGAGGTATTTCTCTGGAATGTCTCTTTCTGGGACTAATAAAGGTTTGTGTTATCTTATCTTATTTATTCAAGTTATTAATATCAAAAAGGCAACGATATAAACAGTATAGATTTCCCGCGCTCTCACCCTCCATGAACAGCTCTGGAAATCACAACAATTTTTTTTACGACCGCCCTTGAATGCACTGCTTGGTTTTCTCTAAACCTGCAGTCACGTCATATCGATATCGAGATGTTAAATACTGAGATATGAAACTTTGTAAATGTCGTTGAGCCCTACCTGTAACGATTCTGCTCGGTTGTGGACTCCTGCTGGTTTCTGAGTCCACGTGCAGATGTAGAAACAAACATGGCCGACATTGTCAGGAGGCTAAATGTGGCTAACGTTAGCCTCCTGTAGCATCACGCTCCTGTTTAAACCAATCACAGAGCTGACCTCCATGTTCACGCCCATCTGCTTTGGCTCATCTCTCGTTGCCATGGCTATGGTTACTTCCTGAGGTCAGAGGTCAGAGGTTAGAGGTTAGCTCTTTGTTGACGTGTTTGTTTTCGACCTGCAGAGCGTGGACACCACAGAAGAAGAGCGTCTGAGGAACAGAGTGAAGGAGCTGGAGGACCAGGTGAGGACACCACAGAAGAAGAGTTTGGGACGTTCTGGTTGGTTGGCTCACGGCTGATGATGTCATTGTGTCTCCTCCCCTCAGGTGCGTCAGCTGCGTCTCTCATTGGCCGTGGATCAGCAGCAGAGGGCGGAGTTTATCCAGCAGTCCTCCAGGAACAGCCAATGGCTGCTCTCCCTGAGACACGACCTCACAGACTCGCTGGACGCCGTGTCACGCCGTCCAATCCCGTCCGTCCTGGAGTCCGAGACGCAGCGATTGGACCGCAGTCTCAGGGAGGAGGAGCTTAGGATGTCTCTCAGCCAATCATGACACCTGAATGTGAAACTTTATATGAAAGCTTCTGACCAAAAACAAACCTCAGCGGGCTTTAAACGGTCAGCTGTTACCATGGATACAGCTTTGTTTTATACAATGGCTTTTACCAACACTGCAGAGGTCTGTGAACTCACCACAGAGGAGCCGTGCTGCCTTCAGGGACCAGGTCACTGCCTTCAGTCTCTCCTGAATGAGCTGGAGCCTCTTCACCTGCTGTCAGGTTGATCCAGGTGGGCTGCAGGTTCTTCCAGAAGCTTCTGTTCAGTCTCTACAGTTAAAAAAACTCTGAGAGAGGCCCATGAGCAACACGAATCATCAAGTCTGGACTTTCTCTGGTTCATGTGTGAATCCTGTTACACTCTGATTAAACCTCAGAGGAGATTTAACTTCAGTGTTTTATATTAAAGGTGCCATGAGGAGAATCTATTACCACGACACAAAGACTCTGTTACCCATGAGCACGCTGAGACTGTCGTAATGCTGCGTTCCAGTAACCTCTGAACTGGGAGTGACATCATCTCCGACTTATCAGCGTTCCAGTTGAAGTCTGAAAAAAACATGCTGATCTACCAGGCTATTGTTAGCTGTTGTTAGCACGCCCTGTGTTGTTGTTCACAAATATCACATGAAGAATGTGATTATCACTATGGCAGCATTTTTGTAAATATAAGTCTAACAATACTATGTATACAGCTGATCTAGAGCCACACACCCCAGTCAGAAGTGACAATAAATGGATTATTACAGGAGCTAAATAACTGTTCACACTGGGGGCATCCATCTTCCATTGTCAACTCGGGGGTGGTGAGGTTTCACCGAGTCCCCAGTAGGAAATTCAGACTTCAGGGAACTTTCCAGTTGCAGTTTCCAACTTGGAACTTGGAAATTCCTACTTCTGACTACAACTGGAACGCACCAAAAGACGTGACAATTTTTGGAAAACTTAGTATCATAGTTTTGTAGCCGGCTATATATGGCTACTTACAGCCCGGTGCTCTAAGACGTGTCTGAATAATATAAATTTGCTGTAGTTTTAATTGTCTTGTTCCTGAAGTTGAGTATCCAGGCCAGTCCAGCCCTGTCCAACCCGACCATGAAGCTAAGGAATAGCATTTATAGATAACCTATTTAGATGCTATAAAACTCATCTTAAAGTGTGTATTTCCATCAGGCAGATATCTAAAAGGGAGACTTTTATGTAATTACTTAGAAACTCCTCATAGCATCTTTAAACAGAATGATTACTGAGACTTTTCTGTTTTTAAGTGTTTTTTTTTAAACTTGTTCTCCATCAGACGTCCTCCTGGATTTATTCTGGACTCACCTGAAACCTTTTTTTACCTCCAGACTTTCTGTTTTTGAAAAAGATTTTGTTACACGATCAGAAACAGATTCACATTAATTTACTCTTTTATTTATTCTTTTATTTGAATGATTTCCTGTCCTTAGGGACTAAAACAGTCTGTTACTGAGGACTTAAACTAAAGGGTCGTGTTTAAACTTTAGTCTCAGTAAACTCTAAAACTCTCTGGAGTTCAGTTTGTTGCAGCTCCTCTGGTTAAAACTTTAAGGTCAGATGTTGCTTTAATTTATTTCTGCTGTTTTCAGACTCAGACCAAATGTTTACTTATTTATTTGTTTGTTTTCATGTTTCTTTGTTTGTTTGAGTTGTTCAGCCTTACCTCACTACATTACCCACAATCCTCCAGCCTGAGCTGTGAGTCTGCCTCATGTACCTGGTCAAAGGTCAGCTCTTTGTTTGAAGTTTAATTTCTCTAAACTCTGAGACGACCTTGGTGTTCAGGCTCACTTTAGTTTGTTTTTGTTTTTGTATCGAAAATATTCACATCCAATAAAAAGAAGGAAACAGAAAAGCACTTTGTTTTCATTTGTTTTCATTTGTTTTTAAGCTTAAATATAAAATCACAGTTATTCATGTGTTTATTATTATTATGACCTTATTAGGAGTGTGTGTGTGTGTTAGATCACAGAAGCTTCTGGATGGATTTGGCTTCAGTTCTCAGGAGATGTTGGTGAAGACTTCAACATGATCAGATTTTGGTGGTGATCCAGATCACCTCCACCAGGGAACAAAAGTTTTTGCTAGAAAGTATTGGGAGTACACACACATCTATGAGCTATAGTTCTATGATAAAGTTTCCATCATCATCTGATTCATAAACAAACACTGTGCCTGATCCATGAGACTGAGTTTAATGTGTTAATATGACACCCATACAGCCTGGAGTTATTCACCTGTTCATGTCTGCTGCCAGGAGAACAGGGGCTGTGCCACGGAAATCAATATTAATGCCTGGAGTTTTTTGTTCAGTTGTCAACTTTTATCTTACAAAAGTCCACTTTAATCATTCTGATGCCATTCATCATCATAATAATGATAATAATAATGCATTTTATTTAAAAGCGCCTTTCAGGACAGTCAAGGACGCTGAACAAGATTAAAAACAACCACAGTAAAAATAAAATCAACAATAGAAAAGCAGAAACAGAGAAGGACCGATGGGGAGAGCAGGTTAGTTAATGTCCAGTGGGGTATGCAGTCCTGAACAGGTGAGTTTTGAGTCTGGACTTGAAAAGAGACAGGGGGGTCAGGTTTCTGAGGTCAGGAGGGAGAGAGTTCCAGAGCTGAGGAGCAGAGCGACTGAAGGCCCTGCTCCCCATGGTGCTGAGGTCAAAGGGCACAGTGAGGTGGGGGGAGGAGGAGGATCTGAGGGGTCATCATCATAACAATGATAATAATGATAATGATAATGATGATAATAATAATAATAATAACAACAATAATAATGATAATGATAATAAAAATGATGATTATAATAATGATCATAATTATAATGATGATGATAATAACAATTATAATAACCATAACAATAATAATGATGATCCTGATAATTATAATAATGCTAATAATTGGGGTGCTGGTTTAGTGTAGTGATTAGCACCCAGTCACCCCATGTACTTACTTCTGCTGGTCCAGGTTCAAATCCCGCCTGTGACCAGTTTGCAGAGTGTCTTCCCCTACTCTCTCTCCCTTTCACAAGCCTATCCACTGTCTCTCTCCTATCAATAAAGGCACAAAATGCCCAAAAAATATACATTTAAAAAAAAGAAAATGATTAAAATAATAATAATAATAATAATTATAATGATCGTAATAATAATAACAATCATAATAACAATAACAATGATAATTATTAAAACAATGATAATAATTATGATAATGATGATGATAATGATGATGATAATAATAATCTGTGGAGAGAGTCACAGTGTCAATACAAGGCATGCTTCAGCTTGTTTTCCACCGCCACTCACAAACAGCAGAGGAATAAAATCTGGAATAGTTTTACATATTTTGATCAAAAGTTTAAGCAGTAAATTATTGTTGAAAAGAGACGCAGAATCTTAAACTGTCCAAATGCACGTAATTATAATTCATTAATGGATGTACATATTCCCTGGTCTTTGGACATTGAAGAGAGTTTCACTGTGACTGTTTTAAGTGTCTTTATCTTTTATTTTAATTTCCACAGCATTATTAATAATGTGTGTACCCCAGCAGGAGCAGCTGCTGGTCAATAAGGATCCAAATAAATAAAATATGAAAAATAAAAGCATAAAAATGAGCAGTTATCAGCTTCTGTATGTCTCCTCTGTTTTCACTGATTATTCAATCAACTTTTAAACTTTGACATAAACTCTGATTTTATGGATTTTGATGTTTCAAAACTGTTTTTTTCCTCTTTTTTAACACATCAATGAAAATCTCACCTTCTATATGGATCAGCTAACTACGAGAACATTTATTGTAGTTTTTTTTCCTCACACTTGCCCTTTGACCCTTTAAGTATTTTTGTTCTTACAGAGCTAATAATCCTTTTCCTGAAATGTATGATGTCCTAATTTCTGCAGGTCGGCTCAGAGAGCTTACGCTTACTTCCTTTTACTTTGCCCTCATTTTAATATCCTGATATCAGAACTAATCACTCTGTAATCTTTGTGAAGGCAGAGTAAAGTGTAAGTCCAGCCAATCAGAAAGCAGGAGCAGCATTTCACATTGTTCAACCTCACGTTTATTAAATGTTGAGTTCAGACAAGAAAACACCAAACTGGACATAAACACACATTATTTTCTTTTGGCAGAAGCGTTGATGGTACAAATATTTAGTTTTACAGTTTTCCATGATAGCATGTAAATGTTTGCTGTTTTGTTCAAGATCTACAAAAAGGAATTATCAGTGTGAGAAAGATAAAAATATCAATTTAACTGCCCTGAACGAAACTGAAACACAACTTCAGCTGTTTCTCTGTTTATTCCAAAAGTTTTAAATCAACATATGTCTTCATAATTCATCTTTCTGTTTCATATTTTTTATTTTGAGTATGCAAGAAGAGCAAGGGCACATACATGTTTACATTGATGTCATCAAATACCACCATTGTATTCACCTTTTAGATTCAATTTGTACATTTTAACAAGAACAAACAATAACCACAACACACACATAATAATGGTAGTAATAACACATAATTAAAAATAAAAATAATTAGGTTTAAAATAATAATAAGAAGAATAAAATAAATGCATACATATACACACAAACCAAAACAAAAAAAAAGAGGAAGGGAGGAGGGTGGGTGTTACATCGTTGTAAAAAGATCCAGGTTGCCATTTCTTGTAGAAATTATTCAGTTTTCCCATTTTTGAAAATCTAATTTTCTCTACTTTTAAAAAAGACATAACCTCATTAACCCATTGTGTGCTGGAAAGAGTTGCTGTGGATTTCCAATTTAGAAGGAGGTGGCGTTTAGTGATCGGAGAAGTTAAAGCTGTCATAATTCATCTTTTTCTCACTTCACCTTCTCTCTCAATCTCCTGGCCTATTCTGATATGACTCTTAACACTTCATCTGTTGTTGTGGTCTTGACTTTGTTTCTTAATAAAAACACTTTTCCATCATTCTCACATCATAGACTTTTTGCTGTGTTTTTCCAGGCTCATGTATGTGCCCACTGAAAGAGCTCTATGGCCCACTTCTGGTCCTCAGTCCACCTGTTGAGAACCAGCAGCACAGGTGGTTCTAAACTGAGTTTAAGGGGATTTAAGGTCGTAGTTAAGCCTGAGGAACAGTTTTTTGGTTCATTTTAGAGGATCTATTCCGACACATTCTGGTATTTTTTTTAGGATGAATGCATCATCAGACATTTTTGGGATTCGGAGCATTTTTAGGTCTTGGAAAGTCTGCCCGGAAGTTTTGGAAATTGCTTTTGGCACATGCCGTCCGTGACTTTTGCGCACACTTTGGGGAGGTTGGCAGGGGCGTGGTGTGACTGTGGACAGGCTGATGACTCTGTGGATTCACTCATGCATGGTCACACAATGTGACAGTCCAGACATGGCTGTGAACGGGAGGCAGCTCCGTTTGACCGAGCCTGAGCTCCGACTCCGAGCCGCCTCCAAAAACTAACAACAACAGAAGGAAAACTTCTCCGCCCGGGACAGCGGGACAGCCGGACACACTCCAGGCCTGGGGAAGTTTGTGCATGAATGAGACTGAAAAAAAGTGTGTTGATCTGTCAAAGGGGCGACAGGTTGTGGAGTTTCTGGATCAGGGAGGCAGAGGGAGGGTCGCTGCAGCCGCTGGAGGTCTACGCGCTTTAACGCACCAGCAGGATGGCACCGAGGATGGCCAATGGATTTACTTTGGGTTTTTAAGTATGACATCTCTGGAGTAAAGGTATGAAAGATGGCCTTGACCTTTGTGTTCATATTCCCTGTCTCTCTAATTAAAATGAATTATCTAAACATGACAAATAGAGTAATAAAGAGGTGTTTTACTGAACTTCAGCAGTGTGGAACAAAAGCCTGACAAAGCTTCAGTGCGTAAAGGGAGTCTGTGGACTCTGGCACACTCGGTATTGTCAGTTTGGCTGGAATGGCTTTGTATTTGAACCTGGCTGTGTCTGTTACATTCGACAGAAATGCCACAAATACCTGTGGAAATCAGATCATTTTGAAAAAGTTTACACACACACACTGTCACAAAAGCTGGGTGAGGCACAGGCCTTGATTTTGATGAGATAGTCTAATTTTTAACATCCTTTTCCCATCCCTACAATCTCAAACTCCAAGTGTGTGAAAATCAAACATTTCACACTTCCTGTTTCAAGCTCACAGTGGAAATGCCTTTTTCAGGATTTCTTATCAAATCCACTGAACTGTTTTTTAGTTTCATATTTTTGATTCAAAATCAGTCACGATAATAATATTTATATTTGATTTGTGTTTCTTTTCCAGGTGTCATACATATTGTGAACCCTGGTCGATGGATTTATTACCTATAATACAAGAATATTTTAGTAAGTTTCTCCTTTTGTGTTCGTGTGTTAAAATTTTAGAAAAGTCTAAACACTTTATAAAAGTTGTTCAAATAGTTTTAACACATTCATCTACTCCTCTGCTTTCATTCAACAACAGTGTTCAGTAATTTCATCGAGCATTGAAATACTGCGTGGACCAGGAGTGAACTTTTTACTTTTTTGGAGGTCTTAAAACCTTAAAGCTTCATAACAAAGCTTTAAAAATTCACCCAAATATTTTGGTTTGAGTATTTTAATGTGGAGATATAATCATTATGACCATAATTTGGACAAAGCTTGCTGTTAAGATTGACCCTGTGGATTCATAAACGTGAACGTTGATCAATTAAGGGACAAAAAAATCAAATCAATGAGAGGAAAAAGATTCAAAAATCAAAATATTTAAATCAGTGTCTGTATTTTACTTTGATATTCTCATTCACAAGGTTAAAAACTACAAAACAAACCAGTTCTTCAGTTTTTTGAGTTTGTCCTAATCACTATGCCGTTATTGTTTTTGATAATTACAGTCAAGTTTGAGCTGCTGTTTGATTCTGTGTTACAGTCGATGGACGGGGCAGTGCGGCGCTGGTGTGTGTCACTGTTTGTTTCTGTGTGTGTGTCCGTGTGTGCATGTGCCACCCCAGAGCCCCATCTCTGCTAAATGCTGTTTTCGAACATTATATTGTTGATCTCAGCAAATGCCTGCTGGTCAGTGGAGCGAGCAGGTGAGAGAGAGACAGGCCTGACATAGAGAGAGAGAGAGAAAGGGAATGTGAGCGTGCTCAGTCCAACAGGTGCTCTATACAGTACAGCTGCAGAGAGCGTCTCTGTTCACTTTCGATTTGTTATCGAAATCCGATGCCTACGAGGCAGTTTTCCGTTCAGACCGGCCTCTGCTGAGCACTGTAGAAACATGAGTCCAGATCTGAGCTTTAATATCTGTGCTTTGTGTTTGAGACTGTGTGAAAATGTCCTCCTGCTTCATCACCTCCCTCTAACTCCAGCCTCTCCCCTTTCCCTCCCGTTCTTCCCCTCTCTCTCCACTCCAGCCTGTACTTTCTCCATAGGCTTGAAATCTTGAAGCATGGGCGACTGGAGCTTTCTGGGGCGGCTGTTGGAGAACGCTCAGGAGCACTCGACGGTCATCGGCAAAGTCTGGCTGACCGTCCTCTTCATCTTCAGGATTCTGGTGCTGGGGGCCGCGGCCGAGGAGGTGTGGGGCGACGAGCAGTCCGACTTCACCTGCAACACGCAGCAGCCCGGCTGTGAGAATGTGTGCTACGACGAGGCCTTCCCCATCTCACACATCCGCTTCTGGGTGCTGCAGATCATCTTCGTGTCCACGCCCACCCTCATCTACCTGGGCCACGTGCTGCACATCGTCCGCATGGAGGAGAAGCGAAAGGAGAAGGAGGAGGAGCTGCGCAAGGCCAACAGGTTCCAGGAGGAGAAGGAGCTCCTTTATAGAAACGGAGGAGACGGAGGGGGAGGGGGAGGAGGCAAGAAGGAGAAGCCGCCTATCAGGGACGAGCACGGAAAAATCCGTATCAGAGGCGCGCTGCTGCGCACGTACGTGTTCAACATCATTTTCAAAACCTTGTTCGAGGTGGGCTTCATCCTGGGCCAGTACTTCCTGTACGGCTTCCAGCTGAGGCCCCTGTACAAGTGTGCACGTTGGCCGTGCCCCAACACCGTGGACTGCTTCATCTCGAGGCCCACAGAAAAGACCATTTTTATCATATTTATGCTTGTGGTGGCTTGCGTGTCTCTTTTGCTGAATTTGTTAGAGATCTATCACCTCGGGTGGAAGAAAGTAAAACAGGGCATGACCAACGAGTTTGCCCCGGACCGCGAGTCGCTGCGCCGCGTCGACATCGCCGAGCCCGAGTGCATGGCCTCGGCCTCCAGGACTGCCCCATCCAGCCTCAGCTACCCCCCCAACTACACGGACGTGACCGCGGGCAGCAGGGCCTTCCTGCCGCCCGCTGCGCCCGCAGCGGCGCCATCAGAGTTCAAGATGGACGACCTCCAGCAGGAGCCCCCCCCCTCCACCCACTACTACATCAGCAACAACAACCACAGGCTGGCCGCGCAGCAGAACTGGGCCAACCTGGCCACCGAGCAGCAGACTCGGGAGATGAAGGCCACCTCCCCCTCCCCCTCCTCCTCCTCCTCCTCCTCCTGCAGCGACAGGCAGCAGCAGCCCGTCGATGCTGAGCTCCTCCCCCCGACCACAGCCTCCGTCACCTCCGTCACGGCGAAGGGCGAGGCGGAGGAGGGTCACGTCACCACGGTGGAGATGCACGAGCCCCCGGTCCCGGTCAGCCCGGACCCTCGCAGGCTCAGCCGGGCCAGCAAGAGCAGCAGCGTGCGGGCGAGGCCGAGCGACCTGGCCGTGTGAACCTCCTCAGCCCTGTTTGTCCTTTAACCCCTGACCTCTGACCTTCCCCTCACACCCACAGTGAATCTAAAATGACAAACAAAACATGACAAAAAAAATCAAAAATAAAAAAAGATTAAAAAAATGGAAAAAGGATCTCCACGCTGAAGGAGAAACCCTGAGGAGGCGTGGCTCCATCAGCAGCTGTGGCCGTCGGTGGTGCAGCAGTGGTCATCGGTGCAGCTGTGGCCGTCGGTGCAGCTGTGGCCGTCGGTGGTGCAGCTGTGGCCATCGGTGCAGCTGTGGTCAGTGCAGCTGTGGCCGGTGGTGCAGCTGTGGCCGTCGGTGGTGCAGCTGTGGCCGTCGGTGCAGCTGTGGTCATCGGTGCAGCTGTGGCCGTCGGTGCAGCTGTGGTCGGTGGTGCAGCTGTGGCCGTCGGTGGTGCAGCTGTGGTCGGTGCAGCTGTGGCCGTCGGTGGTGCAGCTGTGGTCGGTGCAGCTGTGGCCGTCGGTGGTGCAGCTGTGGCCAGTGGTGCAGCTGTGGCCGTCGGTGCGTCGGTGAGCTGCAGAGTCGTCTTGGCATGGATTGTTTTGTGGCCGGTCTTGACCCACACGCAGGCTTCAGAGTCCGAGCGCTGCACAGCGACACTCAGACTCCGGTTGGACTCGTCTCATCAGCTCGTTCGGTTTGCCGGAGGAGGAGCTGCTCGTGTTTCTGCTTCTCCATATTTTGGCTCAAGGACTTCTTTTTAATGTGCTGATGCTTCAGAACTGATCTAATCCTGGAGGAGCATTTAGACGGATCAATGGTTCAATGTTTGTCCCTTTATTTTCTGGCTCTTATTCCTGCTGGTTTCAGACTGAAGTCAGCGGAGCAGCGTGTCTGCAGGCTCGTCTTTTTAACCCGGACGCTGCAGCACATCTCTCTTAAAATCATCGTTTGTGTTGAAGCGGTTCTTTTACAGACTGATCTGTGTTTCGTTCCTGTTGACCATGCCAGCACTTAAACTTTTCCACCACACCGACATTGACCAACACATCCTGCAGAGTTGGCTCCCTTTGCTTCCCCATGATCCTCTGTAGCACTTTTAGCAAAACAAAGAAAAGCTGACGGGACAGCAGTGATGGATAAATAAGATAGATGAGGATGTAGTCTGCTGACACTGGAGTCAGAGCTGCTGGTGGTAGTCGTCCCTCTGGGTTTCTCCAAATGCCATAATGTCAGAAACAGAGAAGTTAAAGAGTTCCCGTTCATAGATGGGAAACGGGCAGAGTCCTAACGCCTGCCTCGGGTACGATGCCTTTAGTTAACATGTCTGAAATGAAAATGCTCTCCACTAGCTTCAGGATCAACCACGCTTTAAAGAAAGCATCAAATCTGCAGATACATGGAGCCACCACCTAAAAAACAACAGAAGAACCATCAGTGCTCTGTGGCCACTCTTGAAACTTCATTTTTTGTGAGATAGTTGGCAGGTTTCTTTGCCCTCAAGCCCCGCCCCCTTTATAACCTTAACACCTAGTGATTGAGAGCAGCTTTGGGAGTTAGATGAATTTCACTGTTAAACATTTCATGTGCTTCTTCATTGGTTTTATTCTGAAAATTGCTATTTTTTTAAAATGAATTGAAAGTTTTCTCATAAATTGCATATTTGTGGTCAGTTTGTGATTGCCAAAACAGCTCCATGAAAAACGACGGCGTACCCCAGTATGAAAACGCCGCGGTGCCGTCAGCGATGACAGCTTCGTCGTGTACATCTTGATTCTTAAAGATCTCCAGAAACCCAAACATTGACCTGAATCCATCATCATCTGCAGTCCTCTGTCTCCGTGCTGTTCGGTTCAGTCACGACCAGGCACTTCATTTTATTTCTTTTTATCTGAACTCCACCTCAGCCCACTGTGACAGCCTGAGCTCACCTGTGGATCAGAGCGGAGGTCATCATTAGATTAAACACACACCTTTGTGATCAGAGCTGAACTGCAGCGGGTCACACCGGCTGACACTCTGGCGTCAGAGCTCTGTAAGGTGGTACCAACACTCTGTTCTTTTTCTTATTTTTGGTGGGTTATAAAATAACAGTACTGTAAGGTGTTGAAGTTTTGATACCCCTCTGGTTGAACTGTCTTATGGTGTAACCTATTTCAGTATCATGAATACATTCAGACAAAGACAAGGAGGAGAATATTCATCTTCACAGTGCATGGGTAAAGCAGCCTCTCCTGATCCATGTTTCGTGTTAAGAATGACATCTTTGTTATCTGCATTTGTTTTTGATCCCTAAAGTTTACATTTTGGTAGTTGATAAAGATTTGCACATTTAGGAAAGACACTTGCTGTTCTCCAATGCTAACATTGGTAGTACTAGAAAGAAAGAGAGAGAGGAAGTGTGAGTGAGAGCGAGCGAGCGAATGTGGTGTTCAAACTGCCGATCTTTATGATCCTCAAAGGAAAATGTCTTAAAGTTAAAGCGCAGTGGCTCTTCAAAAACGGCAGTATTAAACTAAAGTGTATTTATTTCAGGCTCAGATAAGGAAACAGCGGGGGTGTGTTTCTGTCTTTACTCGGTATGTTCTCGCCCATCGGTCCGGACTCCGCTCAGACTCACCACTCGAGTCCACTGTTGAGAGAATGTAAGCTGGGTAGCTGGCCCTTCCCTAACCCAATCGAAGCCCTGACAGGATGTTGTCATGCCGTGACTCCTCCACTCTCTCCTCTTACATTTCATGCAGAGCATGAATTCTCTGGTTGTCAGGGAGTAGCTCCACCTCACGATGCTCAGAACAGCGACCTGTTTCCATGCTGTCTTAAACAAGACAAGTGCCTTGTGTATGAATGATTCTTTGTAAGAACAAGTTGATGTAAATGTTCATTTACCTCAAATGTTTACAAAACTGTTACTAAATAAATTTTTGTACCATAGTCTTATTATTCCTCCGTTCTTTTCTTATCTACAGATTCACAGCAGGTCATCGACTCTCTTTAATGCACAGTGATGGAGAGATTAGACTGATGACACTTCATTAAAACTGAGGCATTTAAAAATCCAAACTTTAACCTGGAGAACCCAGACTTTAGTAAAATGATGTGAGTAGACACTTTAGGTGGTTCATCAGACTTCAGGACCCACCATCACCCTAAGCTTTAAGCTGCAGCCCAAACTGAGGGACATTTTCAACTTCTCAAATTAATTTAATGAAAATATGCAGCACTTAAAACCTGTGATAGCACAGAAAAAACAAATGACCTGCATGTGCTGATGCTAGGGAGGGAAATACTCCCCCTGACACTCAGTTAGCTTCATTTTAATTAAAACAAACAAATGCATGTTAGGACACAAAGTCTGGAGCAATAATATCAATCAGCAGCCCTAAATAAGCCGTTAACCATAAAGTTAGCTTTTTGGAGCATGTTGACAGTGTTGTTACGAGTGCTCCATATAATTGGGCCAATATCAGTGTCAGCACATATGGACATTTTCACGATATTTATCTATTACATTTAAACCATAGAAAATTGGCCATGAAAAAAACACATTGGCTGTAAGATTGGGAAAATGTAAAATGATTGCTTACCTCATCAGCATGCAAAGTTCCCTTGTATGAATCAAAAATGAAATTTATTACAGAATAGAAAGTTGTTTTTCTTGCTTCGCATCTATACATTGCACACAAATGCACAGTAATATGGAAGAAACACGTCAGTCTGAGTGAAGCACAGACTTTGGGCTCTTGACAAAAAACACTGGTACTGATATCAGCACATCAGATATCCGCAATCACACAATATCCTAAATGTAAGTGTTAGATATGCTCTCCTTCAAGGGCTGATATAAATATAACTGATAAAATTAGAAAAATTGATAAGAAATGTAAGTATTAGGTATAAAATGAGTATTGCACACCTGATATGCTCACAGATTAAGACTGTTTAACCCTTAACCCTATCAAGCCAACTGTATCATATTTGATACATACTTCTGTAATAGCTCTATCTACTCAATATGATCAATAAATTACAAAAAAAACATCTGAATACAATCAGATAAATGACAAAAATGTCCTCAAATGGATTATCAGTTGCCAAAAACACCTACTGTATCAAATGAGATATAAAAAAATCTATATGTTTAATTTTATGGACATTTTGATTTTTATGGATTTTAGCAGAAAGTTAAACATTTCAGCTCCAAAAAAATATAATTTTCTGGCTGTAATCTCTGGTCATGGGCCTTAAAGGGTTTAAGCTGTGTTATGATGTTTCTTCAGATGTTTGATTTGTTCTCTCTTTGTTCTAACGTGTCTTTTGTTTACTGTAAATGTTGGCTTCCTGTTGAGACTGTCCGCCTACAGCATGACTATCAGGAGAGGCCGTGAGTGTCTTTTACATGACTCTGTTTGCAGCCTCTCTGACCTCCGACCTCCCTCGCTCACTCCCTCACGCTGCTGCATTCCAACACTGAATGTCAGAATGTGGCGCTAGGTCAGACTCACACACACACACACACACCTGCACAAACACACACACCTACACACACAGACCCTCCTCGTACTACATACAGAAATGATAAAATAAGGCGGGCAGGTCAGTCTTGCACCTGAGAGTCAAACATTTATCACAAACTTTGGTGCCCAGATGCAAACGTTAGAGACTATTTCTGACTCTGTGGAAACACACAGCGTCTGGGAACATGTTCTGATCCATGTGCAAAATGGACACAGACAAAAATCCAGCCCTACCACCTGCCTGTGACATGCCTGCGTCACGTGTACAGTTCCTGGACAGCACCGGGTCCACAGGAGGAGACGGGGCCGTTTTTGTGTTGGTCTGATTTTTAAATTTAATTTCTTAAAGTTTTTAGGTTCATGTTTGTTATAATATTCAACCATGTGTCAAAGTGAACGCTTGTTTGTAAATCTGAAGCTAATGACCTTGACCTTTGACCTCCAAAGTCTTATCAGTTCAACCTTAAAGCAACAATAAGTAATCCTGAATGCCTTAAACGTCTTAACCCTGTCCCGCACGGTTAACAGATATTTGGAATAAAGTTTATACCCTTTATTTTACAGAACAGTGTCCATCTACCAGGTGGTAAATCTCCAAACCCTCCTCTTAAGTTTCATAAAAATATCTTTGCACACTTTTTTATTTTGAGATTTTGCATCATAAATCCAAAATGGCTGACGGAGGGTAAATAGAGTATTATGCCTGTATTCAGACTTCACATCTTTTTGTATGTTTTATCTTAAAGCAGCACTACGGAAGATCTCCGCTTGACCGGAGAGAGAACTCAACTACCCATGAGCTCTAGCGCGCACATACTGTCGTAAGGATACAGATCTGCTGGTCGCGTGCATTTATTTTGTAGGCGAATCACAGAAGCCAGGACTTCACTAAAAGTATTCTTCTGTCTTCAGCGGCTGTTTGCAGGATGGGTAGCGACGAGGTAATGTATTTATTTTTGACTAAATGAAGATGTTAAAAATCTCTAAGTTCAACTTGGTTTTATTACCGTGAAGTCGCCCCCGTCCTGTTGAAGCGATAAAGTGAATAAAAGTAAAGACAACCATGAGCTGGTGATATCACACACTTGAAATAGGTCTAAACAAAACTACATACTGGTACGTTCTGGATTTGTTGTGCTGTACTTTTTTCCTGTCAAGTTTTTTTGAGGAACTTCGTCATAAATTAGTCGCTAACATACCTGATAGTAGTCGGACATCCCTCCTCGTCTTTTATTTCACGCCAGCGAGTGAACGCCGAACCGATGTTTATTCTGGTCCGAGCATTCAGCTTGTTTTTCTCTCGCTTTCTTTGTTTTGTATCCTCTGACAAAACTTTTCTCTTCCTTACGTTGTTGCCTCCGCCATGGTTACAGCTCGGCGTAAATGATTGGCTTTCGCAGAGACTTCCGTGTTTTAAACAAATCGGGAATCGGGGGAAGTGACGTATGCCGTAAAGCAGTCCAAACGTGTAGTTTTTTAGTGTGGCAGGGTTCCCACCATCCATCTCAAAGTTACATAGCGCCAGTTAAAGGGATACAGACCACTTCAGACCACGACAGAGGTGTCATTGAACTCCATTGTAAAGTGGTGGACCATCACGATGAATATCGAAGGATTATATTATGTTTGAAAAACTACATGGTGTTGGTTTAAATGTTGGTTTAATTCACAAGTGAATAACACGTATACTTTAGATGTTTTTTTTTTATTTACTCTAAAAAATGCTTTTCAAAGACATGTTTATGAATCTTAATTAAGTTTCTCTAAATTAATATCTATAGCACGGCCAGCTGCAGTGGACAGATGCATAACTCCCTCAATAATAATAAAAACTGAAAAAATGACCATGATTTTTAGCTTGTTCAAAATTAAAAACAAACATTTTTAAAAGTATTTCTTTGTGATTTAATAATTCATGCATGAAAGGGTTAAAATAATATTTTTGAAGATGAAGAGTGCATACTTTAAATAGGTAGTATCAATAGTTAGGTTCATGTAAGGAGGGAGACATCTTAAAAATACTCTTTAGCCTTACAGCTGTATCGCATTAACCCTTTAACTACCAGCTCAACTGTTTGGCAGAGCTCATCTTTCATTTCAGGGATATTTAATCTTTTAAAAACAGAATAAATCAAATCCTTGTTTGATTCTGTTAACACTTCAGGGAACAGAGAAAACTACAGAAATTTTCTTGGTGTGAGATTTAAAGGTTTTAAAAACTAACAGTTGGTTGTGATGACATAAAAACGCACAAATATTTGGGATAAATATCAATTAGAAAAGGCTGAAATATTTGTAAATTAAATAGCAAAGACTAGTTAAAAAGATGATATTGAGTTTGATTAACACATTTTTGTAATTAATAACAGATTATATAAATCATCACATTGGTAAATGGTTAAGATAAGTATAATAATAATGATGGTGAGAATATTTACTTTTAGCTTTTTAAATCCAACACATATAAAATATTTGCTCTTTTAGTTTGTTTGCAGTTATTTTTGGATCCTAAATCATTGACAGAAACAAACAATAAGGTTTTATGGGGTTTTTCTTGGCGGGATTTAAGTAAATTTAGATTGGTAAAGTGGTGTCTCGTCGAGTCATGCCTACAGTTCCTCCTTTTAACAAGTCAGATTTTCAGCACATACAATATAATGCATATAGACCATGAAGTATCTCCTCTGCAGAGAGAGCAGTTCAGAAGAGGTTTAATAATCAATCAGGACTTACCTGCAGCAGGAGATGCCACTGGGATGGATCAGGCCTTTGGTGTTTAGATTTATAACACTATGAAAGCAGCAACAGAGTTTATTTGAAATTAATTTAACTTGCTTGGAGTTGTTGAGTCAAACCAGTTCATGCACCTTTTGACAAGAAATGCAATACAGAGCAGTTGACCTTTTGCAGAGTAACTTATTGTTGTGCAACGGCTCATTTTCGACAATACATATTTAATGTAACAGAAAATACATTACAAGCACAAAACAGCCAAAGATTTAAATAGATGTGACCGTGAATTGTGTTTTTTAGCACAGAAGTCCAAGCTGCCAGCCCACTTGATCAAAGAAATATTGTATTTTAAAATACCTGTAGGACTGATTTTCAAAAGTAAACATGTTTTTTCAGCTCATCCAAAGAACTCAACTTCTTTTTCTTCACAGGAAGTCAAAAGAGAGAGCTGATTTTTAATTATAGCTCTGTTGGCTAAAACTTAAATTAACATTCGACCCACATCAATCCTAGACATCTGTACCCACTTTTAATCCTAATTCTGCTCAAAAATTCTGATCCCTGGGCTTAACAGGAATTCAGTAGTTATTCTGAAGGTATTTATGTTAATGTGGTAGTATGCAGACTGTTAATACGTTAACACATCTTGCTAACCTGTGAAAGAGATCATGAGGGGATAGCAGCATGCACTCAGCACTGCTAGCATGTTGATGAAGGTACAGATATTTAAGATTTGCAATCACAGGCACAAGTGAAACTTACCAAAGTTCAATGAATAGATAAATAAGTAAGTAAGTAAGAAAGAAAGAAAGGACGTGTCTATGTCATACATGAACTAATGTTAAGCTAACAGCTAGCTGATCGCTAACCACAGTTTTAAACAGACTTTTTCTAGTCTGCCAGCTCTTTAAAAAAATGTAATAACTGTTCTGAAACTCCCATTTATATGAGCTACCAACAAAACTCTTTCAACTATCAGATGTAACAGAAGGCTAGCTCAAATCATGCTAGCTCAAATCAAGCTAGCTCAAATCAAGCTAGCTCGACTCATACTGGCTAAAATCATGCTAGCTCAAATCATGCTAGCTCATAGACCTTTGTTTTGTGGCTATTTTTACCAATTCTTTTCTCTTTTTCTTTCACATCTAGCAAGTGTGAGGTACAAATAAATTGGAAATAATTTTAGTTTTTCTCTCCCTGTTCTTAGATTTGGACTTGTCAAACTTAGCAGGGCAGTTTGCTAACAGTTGCTAAAAAAAGAGAGGCTAAGAACCTTAATGTGCATTATATACAATCCGAAGAATTTTCAGCTGCTAAACAAGCTAAAAGTCTCCAGAAAAGATGCAGTCATGTTTCTGGGGTTCAAAACAATTTTAGGCTCGTTCCTTTTGTTTTTTTTCTTTATGACTCATTGAAGATCATTAATTGTAGTAGCCTACTGAAAATTCACATATTTTCACAATTCACAGTTTAAAGAGCTGTATTAGCATAAACCTACATTATTACTATCAAATAATTCCATTAAAATGTATAAATTTATGGGGTGCTGGTTTGGCGGAGTGGTTAGCATCCAGGCACCCCATGTACTTGCTTCTGCCGGTCCAGGTTCGAATCCCGCCTGTGACCAGCTTGCAGAGTGTCTTCCCCTACTCTCTCACCCCCTTTCACAAGCCTATCCACTGTCTCTCTCCTATCAATAAAGGCACAAAATGGCCAAAAAATACATTTAAAAAAAAAAAAAAAAATGTATAAATTTATAAATAAATTAAAAAATAAAAAGGTAATAGCTCATTATAATGATAAAATTAGAAGTATGATATCAAGGTTGAAAAATGGTTGCCCTCAGGTTACATTAATATAAAATATGTGGCTGTAGTAATCTCACAGTTTTGTATTTAATTGAATTTTCAGTTTCTGGGACTTGTGTGTAGTTATACTGTACTCACAGCTCAGAACTAACCTGTGGCCATGATTCTGTATGCTTCACAGCAAAGAGGTAATCTGCCGATTCAAGGCCATCTTACATCTTTGTATTGGGGTTATTTCTTGTTAATATTTCACATACATTTCTGTCAGCTGGATGATGACTACTTAACCCTTTAACTCCCAGTTCAACCCGGTAGACCAAACTTGGAGTAACTGTCTTATAAATATTTAAAACTTCTTAAACCTGATTAGGCCATTTATATTTCGTGGAGGTTAAACATAATGCTAGAAAAAAGTATAGGCTATGTCTTATTAAAGAGGGGAATTTCTCAGAAAGGTAAATGTACTGTTATAATAAAGGTGTGACGATTATAGTTAGGACCCAGAAGCAAGTAGTGGGATGCAAACAATGAACAGTCTTTATTGACAGATATTCAAGGCACAGTTCAGAGCGGGGATCGAACCCGCACCCTTAGGGACGAAGGGCAAGTGCTCTCCCAGTTGAGCCACACAGGAGACAAAGGCTCGGTCTTTACAGGAGAGAAGCTGCGGCTTGAGCGGGGATCGAACCTGCAGCAGCAGAATCTGAAGACGGGCGTTCTACCAACTGAGCCACACAGGAGACGCTCAGACAAAGGCTCAAACATTCTATACAGGAGATAAGCTGTGGCTTGAGTGGGGATTGAACCCGCAGCAGCAGAATCTGAAGACAGGCGCTCTCCCAACTGAGCCACACAGGAGACGCTCAGACAAAGGCTCACACAGTCTTAAGAGGAGAGCGGTAAAGGCTTGACTCACTCTCTGACGAGCAGAGGCGTTCAGGAACACTCGGAGAGAAGACTCAGGCAAACTCACGTTGTCGAAGACAGGCGGGGGTTCAGTAACCAGGCAGACCAGCACGGAGTGGGACTCAGGCGGAAACTCAGTGTCGAGGACAGGCAGGGATCAGTTACCAGGCAGACCAGCACGGAGTGGGACAGGCAGAAACTCACGTTGTCGAAGACAGGCGGGGGTTCAGTAACCAGGCAGACCAGCACGGAGTGGGACAGGCAGAAACTCAGCGTCGAAGACAGGCAGGGGTTCAGTAACCAGGCAGACCAGCACGGAGTGGGACAGGCAGAAACTCAGCGTCGAGGACAGGCAGGGATCAGTTACCAGGCAGACCAGCACGGAGTGGGACAGGCAGAAACTCACGTTGTCGAAGACAGGCGGGGGTTCAGTAACCAGGCAGACCAGCACGGAGTGGGACAGGCAGAAACTCAGCGTCGAGGACAGGCAGGGATCAGTTACCAGGCAGACCAGCACGGAGTGGGACAGGCAGAACTCGGCGTCAGAGACGAAAGCAGGATTGATAGCTGGGGACTCAGACAGGCGGGTGAGTGCAGGACAGAAGCTCGTCGATACCTTGAAGTCAAGCCGAGGGTCAGGTGTTTGAGGCAGAGTCAGGGACGAAACTTGTTGGCAACAGGTGATCAGTCCGATAGACAGGTTTGGAGTGCTCAGCATGAGCGCGAAGACATTCTGACACTAACTGTGTGTGGAGCTGGGGTTTATGTAGGTGGCCTGATTGCAGCAGATGAGGTGCAGGTGTGAGCAGGAGCGCAGGTGAAGTGAGTTTGGGCTGATTAAGGCTGCACTAGGAATGTGGCAGGCTGCAGATGAGACTGAGAGTGAGACTGAGATTGTGACAAAAAGGTCATTAAATGGCTTATATTAATTGAATATTACATCTAAGAAGTTTTAAATATTTCTCAAAAATGAAATTTTACCTGATTTTTGATCTCTTTTCACTTTTACAATGCATATACTTCTTTGACTAAACTCATCTGGCAGAGGTTAATGATTTGTAAATATTTAGAGTTTAAAAAAAACAGTTGCATTAGTAACAATATGTAAAAATGAAATGTTTTCTTGTCTATTTTTTGAGGAAGTTACCCTTTAACTCCCAGCTCAACTGTTAGGCAGAGATCAGCATATTCAGGAATATTAAATAAATAATAATAATAATAATACATTTTATTTAAAAGCTCCTTTCTTAGCACCCAAGGACACTTTACAAAATACATAATAAAAACACACTGCATTAAAATCACAAAACAAAGCACATCATTGTTCATTTCTGTCAGAATTTTGGGAAACAAACTGCAAACAAACCACTGATGTTTTCTTTCTGTGGGATTTAAAGGTTTAAACAGCTAGAAAGCTAATTGTATTAGTAGTACCATCATTATCATTTTGTATACTTAACCAGTTACTGATAAGATGATTTATTTACAAAAATCTGTTATTTATCAAAATATTTTTGTTTGTTTGCCAAACTGAATATAATCTTTTTTAAGTTACTTTTGATGGATATTTTATTTACAAACATTTATGCCTTTTCTTAATGATTTTGTCCCAAATATTTGAGCATATTTATATCATCATGTAATAAACTGTTAGCTTTTTAAACCTTTAAACTCCACACCAAGAAAATATCTGTTTTTTTGGTCTGTTTGTGTTCTCAGAAAATGTAAACACGATCAAACAATGACTCCATTTGTTCTGTTTTTTTATATATATTAAATATTCAAGTTTTATTGATGACCTCTGCCAAACAGTTGAGCTGGTAGTTAAAGGGTTAAAGGGTTAAGGCGTGTTGGGGTTGATTGTCAGGTTAAAGCTTTAATTAGACTTCAGTCCAGAACAATCTCCACTGCAGCCTCCATCTGCTGAACAAACAGCCCGAGGATCCTGAATTCTTTGAACAGTTTTTGGCCTTTGGTCCAGCAGCAGAGCACAGACATGAGTGCAGGGCTCTCAGGTCCAGTGGCTGAGGAGTGATGGCAGATGGTTGATCTGTTGGCACGACGGGCTGGAGGCCTCTGCCCTGTCAATCAGTCCGAGCCTTTGTTTCCACTTCAGGGCCGAACGAGACTGAACTGAGCTCAGCGCTGCTCAGGGACGGTTTACACTCTTCAGAGCTTCAGGCTCACTCCTGAAGAAAACAGTTTGTGTTCGATTTTTAAAGTATTTTATTTAAAAAACATATTATCTCAGCTCTCACACTATTTGGAGCCATCAGCTTGGTAATATTTGCTTTTTAATCAATTATTTAGAACCACAACCACAACAAAAGTGCTCGTCCCCACAGTCATTGATGGAGAGAAAGTGCTGTATTTGGAGTTTTAAAATATGTTTTTCTAAAAAAAAAAGTACAAAAATGTATAAATAACTATCAAATATATGATATAAATTACATTTTAAAACAAAATACCAAATAAGTATTATAAAATATATTTAAAGTAGTCGTCCCTGCAGTCATGTCACTGGTGTTACCCTGTGACAAAAGTCTTTTATTTTGGAAAAAGAAATCACTCTGATGACATCACTTGACTTCCTTTGACCTCTTTCTTGTAGATCTATGAAGAGGGACCCTGGTAAGAACATTGTCCTTTTCAGTTTTCAGAAATATTAACATTTATCTCATGATTTCATATGAAGCTTTTAGTTGATGTCACTGGTGTTATTAACTTTATTGGCAGGGAATTGCAAACAAACAAATAAAAATGTATTTAGAAGACATAATTTAGTGAATAGATCAGATTAGTAACATGCTGTGTCATGCTCTGCAGCAGACATTTTGTTAAAGTGAAACTGTCCCTGGTGTTACCTTTCTTATGGGGAACAATCAGGAACACCAGGGACAATCAGATGTGTGGATACACTTTATTAAATGGTGTTTTGGGATAAATGTAAAAAACAAAAAATCATGAAGCTTTCATTTATGTGTTTTCATAAAGTCAATGACATATGTAACAATGTAGCTGAAGTTTAAATGTTAAAAAAAGAAATTAAAAAAAGACATCTTGCCATCCCATAAATCCACGTTTCTGTAGAATGACCTGTTTATGTTTTTGTTCTTTTGTGATTCATCATGCAAACCTGTTCAGAAGGAGAGATAACTACCTCCGCCAAGGAGGTTATGTTTTCGGGAGAGTTTGTTTGTCTGTCCGTCTGTGAACAAAATAATTAAAAAAGGTATGGATGGATTTTGATGAAATTTTCAGGAAATGTTCAGCATGGGAAAAGGAAGAACTGATTCAATTTTGGTGTTGATCCGGATCAGCGTCTGACCGCCATGGCGGAAAATGTGATTTCTGTGAATAACTACTGAACTAAAATAGATATCATTATGAAACCAGTTGCTAATGGCATGTTTTCATGGTTAACGAATCTAAATATTTAGATGAAATAAAGGTAGGACTAATATTTATGGTGAAAATCACAGTATGGCTGAGGACTGTGGTGCTGGCGGAGGTCTGTGCTCTCCGATGCTTTTCTAGTTCTTTATTAAAACTTTATTTCAGACTGTCAGATGAAGCTGTGATCATCATCAGTTCATAAACTGAATATGAACCATGAATTAATCATAAAAACCTGATTAATTTAAATTACAAATCCTCTTTGACCAAGCATAAAGGTCATTCTGAGGTCGTGTTGGTGGTCATTTGATCCATTTTTAACCCCGTGTTGGCTGTGGAAAAGTTACTGCAGAGAGAGAGCTGAGTCTAGCTGCAGCCCAAAGTAGACAGCGTCTATATTTAGCCTTTAATCACCTAACAAATTCACACTCAGCCCTCAGCACAAATACCTCAGCCCCTCTTTATGTATTTCAGGAGTGTGATGAATTTGTTTGAGGCCTGACCGCTGGCTCGGCCTCAGCCTGCTCTGTTTGTTAAACTCTGGCTGCACGTTAACGTAAAAACAAAGTCATAACGTTCAAGTTTGATCCTGGAGACAGGTGACTGCTCAGCCCTGAGCTCACTCTGTTATTAAATGTTTGAGGATTAAAAGCATGCTTTGAATTTTTATAATCATGGAGGAGCAGGGGGTTTCCTTCAGCCACAGGATTTTACAGCAGGGTCATGAGTCTACAAACATCTCATCCACTCAAACATAAACTCTAAGTTCACTTCAGTTGTCTTTACAATGCTCCCTTTTATGAAAAGAATGACCCACTGTTGACAACAGCTGTGAGTCATCTTAAATATTTTAATTCATTACATCAAATATTTTTGATTAGTGAAGCCGTCACACACAGCTGGACCTCATGAGAACATAAAACAGTTAATAAACTTTTCTTCTTTATGAGCGTCGACCCCCAGGATGGACAACTTTATCCTCGTTACCTGTGGGCCAATATTTTTCTTTTTAACAGAATGTAAATGAACAAACATAATTATTTGTCATAAAAAGTCACTTATATAAAATAAAACACAAACAAAAGCATTTTGCTGAATAAAAACCCTTTCATGCATGAATTATTTAATCAAAAAGGAAAACTGTTTAATTTTTTAAAAACTTTCCAATAGGTTTGAAATCATGTTCAATTTTTTCCATGTTATATTTTGTGGGAGTTATACATCTGTCTACTACAGTGCTCACCATGCATTAACAGCATAAATAGAAATTTAGTGGAACTTAATAAAAATCCACAAACATGTCTTTTACAAACATTTGCTAAGAGAAAATTAAAGAAAAAGAAAAATCTGTATTGTAAGAGTTATTGCTGTTTAGTCAAACTATGCATTTGTGAATTACACCAACATTTAAAATAAACATACAAAAGTGCAGGTATGATATCCAGTTTGACCTTTGTTGGCTGTTTTAGATTTACGGAGCAATATCTGGATATGGTAAAAATGTGCAATGATAATACTTTATGAAAGTTAAGGCAATGGTTTGGGAGTTTACCACCTGGCAGTTGGACATGGTACCGCAACCTAAAATGTATTAATTTTATTTTTTCATTTAAGTATAATTTACCAGTTATGAAAAAATATTGTTTCCTACATTTTTCTATGTATATTTCTTAAATATTGCTTTTTTAATGCCGTCATGGCAGATTTAGTCACATTTTCTTCATGCACATACATTTTCAGATCATTTAAACTAACTAAATGGGCGCTTTTAGGGACTAGGAGGAGGGCCACACATGGCCCAGGGCCGCCTGTTGCCCACCGCGGTCTGTAGACTCGTTCTCGTTCATCGTAAAGTTCATTTATGGGGTAAAAAAGGGACAAAGTGCCTCCAGGCAGCATTAAAACTTTAAAATCACTATAAAATGCTTTTCTGTTCCTCCTACTTTGATCAAACCCTCACCATCCACTTGATTAGACACGTTCATTAAACTGCTTAGTAATGCACATAGCACATCAGTCAATAACATGGCAGCAACTCAGTGCAAAAGGCATGTAGTCATGGTCAGGACGGCCTGGGATCAGACTGGGGAATAAAGGAGATTTAAGAGACTGTAAACACAGCATGGTCTGGTCTTACACACGTAGACAAAATTGTTGGTGCCCTTCTGTTAAAGAAAGAGAAACCTACATGGTCAATGAAATGATTTCAAACTGACAAAAGTAATAATCAATTAAAATTTACTGAAAATCACTGAATGAAAATCAGACATTGCTTTTGAATTGTGGCTCAACGTAATTATTTAAAAAACAAACTAATGAAACTGCCCTGGACAAAAATGACAGTACCTCAAGAAAAGTTTGAAAATGGTGTGACCATAGGGACGTGTTAAACTCAGGTGTGCCCTGTAATTATCATCACAGGTGTCTTCAAGCTTGTAATCAGTCAGTCTGCCTTTTTAAAAACTGAAAAGTGGTCACTGTGCTGTTTGGTATCATGGTGTGTACCACACTGAACATGGACCACAGAAAGCTAAGGAGAGAGCTGTCTCAGGAGATTAGAAATAAAATGATAGACAAGCATGTTAAAGGTAAAGGCTATAAGACCATCTCCAAGCAGCTTGATGTTCCTGTGACTACAGCTGCACACATTATTCAGAAGTTTAAGGTCCACAGGACTGTAGCCAACCTCCCTGGACGTGGCTGCAGGAGGAAAACTGATGACAAACTGAAGAGACGGAGAATACAAATGGAAACCAAAGAGCCCAGAACAACTTCAAAGAGATTAGAGGAGAACTCCAAGGTCAAGGGACATCAGTGTCAGATCACACCATCCATCACTGTTTGAGCCAAAGTGGACTGAATGGAAGCTGACCAAAGAGGACATCACTGTTGGGAGCAAATCATAGAACAGTAAGACTGGAATTTGCCAAAATACATGACAAGCCACATTTTGGCAAGTCACATCAGCTCTATGTTCACAGATCCAAAATGAAGCATACAAAGAAAAGAACACTGTACCTACTGTGAAACATGGAGGAGGCTCAGTTATGTTCTGGGGCTGCTTTGCTGCATCTGACACAGGGTGTCTTGAATCTGTGCAGGTACAATGAAATCTGAAGACTATCAAGACATTCTGGAGTGAAATGTGCTGCCCAGTGTCAGAAAGCTTGGTCTCAGTCACAGGTCATGGGTCCTCTAACAGGATAATGAGCCAATCACACAGCTAAAAACACCCAAGAATGACTCAGAACAAAACACTGGACTATTCTGAAGTGGCCTTCTATGATCCCTGATCTAAATCCTGTTTAACATTTGTGGAAGGAGCTGAAACATGAAGTCTGAAGAAGACAGCCTTCAAACCTGAGACAGCTGGAGCAGTTTGCTCATGAGGAGTGGGCCAACATACCTGTGGACAGGTGCAGGAGTCTCACTGAGAGCTACAGACATCACCTGATTACAGTGATCGACTCAGAAGGTTGTGAAACAGTATAAGAAGCCAAGGGTACCATCACTTTTGTCCGGGCCAGTTTCATTATTTTGTTTTTTAAAATAATTATTTTGAACCACAATTAAAAAACAAAGTCTGATTTTCATTTGTTGATTTCCAGTAAATTTTTATTTATTCTTTCTTTTGTCAGTGTGAAGTCATTTGAGTGGCCATTTTGGGCTTTCTGTCTTTAACGGAAGGGTACCAACAATTTTGTCCATGTGTGTATCTACATCACACACAACAGCCATCAGGGTTTACAAAGGATGGTCCAAAACAAGAGGAAATATCCAGTGTTCTGAAGGTCTATGATATCAGAGGTTAGAAATGAAACTCTAACCACTCATTACAGCTGAGATATGCAGAAGGGGATTTCTAAACCCACAACACATTCAATGGGATACAGCAGCAGACTTTACACAGGATGCCACTCCCATCAGCCAAGAACAGTAAACTGTATGTTTATCATGTTTGTCTGGTCCTGCCTCTTTGTTCAGACATTTGTTTTGTTTCCATAATAATGAATATGAGTGATAAACATGTTTTAAATACTACGTCACACATAAAAAACATATATCAGTGTTCTGTAACAGGCTAACGTCTGAATTTAAAAAAGATCCAAGTAAAGATAATAGATGAAACTTACATCCAATGAAGAAGCTGACATTACTGAGGCATTTATTTAATTTCTTTAATCTTTTCTAAGATGGTTTTAAACCGAACATTTGATAAGGAGGACTGCCATAGCACATTTACACCAGAGACCATCAACTACATTTATATTTATATATATTTATATAAGGGCCAGTGTTTTCCTTGGCATATGCTCTGGGGGCAGATTTAAAAAAACACTAATAACAAATTAAAACAATTCTAATGAAGTGTTTTGGTGCACCAGTCCTGAAGCAGCTGCATGGAGTTTCATTAATAGTTGAGGGTATCAAATGACGAAAAGCTGTCCTTAAAAACCCCAGAACAAAATTAAAACTTCATAGGAATATTTCAGGCTCAAGTACTTTTGAAAGTTTGAGTCATTTTAAGTGGAAAAAATTATGAATAAATAAGATTTTTATTGCACTTTTTAGAATGGGGACTGATTTGGTCCCCAGGATCAAATGTGTGAGTTTTTGTTTCAATCTGACTCTGCAGAAAAATAATCAATGCATCAAAATCATCGTCTCTGCCAATCATTGACCCACCCCAGGGCCTTATAGAAATTATGACCTAACTGTCCTTGAAATGTATATTTTGGGAATAATTGGTGTTTTGAATTTTTTTATGATAAAAAACGGTGGTTTTCAGTAAACATACTGGCATTTAAAAGGTTAAAAACTCATAACATTGTTAAAACTTGATGTGAATTTTTCAGGCTCAATTACTTTTGAAAGTTTGAGTCATTTAAAGTGGAAAAAAATATGAATAAATAAGATTTTTATTGCACTTTTTTAGGAAGGGGACCAATTTGGTCCTGAGGATCAAATGTGTGAGTTTTTTTAAGGATCTTTTATCAAAAACATTTTTTCCTCGTGTTCTGTAATACGAAAGACCAAAAGATAAAAGAAAAACGTATAAAAGAAAAGAATATTTAAGGTTGAAGTTGTTTTTAAGTCTGTAAAAAGTCAGAATTCTGGAATTTTAATTCGGAGATTAGTTTTAGTATTGTGGGAGAAAACTCAGAATTCTGAGACTAAATTTAGAAATATGCAGAAAAAAAATCAGAACTCTGAAATTTAAGCAGAAATTATGAGGAGAAAAGCAAGAATCACTGCATATATTTTTAATTTTTTACAGTCAAAGAGAAAGCTAAATCTCCTTAAACAAATCCTCCTCTGTAAAACAACAGTGTGATTTAGACTAATACCGTGTCTTTATGTCTTTGTTTGTTTTTATGTGAAATATAATTTTAAGCTTTTATGATGAACAGGAGTGTTGTGAGATGTTTGGACTGTGAGCTGATTAAAAGTTTAAAGTTCAGATTTAAAACACTAAAGGAGTCTTTTTAATATTTGATGATGTTTGGGTGTAAATGATGAAATGTTGCAGCAGGCTTTGGGCCAGTTTGTTTTGACTGTCCATCCTCAGAGAGAGGAGCATCATGGGAACAGAGGCCAGCTCTGTGGGGACACCTACAGGTCAGCAACCAGAATGAACCAACACCCAGAATGCACTTGGGGACTTTACCAGGTACATCATAAACAAAAAATAAGAGCTCTGTAATAATTTAGAACGCCTGAAATGAGAAAAATAAATAAAAAACAGATGTTTCCATGTTTGTCTTTTTAAAGGTCAGAAAAAAACTTTGATTCATTTTCACACAAATGTTTCAGACTGTTTTTCTCACTTTGACCTGGTGTGACCTGTCAGGAAAAACACAGCAGAGCTAGAATAAAAATAAATAAATGATTGAATTAAAAAAACTTCAGCTGTTAGCAGCCAGTAGGAAAACTATGACGAGGAGGTGGCACATAGCCCACCCACCTACAAAGGAGCAGTGGTTAAGAGCAAAGGAGGAAAGATTCACACACTGACTGAGGGTGAGGAGGGAAACTCCAATCCAAAAAGGAAAATGGATCAAATATAAAAGAAAAGCTCGGGAGCTTCATCTGTGATCAGGGAGAGGATGCATTTATTTGTACAGGAGGAAACCCTCATGTCACTGTGTTTTCTTTTTTATAACATGCTTTGTTTTTGGGTTTTTCTCCTTTCACTTGAGCCTTTCTTTTATTGATACTATTCTTAATAATTTTACCAAAGTGTATTCCATTTGAAGCGACATTATAAAAATTTTTTGAGTGTAAAAAAGTAAAATTTAATAAAAATTTAAGTGAGAAAAAAAAAAAAAAAAAAAAAAACAGCCTTCAGTTTTCATGTTTTTGTGGACTTAACAGCCATTTAATCTGTTTGGAAAATGAAGACAAATGAATAAATTAAACATATTTTAATAAGATTTGATGCTCACCAGAATGTTTGTGTGGAAGCTGTTTTTCTGTTTAATTTTATTTTTAGTGTTTAAAACTGTTTTCCAGCACATAGCGTCCTTTAATCCTTTAATACGCTCACTTTTCTTTTCCTTGTTCAACCTGCACTTTCCGTTTTTTGAGCTTTAAAAGAGAGAAATGCAGCTTATCAATCATTTCCCCAAAAAAACAAATTGTAAACATGAAGAAAAATGAATAGCTTAATTGGATTCATCATGAGTTACCAGTACTTTATAATTAGGATACATATAGATTTTCAGAACAAGATTTGTTTTTGCAAGTCAATGAAGAACTTTCTATCTCTAAATATTTTTATGATGCAATAACATAAAGTATAAATCAGAAAAATATTTGGAAACAAAGACAGAGGTAATGTATTTATGCCTTAAAAACTGGTAAACACTCCTTATTTACTGCATTAAAAACAGGTTTAAATAGGCTTCAGTGATTTATTATGAATTTATCATCTCATTGTGTTTGAGTTAGAATACGTCAATGTTGATAGAACGATTTTTGAAGCTTTGTATTTTCTATTTTTTTGTTTATTCTGAGTGCACCTGGTGACGTGTAACAGAACTCTGAAAAAGTTTTTTTTATGTGGTCCCCTCATGATTAAAGTTTTGTTTTAGACAGTAAGTTCATTTTTATGTTTTGGCATCTGTGGGCTGAGGTCTTTTACAGCTGGTTTTGTCAGGGTGTATTTTTGTAATTTTACAATTTTGTCTATGTATGTATGTATGTATGCATCTATCTATCTATCTATCTATCTATCTATCTATCTATCTATCTATCTATCTATCTATCTGTGTCTGTCTGTCTGTCTGTCTATGTATGTATGTATGTATGCATCTATCTATCTATCTATCATCTATCTATCTATCTATCTATCTATCTATCTATCTATCTATCTATCTATCTATGTGTCTGTCTATCTATCTATCTATCTATCTATCTATCTATCTATCTATCTATCTATCTGTGTCTGTCTATCTATCTATCTATCTATCTATCTATCGATCTATCTATCTATCATCTATCTATCTATCTATCTATCTATCGATCTATCTATCTATCTATCTATCTGTGTCTGTCTGTCTGTCTGTCTATGTATGTATGTATGCATGTATGCATCTATCTATCTATCTATCTATCTATCTATCTATCTATCTATCTATCATCTATCTATCTGTCTGTGTCTGTCTGTCTGTCTGTCTATGTATGTATGTATGTATGCATCTATCTATCTATCTATCTATCTATGTGTCTGTCTGTCTGTCTGTCTGTCTATGTATGTATGAGCCACCAGTTAACCTGCTATCTATCATCTATCTATCTATCTATCTATCTATCTATCTATGCATCTATCTATCTATCCATGACCTCGATTAGAACCACGTGACCCCCTTAGCTGTCTTCAGTTTGTCTTTAACGATCAGAGGAGCAGCAGTTTGATGTTTTAATGTGAGCTGCATGTCTGCAGTTTGGCCCCGGACCCCAGTTTGGCCCCGGACCACAGTTTGGCCCCGGACCTAAGTTTGGCCCCGGACCACAGTTTGGCAACGGACCACAGTTTGGCCCCGGACCACAGTTTGGCCCGGACCACAGTTTGGCACCGGACCACAGTTTGGCCCGGACCACAGTTTGGCCCCAGACCACAGTTTGGCCCCGGACCACAGTTTGGCCCCGGACCACAGTTTGGCCCGGACCACAGTTTGGCCCCCCTGTCCTGGATCCTGAAAGAAGCTTAAGAGTCTGAAGCTGAAGATTTTTATTCCTGCTGGTTTTGTTGTTTCAAAGTTGTCAGGACGTCTGAATAAAGTTTAGTTTAGGACCAAGCTTCATCACCCAGGTTTATAAATGGACGTGAGTCCGGCCTGAAGCCTCACTAAGTTTTTGATCCACTCCTTTTTTTTTTTTAATCAGCCGTTTTCTAACATCTAAAAAAGAGGACAAATCAAACAGTTTTAATAATGAAAAGTGTCATAGGGAGGTTTATTTTGGAGAAAGTTGAATTACAGAACTTAATAATCTCTCTTTATCATTCACGGTTCTTTTTGAATTAAAAGCAAAAATATTTTCAAGCAGAAAGTTGATTTAAGGTGTTAATGACACCTTTAACAGGTCCTTATCTTAACCCTTTAACTACCAGATCAGCTGTTTGGTGAGGTCATCAATAGTTTCAAGGATATTTAATGTTTTTAAAAACAGAACAAATCCATTAACATTTCGGAAACAGAGAAAACTACAAACAAACCAAAAAACATCTTTTCTTGGTGTGGGATTAAAGGTTTAAAACACTAAGGGTTTATAATGTGATGACTTCAAAATGCACAAAAATGTGGGACAAGATTAAAAAAGTAGAAATATTTGTAAATAAATAGGAATCAAAATAACTTAAATAAATGATAATGAGTTTGACAAACACAAAAATGTTTTTGATGAATAACTGATTTTATGACTATAATTCATCATATCAGTAAGCAGTTAAGTATTTAAATAATAATGATGGTGATAATAATTATAATAATCATCATCATAAAAATAAAACAGCTTTAATCTGATAAATCCTACACAAAGAAAATTTCAGTTCTTTTGGTTTGTTTGCAGTTTTTTTCTGTATCCTAAAAAATTGACACAAACAATGATAGATCATTTTTTCATTATTATTTTTTGGCATTTTGTGTCTTTATTGTGTGGAGAGCCTGACGGTGGACAGGCCTGTGAAACAGGGAGTAGTGAAGACTCTGCTAACCAACCAGCAGAAGTATGAACAGAATATCTGGGACATGCCTGTTCCAAAACACTCTGCCAAACAGCTGAGCCAGGAGTTAAAGGGTTAAACAGCCTCCAAAACAACTGCTATTAAAACAGTTTTATTGGGAATTTGATCTGTTTTACAGACGTCCACCTGTGAGCTAATATTTAAACAGGAGTTTCAGTATTTCAAACAACGATGGAACATGTGACGGCCCTACCTGTCCTCATGTGGCTGCTGAGGACTGATGTCACTTTAATCAATCAATCAATCAATCAACTTTGATTTATACTCGAGAGATCATTGAGGGGCGTCCTCATTTGCAACGATGTCAAGTCGAGTACAGAGGAAACTGAGAGAGCACAAAACAATAAAACAGACAAACTTTAACCCTCGTATGACCCTTGGACATTTTTGTCCATTTCCAAAATCCAAAACCCCTGCACAGACAATCCCCCTCCTCACCAGAGTTGATTTTTGGTGAAGGAGTGTCATTGTGGGTAAAATTTCCAAAGCCCAACTTTCAGTGTGAAAATCTATTATTTGACTATGTAATGCATTTTTAACCTATCCATGACCCTTTGTGGACAAAAATGTCCTATTCTAGAAAGTGGCTAAAAAAAGGGGGCATCATTTTTGGCAAGCGTGGGTACTTTGGGGTTAAATTTGAAGATGCCAAGTTTCAGCAAGAAAATCCATCATTTGACGGTGTAATGCACTTTTCTCCCATCCATGACCCTTCGTGGACACTATTTTTAGACACTATCTACAAAATGGACATTTTTGTCCACTTGAAGGGTCATGGACGGGATGAAAGTGCATTACACCATCAAATGATAGATTTGCATGCTGAAACATGGCATCCTTAAATTTAACCCCAAATTACCCCGCTTGCCAAAAATCACGCCCCTGTGACCTTTTACTGGACACTTTATAGAAAATGGACAAAAATGTCCACTTGAAGGGTCATGCGTGTAACTTTTTTGAAGGGTCACTCAAGGGTTAAGAAAGGGCATTGAAATCATCAGACCTGTGATGATGAATATGACAGTAGGTCACACTTAAATAAAACAATTACACACGTTAAAATAAGATTTCTAAAAAGCCCAAAAGGTAGAAGCTCATTAATCCTGAGCAGGTCCTGCAGCCTGATCCAGGACTCAGGAGCAGAAAAGGTTCAGACCTGACTCGTGGAACATGCACTTTAAAGGTTAAAGCAAATAAAATGTTAATTTTAACAATATAATAATGTTTCTGTGTTTAAAAATTGGCCCTGCAGCGTATGTCAAAGATAAAGTGGCCCCTGTATAAGTTAGCTGATGATGCTGTAGAAACTGGATCACATGTGGGGTCCCTCAGGGATCAGTCCTGGGCCCACGACTGTTTTCCTTTTATTAATCAATCAAACTTTATTTGTATAGCACTTTTCAAATCAAAGTGCTTTACATGGGACAAAAGATAAAATGAAATAACAATAAGTGAAATAAGAAGCAGAAAATTGCATAATTGCATAAAATGAAAGCATAAGACCCCCCCAAACCCCCTCCACCAATCCACATTCATATACACACTCACTTACTCAAACATACAAAGACATAAAAAGGAAATTGTAACAGAAAACAAAATTAGAGGACTGAGGAAACACAGGAGCTGAAACTAAAATAATACTTGAAAAAATACTAGAAAAATATGAGAGGGTGAGATAAATAAATGATAAAATATAATGATATAAATAAAAGTTAGATAAATAATATGGTAAAATGAGAAAGTGCAGCATCAGGTGCCTAATAAAATCAGCTACAATACGATAATAAAGTAATTTCATGTGCAGCCTGTGGGGTCGATCTTTAGGAAATAAAGATCTCCTTTCACTGCTTTGCCGATGATGCACAGGTGTATGTATCAAAGATGCTCTTCAGTGCAGTCTAAACTGCATGAATGATATAAAGCACTGGATGGATCTAAACGTCTTTAAACTAAATGAAAGCTGAACTGAAGTTGTCCTGTTGGTGGCCCTGGTCTGGTCCAGCTCCTTGTTAGCTCCTCGGTCCACGAGCACCGTCAGGAGTCTTTAAACCGGACGAGTAGATCAGTTCTGTTGTTCAGTCCAGCTTTTCTCAGCTGAGACCATGAGCCAAGGTCAAACCCCGTCTGGACCGTAATGATGTTGAGAAGGTTTTTCACGCTCTGATCACTTCTCGTTTGGACGACTGTAACGGCCTGAACGTTAGCATCCAACAGTCTGAGCTGAACCAGCTCGTCTCCTCACTGAGACAAAGAAATACAGAACTGATGATAATACAGAACTCCAGAGCTCTCTTCTGTGCTCTGACTTTAGTGAGGTTCAGGATTGAGTTTAACCCTTTAAGGCCCAAGACCATAGATTACAGCCAAAAAATTCTAATTTTTTGGAGCTGAAATGTTTGTTCAGCTTTCTGCTAAAATCCATAAAAATCTAAATGTGCATAAAATTCAACATTTAGATTTTTCTTATCTCATTTGATACATTAGGTGTTTTTGGCAACTGATAATCCATTTGAGGACATTTTTATCATTTATCTGATTTTATTCAGATGTTTTTTTGTAACTTGTTGATCATATTTAGTAGAAAGAGGTATTATAAAAGTATGTATCAAATATGATTCAATTGGCTTTATAGGGTTAAGATTCACTGTAACTGATTTTTGTAAACTTCACGGCATTTTACTGTAACACCTACAGCTACCTACTGTAAACAGCTCTGCAGTGAATTACTGTAAATGGAAAAAATGTTGTGAAAAAACATTCAGATTTTTGAAAATTTACTGCATTTACCATAAAATCTACACTTGTTTACTGTAAAATCATGAGAAAAACACTTTTGACCAGTAAGAGGAAACATTTTTAGGTAATGTTAAATGTATTTTATTGGATAGAAATGATGTATTTGTTTCTTTATTTATTTACATAATCCTCTTTCTTATAAATGGTCTGTATCAAGAGCGTAGGTTTGATTTTCACATTGTTGGGGACATAAAAGTGCTCCAAAGTGGCACCCCTGAAGGTTTGTGTTTTTGCATGTATGATTGTTTTTAATGTCATGTAGAGCCGATCAAACTAACAAGCAAACTATCATATTAAGAAAAAAACTTTTCTATATACTAAACCTCCAGCCTAGACTCCTCCATCTCTACTATCTAGCATCTGACAAAAACATATTAATGCATGACACATGAACAGTGGGAGAATTTAGGATGCAACAATCATTCATTTTGATGGTCTGGTTATAGTCTAAAAAACAAAATACAGTTTCCCAGTTATTACCCATAAGTGTAATTCATTCCCCGACAATATGATTGTATAAAATCATGTTTGTTGTCTGAGGTTTTATTGAATTTTTCCACAAACTTTTATTGTTGGTCTTAAATGTTTGCTGCTTTTCAACACACAAATGCTACATAGATGATAAATAAAATAACCAAAGCCTGTATCTCTTTGGCATTAAATATAAAACATATATATTTTTAGTTATAATGATGATACTATGCTTGTGTTTTATGTTACTGACCATACGGTAGTGGCAGTAATATTGATAGGGACGTGTCCCTAGCGTTAAAAAGTTGTAGAATAATGATGTGAATGGGAAAACAGCGAGGATGCAGTTTTTGATAATTCAGTAATAATGCTGTATATAGAAAGACTGTAATGTTACCTTGAATAAGAATACAGAAGTTAAACAGTTATAGAAAATAAAATAATATTCCTGTTAATTTAAATAGAGTAATGCTACTGTAAAGTCATTTACAGTCATTTACTGGCATCTTGTTTCCTGTAAATTACAGTAAAAAATAACAGCTTTTTAAAGTGTTCTTTTATCAGTTCTTAAGTCTCTGAATGGGCCGGCCTCAGATCACCTGTCTGACCTTATAAAGCTTCATCATCCAGAGCTCTTCGGTCAGGAGCTCAGATGGTCCTGGATGTTCATGATCCTGTTTAAAAACCAGAGGAGATCCAGATTTTCAGTTTCTGCTCACTCTGTGGACACGTTACCTTTAAACAGGCAGAGTGTCGTCACTGTTGTTGGGATTTTATTGGTTTTACTGGTTATTAGTCATGTTGATGCTCTATTGTTTTTGTTCTTATTGCTTTTATTGGTTTTATTGTCTTACTGTTTTTACTGTGTCTGCCTCTTTGATAGGCTGCTGGCTGTTTAAATGTGGATATAAAGTTGACATTGACATTGACATTGACAGCCTCAGTGTGGCTCTTCAAATAGCGTCAGGCTATCCTAAATTTAAGCTAATCCAAGCACGCTGCTCTCCTTGAATGTCGGCCAAATCTGAGGCCACACTGCTCTGTGTCTGCACTGGAAATGGTGTTTGTGAACTCTACAGTATTTTACTGTGACATCTACAGCCACCTACAGTAAACAGATATGCAATAAATCACTGTAACTGGAAAAAGTTGTGGAAAACATTGATTTTTGAAAATTTACCATAAAGTCAACAGTTTACTGTAAAATGTACCTAAAGTAAATACTAAAAATGTATCAGGACAAAAAACACTTTTTACAGGAAAACTGACCGATAGCAAGAAACATTTTTTTGGTAATGTTTCACATGTTTGGGTGAAGCCAGTGTTTGAGTAAATGTATTTTATTACATAAAAATGATGTATGTGATTTTTTTTCTTTTACAAAATTACATCTTTCTAATACACGGTCAGTAAAATATTGTTATATGACATTGTTATATGAATTAAAATACAGCAAATTCACTGTAATTTAAAATGCGTTAAAAAGTTTGTAGAATAATGACAGTGTAAATGGAAAAATAGTAAGGATGCAGTTTTTGATAATACAGCAATAATGCTGTAAATTGAACAGTAATGATTCCTGGAATGAAAATACGGCAAAAACTGTTATAGAACGGATTTAGCTGCACTTAGTCATGGTGAAGGGACAATGTGTCTTTGTCAGGGAACAAGACAGAATAACAGGGGGGGACAGAGGGTTTGTCACTAGCCTTGGCTTGGTGTGGCTGTGGGGGTCAGGCCTCGCTGGCTATGACTTGTGCGGGGGTGGGCAGTGTTGGCGGCTTTTGGGGTGCGGCTGGGTTCTGTTGCCTGCTGGTGGGGGCCTGGGACGGTCCCCGGGGGGTGGGTGGGCCCGCGTGGGTGGGCCCTGCTGGGTCATGTATCCTTTGGTGGACTGCGGTGCAGGATCCATCGGCCTGCCTGGGAACCTTGGGATGGCTGGCTGCTCTGTGCGGGTGGCCCGGGGGCCTCTCTTGGCGCTTGGGCAGCAGTCTCAGGCACTTGTCGCGGCCTCGGCTTTCCTGGGGGGCAGGACGTGACCTCGACCCCATCTCTACACGCCCACATCCCGCCCCACCTGGCCTTGCTGTGGGTGTTTCCTGGAGCCTCATAGGATTGGCTCGCGGCTCCCCCTCTGGGGGGGGTCTTGTCCCGGGGGATTTGGCTCCCGGGGGCTTGGGAGCTTCTGGCCTGCCGTGGAGGGGTGCGGGTGGCTGGGTACTGGGGGCGGGGGCGGCTTGGGGCCGGGTGGATGTGTGGTTGGGAAGGACGGGTGCTGTCCTTGGTGCTGTTGGGGGTCTGGGCCCCCTTGGGTCCTAGGACGGTCCGTGGGCCTTTTAGCTGTGGGGACCGTGTGGTAGGTCTCGGGTGCCCTGGTGGCCCGGGGAGCGCCCGTGGCCGAGTTTTCCCTGGGCTTGGGCAGCTTCTTGGGTATTCGGTGACCACCTCACATGCATGCGTGTACAGATACTCAAGCTCCTGTCGAGAGTAACTAAGAGACATGATAGATCCCATCAGAACATGCTGAGTTGGGCACTCTTACACATCCTCTCACGTCCTGTGATGCATGCCACTCCATCTCTTATCCATGTGGATCCACCCCCTTCTACCAAGACCTCACATCTCTGGGGTCCCTGGTTTCTTACAGGCTTTACTTTCTGTATGGACTTAAATCAGCACAGCACTTGAACTGCTATCTCAAATGAGAAACAGTACCCGTCTGTCCTCCCTTCCGTTTGTCTTGTCTTGTCCTGTCTGTCACTATTTCCCCTTCTTTCACACTGTGGTGTGGCACGCCCCCCCCCACCCCACCCCTTCAGCTCACATCAGGGGTTAAATAAAGTTTGATATGATGGAGTAGCCTACAGGGAGGGCTGGTGATGGTCACTGTAGCAGTGAATCATATTCACATATCTCTGACTGCTAGAAAAAGATGCATTGGTCTTTTCAACGCTGTCATCGGACACAGTGCTCAGCAGAAAAGATAATGCAGACAAGGGGGAAATAAGTTATAGAAATACAATAGTATTCCTGTTACTCTAAAAAGAGTAATACTACTGTAAAGACATTTACAGTAATTTACTGGCAGATTTACTTGAGTACATTTGAGTGTCTGTACTTAACTTGAGTATTATTTATTTGAACATCGGATGACTCAACAATATTTGAAAGACAATTATTGTTCTTTAACTCCACTACATTTCTTTCGAGTATAGCTTTGAAGGAAGTAGGTGAAATTTCTTTCTCTTCTAAAATGTGATCTAGGTTTTAACTTGCGTATGTGCTTCACAGATCGGGCAGGTAACCGTTAAGCTAACATTGCTAAGATAACAGTTCGTCTTGGCAGTAGGCTGTAGGTAGGCTATTTCTGTAGGTGTCATCAGATAGTTTTTTATTCCACTGGTTCTATAAGCAGGTCATTGCATTCAGTAAGCTGTTTTAGGCATTAGGCTCTGCAACGATACAATAACATGATGACATTAAAATGAAAATGTACTTTAAATATGTAAGTATTTTTAAAAACAGGTACTCCAGTACTTTAACTTGACCAAACACCTTTCACTTGTATTGCAGTAATATTTGACCAGGAGTATTTATACTTTCACTGCAGTAATGAACTCGAGTACTCTGTCCAGTGATTGGACAGTTGCTCCATCAATCACATTCCTCAAGGGTCAGTCAGATTTTGCAGTGGGTGGATGATACTACCGCAGTGTAAAACAAACTTCCAAACATGTCAGTAGTCTAGCAAAACATTAGAGAAGTTTATAGTGTTGTTTTTCTTACAGCTGATATAGAAATGTGGGCCAGATCTGATAAAACTGCTACTGAAGCTGTTAGCATCTATGCTAATCTCTGCACAGACACTTCCTTCTGTCATCTTGCTCCGAAGGACTCTGATTGGGCCGTCCCGTTTTGGGCCGAGCACAATCGTTGTAGTTAGGAGCTTGGCAGGATGGATCTGCTTGATTACAGACGCTGATCTGGGCTGATAAAATAACTTTTTTTTCAATTTACACATTAGCACTACAAATATATATATATATATATATATATATTTTTTTTTTTAAATGTATATTTTTGGGCATTTTGTGCCTTTATTGATAGGAGAGAGACAGTGGATAGGCTTGTGAAAGGGGGAGAGAGAGTAGGGGAAGACACTCTGCAAACTGGTCACAGGTGGGATTTGAACCTGGACCGGCAGAAGCAAGTACATGGGGTGCTAACCACTACACCAAACCAGCACCCCATATAAATATATTTTTAAAGTTCCTTTCAGTTCCAACTGACATGAATTAATGAACTGGACGGTGACACGGTGGTGCAGCAGGTGGTGCACGTGCCTCACAGCAAGAAGGTTCCTGGTCAGATAGGGGTCTTTCTGTGTGGAGTTTGTATGTTCTTCCTGTGCATGTGTGGGTTCCTCTGGGCACTCTGGCTTCCTCCCACAGAAAAACATGCTCATTAGGTTAAATGGTGACTCTAAATGGCCCTTAGGTGTGAGTGTGAGTGTGAATGGTTGTCTGTATCTCTGTTACCGCTTTCACACTAAAATTAGCGGGTCAAAAAAGGTTTTTAGAACGTGGGTTAACCCGCTAACAATCTGCAAGTGACTCTTTTCCCACTGTCTGCAGACTCGGTCTAATCGGCAGCAGATGAGCTGTGTGGCTGTTTTTTTTCCTCTGGCACATCAAGATGACGTCATCAACGTGATGACATCATCAGCGCGACGTAGCCTCTCCATGTAAACAATGGAAAGGAGCATGGAGGCCATGGACATGGTTTTCTTTACTTTGTTCTTTAGTCCCTCTTTAAAAATGAACAAACTCAGCGTTGATGATTCAAAGGTGATGGAATTTGCTGCTGAGACGTAAAGAGTCACAGAAGTTACAGACGGAGAGGACGGCATGATGTTACGCCGTGGGACGTTATGCCAAGGTCATCTGTAAATTAGCGGGTCAACTCGGGTGTGATGTTCCCACAGAAGCCAATCGGAGCCGAGATAATTAAAACCCGTGTCGCTTGCAGGGTCAGTCGACCTGGGGTGAATTGCTGATTAAACCCTTTCACACTGCAGACAGGAGCCGATTGTTACAGAGTTTAAACGGGTTTTGTCCAGTCTGAAAGGGGGATATGTGGTCCTGTGATCCACTGGGAAAGTCTTACAAGTGATTTAGTTGAAATTATATGATTTCCACCTTAAACAAGCATGAGAAATATGTGACATGGATGTAACAACCTTAAACATGCTAATTTGTCAGGTTTGGATTTTTCTTCACTGTGATGAAAAGGTAACAGATTTGATGCTACTGTTATCAACACTAGGGTAGTTGTGTAAATACACTGTGGCAGTCAGCTGCTCTGATTCCTGACCATAAACAAAGCTGTGACATAGGAGTCTTTAGATCACTGATGCTGTTATGGATGCTGTCGAAGCAACGCTGCATTTACAAAGTCTGGAAATCCTCATCTTCCAAAAAAGATAAAGAAGTGAGATATAAAAATGTACCCTCCTCACAGTGAGAGCATATAGATTTATTATAGTTTTAGACTGAAGCTGTTTTTTGAACCAGGCTGTAAAGATGGGAGGTTACTGCAGCCAGCCTCAAGTGGACGATCGGGGTACTGCAGCTTTGGCTCTTCTGCATGGGCCTCCATCACAGCCCTGGAGGTCACTGCCTGGGTTTGATGCATACAGGTGATGTTTTCAGAGGAGGTAAGACATCTGGGTATTTTTGACATACGGCATAAAGTCAGTCCGTGCTGCTGCGGTGTGAGGTCAATGGAACAGAGAAGAAGAAGCTACAAACCTGAGCTGAAAACAGAGGATCTTTGTCATGCATTCGCAGCAGCATGTTTTAATATCAGATTCTGTTATGGAGGAGAATCAAAGATGTAAACTGAGGTAATGTTTTACACTTTCACCCACATCCTGGTCGAAGTGTTTCGGTCTGAAAACCTGAGCAGTGCAGTTTCATCCACTCCTCCTGTCCTCGGCTCACAGCATCCACACACCGCCTCTCTCCCCGTCGCTGTTGTTTTATCATTAAATGGCGACATTAGTTCATATCATGTGATTGGAAGAGGATTCATTGCACATTAGAGGCCCTAATCGCCACCTATAGTCTGCCCCGCGGGCCTCGCCCACATGACCCTGCTGAGCACAGCGCTTCCTTTATGCCCTCTGAAAGAGCTGGGGATTGAGCCCAAACAAAAAAAGCCCACGAGGGTGAAAAAATGTTTTTACACCCGCCCCGCTCCCTCGCAGGCCTGGCTGTGTGGGCGCACACGGCCGTTTTAGCTGTAGATCAATGGGGCAAGTTACTGGAGTCTGGCCAACTCTGACGATCGCACAGAAAGAAAAAAGCTGCCTCTTCAAAAATCTGGTTTTGTCTCCGTGTGTCCAAACGCCACCGCGCACCAGCCCTGAAAATCAGAGCTGAGACTGAGGGACGTTTGGACCTTTTCTTTTTCTTAAAGCTTCTGAAAAAGTTCAGGTTTTGGTTCATGTGTGCAGGGTGAGGGGGGGTGGGGTGGGGGTGCAGAGGATCATGGGAGGAGAGGGGAGGTCACAGCAGCCTGCTGCAGAGACCAAACTAAGCTGCAGCCAGTTGACTGCAGGTCTGGACATGATGGCGGCCGCGTGGATGAAGCAGAGCGCCAGGGGAGGGGCTCATGGCGAGAGCGCAGCGCCACCCGTTGGCGGGAACATGATAGTGACGAAGAGAGATAGAGAAGGTGTGTTTGGGAAAGACTCATTACTGCAGCGAAGACGAGGGCGGATCACTTCATCAGCATCTGCTCCTGCCTCAGAGCACAGCAGTGGACCACATCAATCAATCATTCAATCCATCAACCAATTAATCCATTAATCAATCAATTAATCCATTAATCAATCCATCAATCAATCAATAAATCAGCTAACACACCAGCCAATCAATCAACTTCATTTCTAGACTTTAAATACAGAGTTTGATCCAAAGTGCTGCACACACACACATCAGAATGTTTAATATGATGGAACTAAAGCCGTTTGTCAGTCCAGTCTTTACAGGAAAAAAAGACATTTACCCAAAAATAACCCTGACATCTGTTTACAGGAGCCTGTTATTTATTTATTTATTTATCATTGTGAATGATGTCTTACCCTATATCTCTTTAAAAACACTGCACATGCCACCCAGTCAAACCATGACTCCATTGCTCTTGATATTTCATAAACAAACATGTGTTCACGATCATTCATCACCTTACGACTACAGACTGAACTGGAAATGTCAGAGCTGCTGTCATTTACAGCTTTTCGTTCCATTTTACTCCTCTGAGCAATGTTTGTGTTATTTATATTTAAACTGTTACTGTTCCTAAAACTCATTTAGGTTTTACACCCGTCCACTTCATCGTGCATCAACAGTATAAACAGTAATTCAGTTAACTTAATAAAGATCCACAAACACGTCTTTGACAAACATTTATGAAGAGTAAATAAAAGAAAAATTAATACATGAAGTAAATGTTTTATTGCTGTTTAATCAAACTTTTCAGTTGTGAATTACACCAAAATTTTGTGAAATCTAATCAAATACAAAATTCGCCCTTTGTCAGCCTTTTTGGATGTTGGATACAGTATTTTGATATTTTAGGGAAAAAAAGTGCAAAGATAATATTTATATGAAACTTAAGACCAGGATTTGGGAGTTCACCATCTGGCAGTTGGACAAAGTCCTGAAACTGAAAGGGTATAAAAAAAACTTTTAAAAAAACTTACTCCAAATATCTGTCTGCTGTAGTGGACACTCTGCCTGACAGGGTTAAAGACAGAAAAGCTGTAAAGCAAAGTTAGTTTATTCAAATTATTCTTCCAGTCCAAACACGTTGGCTTTATTCTAAACTTCCTGCAGACTAAATCACTAAACTAAACTTTTCTTTACTCGCCTGTCCTGCTCACAGCTCCTCCTCTCCTCCACAGTTTATCCCGTCTTCCTCTCTCTGTGACCTCGACAGGCCACGCCCCCTCCTGCCCCCCCGCCCATCACCTCACTGATAACACCCTGCCCGGAGTCATGTTAGCCGGCGGCTTGTTAAAAAGGACCTGATAGGGAGGAGGGTCGGAGCAGAGCCTCCACACACTCTGACCATGACTCATTTTTCTTTAACATTCATCCTGATATCAGGAAGTGAACAAGCTCACGTTTGATTAAAAACAGCTGCACATGCTTCAATCTTGAATCTGGAGCAGGGCCGTGTCTACATGGGTGTCCGGGGGGGGCCCAGCCCCCCTAAAGCTAACAAAGCTTTAAAGCTAGGGTCGGTCATTTTGGAAAACTAGCATGAATCTGAATGTAGCATCTCCTCAGGGCTCCACCTAGCCCCTCCCACCCCTCCTCCAAAATGACCCCCCCCCCCCCCCCCCCCTTGCAAATGAGACGTGAGTCTAAAGAGACTAACCTGTATAAATAAAGGATAAATAAAAAAAAAATGATGAGGCTGTAAAGAAAGTTACTGTGGATGAAAATCAGTACAAACACAGATGGAGAAATTAGCCTGATGCTAACGTTAATATCATTATTACAGATAGAGAAATCAGCCTGATGCTAACATTAATATCATTATTACAGATAGAGAAATTAGCCTGATGCTAACATTAATATCATTATTACAGATGGAGAAATTAGCCTGATGCTAACGTTAATATCATTATTACAGATAGAGAAATCAGCCTGATGCTAACGTTAATATCATTACAGATAGAGAAATTAGCCTGATGCTAACATTAATATCATTATTACAGATAGAGAAATTAGCCTGATGCTAACATTAATATCATTACAGATAGAGAAATCAGCCTGATGCTAATGTTAATATCATTATTACAGATAGAGAAATTAGCCTGATGCTAACATTAATATCATTATTACAGATATAGAAATTAGCCTGATGCTAACATTAATATCATTACAGATAGAGAAATTAGCCTGATGCTAACATTAATATCATTATTACAGATATAGAAATTAGCCTGATGCTAACATTAATATCATTACAGATAGAGAAATTAGCCTGATGCTAACGTTAATATCATTATTACAGATATAGAAATTAGCCTGATGCTAACATTAATATCATTATTACAGATATAGAAATTAGCCTGATGCTAACATTAATATCATTATTACAGATATAGAAATTAGCCTGATGCTAACATTAATATCATTATTACAGATGGAGAAATTAGCCTGATGCTAACGTTAATATCATTATTACAGATAGAGAAATCAGCCTGATGCTAACATTAATATCATTATTACAGATAGAGAAATTAGCCTGATGCTAACATTAATATCATTATTACAGATGGAGAAATTAGCCTGATGCTAACATTAATATCATTATTACAGATAGAGAAATCAGCCTGATGCTAACGTTAATATCATTATTACAGATAGAGAAATTAGCCTGATGCTAACATTAATATCATTATTACAGATAGAGAAATTAGCCTGATGCTAACATAAATATCATTATTACAGATGGAGAAATTAGCCTGATGCTAACATAAATATCATTATTACAGATGGAGAAATCAGCCTGATGCTAACGTTAATATCATTACAGATAGAGAAATTAGCCTGATGCTAACATTAATATCATTATTACAGATAGAGAAATCAGCCTGATGCTAACGTTAATATCATTACAGATAGAGAAATTAGCCTGATGCTAACATTAATATCATTATTACAGATAGAGAAATTAGCCTGATGCTAACATTAATATCATTACAGATAGAGAAATCAGCCTGATGCTAATGTTAATATCATTATTACAGATAGAGAAATTAGCCTGATGCTAACATTAATATCATTATTACAGATATAGAAATTAGCCTGATGCTAACATTAATATCATTACAGATAGAGAAATTAGCCTGATGCTAACATTAATATCATTATTACAGATATAGAAATTAGCCTGATGCTAACATTAATATCATTACAGATAGAGAAATTAGCCTGATGCTAACGTTAATATCATTATTACAGATATAGAAATTAGCCTGATGCTAACATTAATATCATTATTACAGATATAGTAATTAGCCTGATGCTAACATTAATATCATTATTACAGATAGAAATTAGCCTGATGCTAACATTAATATCATTATTACAGAGAAATTAGCCTGATGCTAACATTAATATCATTATTACAGATAGAGAAATTAGCCTGATGCTAACATTAATATCATTATTACAGATAGAGAAATCAGCCTGATGCTAACATTAATATCATTATTACAGATAGAGAAATTAGCCTGATGCTAACATTAATATCATTATTACAGATAGAGAAATTAGCCTGATGCTAACATTAATATCATTACAGATAGAGAAATTAGCCTGATGCTAACGTTAATATCATTATTACAGATATAGAAATTAGCCTGATGCTAACATTAATATCATTATTACAGATATAGAAATTAGCCTGATGCTAACATTAATATCATTATTACAGATGGAGAAATTAGCCTGATGCTAACATTAATATCATTATTACAGATATAGAAATTAGCCTGATGCTAACATAAATATCATTATTACAGATATAGAAATTAGCCTGATGCTAATGTTAATATCTTTAATGAATTTACTGTAGAGAGGACTGATGATGATTAATGTATCAGCATGTAGCTAAACTAGCATTAAAATGAGTTCTGATCTAAACTGATGTTTCTGTTGGTGTCTGAAGTTTGACAGAGCACACGGTCCACAGGTCATCCAGAACTGTTTGTCAAGGTCATACTAATATGACCTTGTGCTGTTTTGTGGGAACAAATATGTTTTTACTTTTGTTGATCTCTCTAAAGTTAATATCAAATATCTCTAAAGTCCTGACATCACACACTGTGGCCAAGATTTTCACAAACTGACAGATAAGAAGCTAACACTCTGAAACAAAATAAACATGTGTTCTGTTTGGTTACAGCTGAAGTCACTCTGAGTGACTGTGTAACAAAAACTGAATGTTACATTCATATATACTTTTTATGGCACTTTTTCTAGGGTGATAAAGTTTAACCACAGGGACATATTTGAGTTATTTTATACAAAATCTGACCCTGCATGAAAAAAATAAACATGCATTACATTTTTTTTTCTACCAATCTTTAACAATCCCAGGCTCTGATCATCACCCAAAACACACGACATGTAATGCAACTGAATTAAAATATACCACTTTTTCTTTTTTTTTTAAAAGTCTACTTTTTTCACAAAAACTGGCATTTAAGAGGTTAAAATTTTGAAACATCAAAATGTTATGTATGGTTACAGCTGAACTCATGAAGGTGTCCATGTTAAAAAAAAAAAAAGGGAATGATCCATTCATACATTATTTATTTAAGGCAGTTTTACTTAGCTGATAGAGTTTACTCTTAAGGACTTTTTGGTGTTTTTTTAAAGGGATGCACAAGAGTTAAGCAGTTCCTTTGGACAAAGACTAAAAGCTAAAATGCATTGTTGTTGCCATCTGATTGGCTGACTCCTGGTTTAAAGTCTTTATTGTTCTTAAGTTAAGGAATTGTAAAATGACCATAATTTAGTTTTTTTGGTAGTAAAATATCAAGAAAAGGGCCACAGCTGATCAGGTGGATTTAAAGGTGTAGTCAGCGATGTGGGAGAAAACGAGTGGAGAGGTTGCTGATCAACAAATTTAGACCCGCCTCTCCCTTCATACCTCACCCCTGACTCCACCCCCGAAAGCTGATGGACGTGCATCGTCATGGAAACAGCCGTAGAAACTGCGTAGCTGACCAACGTAGCTAAGGTAACCCCAACTCGTCAGACAACTCGACTGTCATTATTGATAACATCACAACAACAGAACATTCTGGCAGATTAGACAATAAGATGAATGCCCGACGGCTGTTACTGTTATGTGAAGCACCACAAAGCTAATGTTGCTAACCTATCCAGCAGACAGACGGCGACATCCGCGTCCGTTTTCAGGTCTTTCAGTTCGCGGAGTTCCCTCCACCATCGGAAAGCAACACCAATGTTGACCCGGGTCTTCGCTCTTTCATGGTCATAGCCCTTCTTTTTCACTTTTCACTCCTCTGACCTTTTTCTTTTGGGCTGTTTTTCAGCCATTGTTACTGCACCTATTGTATCTCTCTCTTACGCTAACTGTGCACGCTACGCAACCTACGACTCCCCCTCCCCCCTCTGTCTGATCTGTGCATGAGTATGATCGCCCCCTGGATGTGGGGGGGTGTACTCTGTTTTGGTAACTCGGCCCGAGCCTCAGTATTTACCTGCTGAAATTCAGAGCCAAGGCTGTGTATTGAAACCAGACTTTTTTTTCAACATGCTGTCAGTGGGGACATCTTGTGGATGGAGAGGAGAAATACAGTGAATTTGACAAATAGCGCATTAGATTAGAAGATAAGAAGATCGCTGACTACACCTCTAATGAAGTCACAGGTGGGCGGAGCTTCAAAATAAAGCTCTGTTTGCCGTCACAGTGTTTCATTCTCAGCAGGACAGACATCAGGATCAGGGGAGGGAAATAAAAATGGCAGAAGTCCGTTTAGAAAATGAAACCATTTATTGAACACGAGCGTTTGAGCAGATCCGCCCACACACAGAGCATCACAGTCACTCACTCCAGTATATACAGATAGGCACATTCACATTCAGGCCGCCACACGGACCGCCACAGGCCCAGAGCTGTGGGGGTCTGGCCTCCTCCTCTGAGTCCAGCAGGAGGACAAACTAAATAAAAAACATCAGCCAGAGTCTGATCCAGGGCCAGAGTGTGGAGGATCAGCTTTACTGACCTGGAGTCACAAATCCAGACCGCCTAATCCGACACCTTTGTTCCTGAAATATTTCTCTGCAGCTCGAGAACTTTGGGGTGAAACATGAAACAACCAGACCGATTAAACTTTAAATCTGGAGAACAAACGTTTGGAAATTTAGAGACATGAAGCGAGATCAGGATGGAGGAAGTCTGAAGAACTTTACAGATCAGATTTAAAGGGAACCACATGACCGAGGGCAAAGGAAATAAATCATCGATAATCAAAACTTAGGTTGAACTTCATGGAAAATCAAATTTATTGGAAACAATCGTGAAAAGGATCGAAGTTAAAACATAAGAAAGGACTTCAACCGTAAAGGTAAAAAAAAAAGGACTAACACAAAGGGGAAAGAAAACCTGATTTCAACTCATTAAAATAAAATAACTTTCATTAAACCAACTTTTCTTAATATTTAAGGAAGAACTGTGCACGTGAACAAGTTCTGCTGTCAAAACAAATCCTAAGACTGGAAACTCGCGTGTGAAGGAAGAAACGTGGAATAAGGGAAACAGTTTCAGTCCAAATGATCCAAGTCCTTCATGTTTACAGGCTCTGATTTTAAAGGATAAGACGAGCTGAGGGTGCAGGGCTGCAGCAGGTTAATGATGAACGATGATCACCCAGAACACCCCCCAAACTAATAAAAGAAATAAATATTCAGTCTTAAAAAGGCTTCTCAGGAGGCAGCCGTACTACAGCAAGTCCGTCTACCATATTTACACGCGGAGCCGGGCCGGGCCGGGCCGGGCCGCAGTACGCACTGGATGCTACATTGCATGATGAGGGCTCCCCTTGTGTCGTATTAAGAAATGCAGCATGTCGATAGGTTGCTTTTTTTCACCGGTGCACCACAGCGAGGCAGCTCTGGGAGTCCGAGCTCCTCATGCAGTCCTGATTCTGCAGACTGAGCCCAGTGAAGTCCTCTGGTGCAAAGGTTTGGCCTGAGAGCAGAACTGATGGAGGAAGAGCGATGAGAGCAGCGCAGGACAATGTGGACGAGAAACTTCCTTCTACTGAAGAGGAGGAGGAGGTGTAAGATTCTGGGAGGTCAGAAACTCCATCATCAGGAGGGCTCCCTGTCCTTTTTTAACATCTCACCAACACAGATGCTTTATGGTAGGGCTGGGCAACACATGGAGATTAAGGAGATGCAGGAAGACACTGTGGTTTATGTCGGCTTTAAAATATCACATATGAACGGCAGGTTCACACTAAGAACCACCAACAGTGATGTTTTAAATGTTTAGTCTGAAGCACTTTACTTTAGAGCTCCGCAAATTTCATCGCACTTAGGTAATAATTAGACAAAGTTTTTTCTTATTTCGTTGAAATTAGCCCCGAAATTTCATGAGAATTTGGTGAAAATTATCACAAAGCTTTTTTAAAATAATGTCCACATTTATAGTCGCAATTCAAAATTAGGTTACTGTTTTTTTCCAGTTTCTGTGAAATTTACTCCAAATTGAAGGTAAGAAGGTGACGATTAGCAAATAAAATATTTGAAACTAAATCACAACCCACTACTAAATGTTAAATGGTGGGCCTATGATTACAGGCCTGATCATATATATGTATATATATCATTCATCTCTTTTTTTCATGTGATCTCAATTATGCATATCAACAAACTCTGTCCAAAAGAACTTGGTGAAATTAAATAAATAGCTAACTATCAACTGTTTATTGGGAAATTGAATTATTCACTTAATATTTCAAAGGTAATTATCACAGGAAACAATGAACCTAACTTCTGTATTCAAGAACAAAGCAGCTGTTTATCACCTGCTGCTCTGGAAATGTTGGGATAGTTCTAAAAACATTTTGTGGTGGGTTGAGATTAAATTTCAAATAAATTACGTGCTAATTTTCACCAAATTCTCATGAAATTCTGGGGTATTTTCAACGAAAGGAGAAGAAAAAACTTTGTCTAATTATTACTTAAGTGCGATGAAATTTGTGGACCTCTAAAGTCAAGTGTTACCGTTTAGTCTCGGCTGCAGCAGCAAAAACAGAATCAGGGACACGTTAAGCTTCTTGGTTTAAATTCTCAAAAATTGGGACATTTCTGAAAATTGTCTAAACTGCACAAAAGCACGAGCAACATTAAAGTTGTCCAAATGTCTTTGTGTGTTTCAGACTGACAGAATGTCCACTCTGATGATAAAACTTCTCCATCTGCAGTCAGATTAACCCTTTCATGCACGGTGCTACAGGTCCAACAACCAGGTAGTTTCATTAAGACATCATCTTTTAACTTTACCATATCGAGATATTTCATCATAAAGCCAAAAAAGCCAATGAAGGAAAAATCAGACATTATGCCTGAATTCAGATTTCACAAAATAGTTGGATTAATCAGCAATTATACATATACTTCAGATTCATTTTTTAATAGACTGTTAATTAGTGTTTGTCAAAGACATCTGTGGATCATTACTAAGTAATTTATATAACTTACTACTTTTTATAATGTTGATGCATGGTATCCACGGATGGATGCATAACTCCCTCAAAATAAAACATTGAAAAAAAAAAAAAAAAGACTTAACTTGTTTGAAAGTTAAAAAAAAACATTTTTAAAAGTGATTTGATAAACCATGCATGAAAGGGTTCAAACCATACAACAGAGAGAGAGGCAGGAGAGCTCTTTATCAGAGTTATCAGCCTGGCAGCATCAGAGAAGTCGGTGTAAAGTGACAAAGACGGTCTCCTTTGCCAGTTTGAAAAGAATTTACACTGTGATGTTTTTAAGACGTGCCGTGCTGTCCAGAAGACCGGAGAAGATTTCTGCTGCAGTGCAAACACATTATAATAAAGTATAATAAAGAGCCGGTGTTTCTGAGCCAACACACGCTTCAAACTCTCAGGCTAAAGTTACTCATGGTCTTTGTGTTTCAGCCACATGGAGACGGGTTTGGTGCCTGAAACACTTTTCTGGCCCCACAGTGAGTAAATGTGAAACTCCTGCCTTTGTTTCCATGTTTCTGAAGTGTTGATGCAAAGCCCCGCCCCTCCTTCAACAGCTGTGCAAACCAATGACAGGAGAGCATACGGCAGAACACGAAGTCACGAAGTCGCCTTCCTGCTGCAGAAACTGTTTTGGCTTTGGCAGCAAAATCTTCCTAAACAGCTGACGTCAGGGTTTGTTTGCTTTTCTCTCCACATGTTCAGGCTCCAGGCCTCCTCTCTGGTTTTGGTGTCTGTCTGCAGCAGAGCAACAGCACCACCCACAGGCCGGGCATATGTACTACAACACTCTCAGTGTTTTCATGTTGAAGGACATTTCTTTAAGACATGCCGTCTCTACAGAAAACGTTTTCTCATGTGCTTTATGCTAGCAGCTGGCATGAACATAAGGATGAAGGAAGAACTGGAGACAGAAGCTGGATAATTCTCGCTGAATATTTAGAGGAAAACACTTTTATTTAGAATATATGTGTAGCGAGTGTCGGCCATTTTGCTGGAGTTAACGGAAAGGCTTCTTCCTCACTCTCCTTAACATTAGCGCCTGTTATTGTTTGGATTGAGACATTAGCATCACATGAGCAACACGCCCTTCATACGTCTCAGTGGAAGTACAGATCTAAAGCCCCAGTCACACATTCCCGTTTCTCATGGCGATTGTGCACGATTGTCATAATCCTGATGAAACGTGCTTTGGTCGTGGTGCATGCACTACTTGGTCTGGATCAGCGTTGTATAGTTGTGGATGAACGGCGGGGAACGTGGAAGGGTCCCGACAGTCTTGAACTGTTCAAAACTGTCGTGGAGAATCACCGCTCTCAGTGTAGCGGGATGGAAGCCTAATGCAGTCCTAAGGCCAACAGCATTTACGGAGCTCAGTCGGGCTGATCATGGCTCAATCCTAAAAGCTTTATGAGGACGACTGACAAGGACGAATCCGTTTGTGTCCGACTGTGTCCCCTTCAAGAGGGCACAAGCGACGGAGCTCAGTCGGGGCTTACGTGATGCAAACAAAAACAGTCCCCGTCATATCGTTGTATTAACCTAACTGGAGCTGGACAAACGCCCCTGAAGCGCTGTAGAAGCTACTGACGGTGTATTTACGGGGTGTGTCCAGGGGTGAGACAGTCAATTCATCTCGTATCCTAGCGATCACACCAGCCTCCTCAATCGTGAACAGTCGTGCACAATCGCCATGAAGAAACGGGAATGTGTGACTGGGACATAACATGATCTCTCACAGTAGCTTAGTAGTTCTTAGTGTTAAGAGCTGCTCCTTCTGTTTCTAAGGAGCTGAATGTTCGACTGTGCTGAAGATGAAAGTTTGACCTCCCAGTATCGTCCACCCCCTCCTCCTCCTCCTCCTCCTCCTCCTCCTCCTCCTCCTCCTCCTCCTCCTCCTCCTCCTCCTCCTCCTCCTCCTGTGTTTCCTCTCGTCCAAGCATGATTGAGTGATGTGATGTTTCTGCTGTTGTAACTTCAGACTCCAGTCTTCTCTCCGTGGTGATGATGACTGTCGATGATTCTTTAACCTGATTTAACTTGAAGAACTAACTACACCTTCTTCATCCCTTCTCCTCACCCTCCTGGCTTGTTGCCGTCGTCCTCTTGTGGAAAAGGGTTTGCTTGGGAACCAATCAGCAACAGTTTGAGTTGCTCCTCAGCTCTCTAAAGTTCCCGTGCTGGACGCTGCGAGGAGGGAAAAGGACCGGACCGTGAGACGAAGGAGCATCAGAGTGTTTCCATCCTCTCCTCTGAATCAGCCGAAGCTCAGGCTACTTCTCTGCAGCCGTGTCCGAGCGGTTTTCCCGCCCCTCCTGGTCCGTGTAAACATCCCTGACCACGAGGACTCTGGTGAGGAGGCTCTCCAGGACCTGCTGCTGCAGCGGCGTGGAGCTGAACCACAGCGGGCTTTCAGAGCTGGAGGATGGATCAGGCTGAACGTAGAAGACATCGTGGAGCTCTCGCAGCGACTCCGGGCTGAAGAGAAGAGGAAGGTGGGGAAGAGGAGGTCAAGAAAAGAAAGCAAGAAAGAAAGGAGAAGTTTAGAAGAGAGACAAAGACAAGAAGAAAAAGATTAATCCACTGCTCCTCAGACTGCGGGGATGATGTCACATCAGAGTTATCCCTGTTCAGTTACAGTCGGATGAAACTTGAACCACCAGGCTATTGTTAGCTGTTAGCATGCCCTGCACTGTAGTCTGCACATACCACATTAAGAACAGAAATAACACTGCTATATTTCTATAAATATATATATTAGGGGTGGGCAACAAAAACAATTCACATAAGTATTGAGATTTTTTGTTTGACGATTTTTTAATTGACTTTTTTTTTGTTTAAGAATAATAAGCTGAAATATCTATAAAACAACAGAATAAACATGTTAAAGTGAAAATAAACTAATATATGTTCTCCTCAGGTCTCTGTACTCTTCAAGTCCAGAGTGTTTCATGTCCACTGAGTTCACCTTTTGTTATATTGTCACATCTGTGGTTGCAGAACTGCTCCTTCTCTTTTTATTTTTATTTGATGCAGAGTAGATCAAGTTTGACTTTGCATGTTAAATTATTCATCTTACCTGCTGTTAGTAACTAGTTTACATTAAGGGTGGGAGAAAAAAATCCATTCACGTAAGCATCAGGATTTTTTGCTTGACGCTTTAAATGGTTTTTTTTGGTTCAAAAATATATTTTTTTCCAAATGTAAATACTTCATGTTAGTCTGTGTTAATAATCCACTTCTAAAGTCAGTCCAGTCTTTTGAAGAGAGAGTATAAACAGCTGGTTAAAATATATTGCTTTATAGACTCACATGTGATGTGTATTTTTCCTGTCTTAGTACAACTGGAAAGCAGCACCATTACCAGTTAAGTCCTCATATATAATATATCAACATTACAGTTCAGGATGTGAACAGCATGTTATAATCACAGGACTCAGGCTGATAAAACAAACCCCCAAACATATTAGAGCCAAAAATGGAGCATCAAAGAAAATATGCCCCATTATTTTTAAAAAGAGAGCAGAAATTGGCTCTCCCGTGTTCCTGATTTAAAGTTTTATCATCAGTAATAAAACTCACCACTTGGATCTGTAGAGCTCGTACAGTTGACTCTCGTGCTTTTTTAGTGGGCAGATCTTGGAGCCTCCTGAGTTGTCATCTTGTTCAACGTCCTGATCCTTGTCTTCCGACTTTCGTTTTCTCTTCCTCGACTCTGTTTGCACTGGAAAAAAAAACATCGGTTTTAGTTTTATTAAAAAATAAGCCATGTCCTGAACGCACTTGACTGTTTTCTTTATGCAGGAAGTGATATTAGAAGTATACTAAATTCTCAAATCTGTTGTTGCTGATGCTCGTCCAGCATTTATCATTTAAATGATTAAATATGCTTATCAGGCCTGTATTGATAAAAACACCAGTATGCATTCTAGAGTGATGAGTCCTACCAACAGCAGCTAAAGTGTTATCCAACATTTACTTCTGTTTGGGTGCAAGACTTTGCTGTAGAAAACTTGACAAAAATATTTATCAGATAGTGTCTCCACACTGAGACATGCTGGTTTGCAGAGAACAGCCAACATTAGCCGTGCTAGCAGGCTTCAATCCCACTTAACATGTCTGTTAGGGGCGGGAGAAAAAAATCGATAACATAAGTATTGGGATTGTTTGTTTTGACGATGATGATGTTTTATTTATCCGGTCCATTACCAAAGAAAAAACACCACCAGAATAATAAGATGAAATGGAGAAAACAACTGAATATACATGTTAAAGTGAAAATAAATTAATGTATCTCCTCTTCAGGTCTCTGTACTCTTCAAATCCAGAGTGTTTCACCTCTGAGTTCACCTTTTGTTTTATTGGTTTCAGTATCACATCTGTGGTTGCAGAACTGCACCTACTCTTTTTTATTTTTATTTAATGCAGAGTAGATCAAGTTTGATTTCGCATGTTAAATTATTCATCTTACCTGTTGTAAGTAACTTTATTTGACAATAAAGGTGAGAGAAAAAATGGATTCACATAAGTATCTGGATTTTTTGCTTTGATGTTTTTCAAATCATTTTTTTGTTCAAAAATTGTTTTTCTTTAAAAATTAAATGCTTCATTTTAGTCTGTTTCAATAAGCCACTTTGAAACAGTCCAGTCTTTTGAAGAGAGAGTATAAACAGCTGGTTAAAATATATTACTGAATAAATCCTAACAAACAGACTCACATGTGATGTGTTTTTTTCCTGATATAGTCTGTAGGCATCATCATTGTTCATCTTTTTCACCGGTGTTAAAAAAGCTAACTAAAGACTAAAAAACAACACCAACCTGCCAATGGGACTACAGATGGAAATTAGCCACACGGCTATAATATCACATGTTTACATTCATATGTTCATTAACATGTACTGTCCCATTTTCTTTTTAAAAATAAACAGATCTGAAAATCTGTTAACATGGAGCCTTGTACCTATTTACATCCTGGTAGTAGAGCAGAGACAGAGGGCTGATTAAGTGGAGCGACAGCCCCATCTAGTGGTGAGCAGCTGCCTTACAGCTCAGACAGAGTATTTGTTTAGTACTGTGAAACATTTGAATATTTAACAGACCGTTGTTGTCCTGAGAGGTGGAAGGCACGCGGATGCAGACGCTGCTCTCCTTGGTGACCGGATGGACGGTGTCAGGGCCGTAGACGTTGGCGAAGGAGAGGCGTAGGTGCTGCTCCACGGTGCGCAGGCCGAAGTATTTGGTGTTCAGGTAAACCAGAGAGCGCAGCAGAGAGGCAGGACTCTGATCCCCGAGCTGACGACTGCTCCACAGGCTCTGCTCGTCCACTCGACCGAACAACGACCCTGCAGGGACCAGATCCAGGAAACAGACTTCAAACCCAGGACATGAAACATCCCAAGATCCCAAACTCAGAAAGGTTCAGTGGACTAAACTACCAGCCTTCAAGCTGAAGATAATTATGCAAAAATCATCATGAAGTTATTTCATCTGTCTCATTCATGGATAAAAATGGATTCATTCTTGACAGTAATTAACCTTTTGTCATGTAAAAATAATTATCAAATATGTGTTTTGTAGAAAGTGTGAACAAACAATCACAGATGCATGTTAAATAATATTCTGATTAATCTTCTCCATAAGTGTCCTCATAGAACTTAAAGTGCAATCACAAAACATCAGGATGTGAACAGCAGAAGAGTTTTAATCATCGGACACTGCAACCATTAAACAAAGCAGTCCTACAGATAAACCTCGAAAGACTAACTCATTGTATTTTAACATTTTTATCCCACAGTTAAACTTCTACGTGAATTCTTGATTTCTAAATTTGTTTGTTCTGGAAGTTTCAAAGCTTGAGTCTTGGTCTTACTCTTGTTAACATTTTTTGTCTTGCCTTTTTAGTTTTGTTCTTAAGTCAGACATAATCTAACGATAAGTTTGACTAAATTAATAAAAACAATTGAGCATTTACATTACTGCATTTTCTATTAAATAGCATATATCTGCACTTGCAGTCAATTACTCTCCAGTGTTCTGCATTAAAAAAAATATAAGTTGATGAAGGCAAACAAAAAAGATAAATCTATAACTAGGGCTGGGCGATATGGCCTAGAAATAAAATCCGATTTTTTTCCACAACACTATTTACGATTTTCATCGATTTTTCCCTCCCTCAAATATTGTCTTAATGTTTCCCTCTTAAAGTCAAAGTCTGGGTCATAAAGGTTGATTATGTAGTATAAATGTAGGCAGGTTTGTCTACATAAACACTAAAAGGCTAAGGTATTTTTACAGTATTAGCATGAAACTCTCTGATCAATATTTAATCTACTTAAATAACAAATACAAGCCTTTAAAAGTGCTTGTGTAAACCCTACAAGGCCGACTATCATGAAAATTGTAATTTTCTTTTCAAAAACTGCAACTACTTACAATTGGACTAAGGCAAGAAAAAAAATCTTGATTTTTAATTTCTTAAATCTTCTGCAGAAAATAATTCAAATTAATCGATTTAATTAATTTTTTTGCCCAGCTCTATCTATAACTTAATTTATTAATTGAAAAGAGGACAATACATCCATTTAAGGACAGAGTCTTATATCATTCAAGCTCCTTAAGTAATCAGTCCACAGACTTTTGCCATTTACTTTCAACCTTGGAGTTAAATTTTTTTTAAGTGTTTTATTAAGAACATTTGTGGTGAGTTTCATAAATTATGAATGTGCTAATACTGCTTTATACCACATTTTTTTTAAATCAAAAGGCTCTGTAATTTTAAATTTGAAAAAGAATTACCCATTTCTTCTGATTAAGACAATTCAGAGGCATTAAAGCATAAATAGTGCCAAAAAACTTCTGAACGTTGTGTTGATTGTTTAAATAAAGCAGCTATATGTCAGCACCTTGTGACAGAGCCAGTAAGTGTGTTTTAGGGATTCTTGTTTTAATTTGGAGATTCATAAATTAAAAAAAAAACTTGCAAGGTTTTATCCCCTTGCTCACCCTGCTCCTATTGGGTAAAGTCTGTTTAGCTGCAGGTTCCTGGTCAGGTGACCTGCTGCAGCCAGGTTGATCAGGTTGGATCAAAAAGGGGAGGGGCTTAGCAGAACAAAGAGGAGAAGGAGAAATGTTTGGAGGGGGGTTCGACTGGGGAGACTGAAAGACACTATTGGCTGCGGTCGAATAGTCACCTCCTAAGTCCTTTCCTATCTACTTTTCCTTAACCCTGATGGAAAACGTCATGAGGTTAAGGAAAGGAGAAAGGAGAATTCAGAAGGACTTAGGAAAGGAAAACTGCCGTGCAGAGAGAATCTGACTACACTTTCACTACGCTTTGTCATCATGTGACGGCGGATGTTACTGCTGCGGTTAAACTACAATTTTCCGAAGGTGGACTACAAAAGACGCATCATGGATCATGACAATGTTGTTCCTTTAGACAACACTGAACACAATAACCTGGTAAAAACTGCATCTGAATAACTGATGTTGAAGTGAGGATGTAAATAAATCTGTCCTCTCATTATCAACATGAACACCAATCAGTGCATGAAAATAAATGAACTGAAGGAAAGAAAGGCACAAACTGTTAAGACCACAATCTAATAGAGTACAAATGATTCATATTGAACCAAGTTTAAAACAGAATCAACATCAAATGTCTCATATCCTGCTCTCTTCAGAGAATCAGACTGCTGGAAAGTTAAGGCAGGTTTTGGTAAACTTTAGAAAGGATGAACAGCAGAGGGAACTCACATGGTCTGAGGGATTTGTTCTTATTATTCTGTTGAATTCAGAAGCAGTCTGATAACACGCTGTTTATAAAAGCTGTTGCTGCAGAGAATTGTGGGACAGAATAATCTCCTCTTTTTTCCTTTTGTAAAGGATGGTCCGGTGTATCCGATGCTAAAGGAGATAATAAAGGAAGCATTGAGCCTCCTTTCCTAAGCATTTAAACTATTCGAACATCTCTAATCACGAACTACTTCCGGTTCATTTCCCTCTGTTAGGAACCTTCCTGAGCAAAAATGACTTTTCGACCGCAGCCTATTGGCCCTTTTCCACTAGCACACCTCGGCCCTACTCTACTCACGTGTTTCCACTAGCCTGGTACCTCCTAAAACAAGCTAGTTTTAGTACCTTCTCCGCTCTGGTTCCAAGCGAGCTGAGTTGACACTGAAAGATGACGTCACCGACTTGTAGGGATTGTCTTTGGCGAGGTTCATGTCACATATAAGTGTTAAATAAATCATCTGTGTGGTACAATTTAGTGTAGACCATAGTATAAGGCTCTTAGCTGTTAGCAGCTAAGTTAGCGGCTAACGGCTAATGGTCATTAACTGTTGTTAGCTGTTAGCGACTAAGTTAGCCGCTATGGCTAACATCCATGAACTGTTTTTAACTGTTGTTAGCCATTAGCCGCTACATTAGCTGCTATGTATGCTACATTATAGGAGGTAACCCTGCTTGATGTGGATTGGTCTGTGATGAATGTGACGAGCCAAATGATTGTCCAATCACAAGCTTGCGTTTCTTTTAAACGTTCTGACCCTGAAAACAAATTCAAAGGGCTCCTCCCCAGATGGACTTGTGAAATATTTCTGTGGCAGATATATGGAGCTGTCCATCTGGCTTGTCAGGTTAAGTGAGTCGTCCCCTTTGGGAATAGTTTTTTTGTTCCACTTTTTCATTTTCATGGATGTTTCCAGTTTTGAGTTTTCAGGGCTGTTTCTGGACTTCTAAGTTTGGAGCTCTGCCCCGTCTGGATCGTACCCTCTCCTGTTTATGAAGCCTGAGACTTCGGACTCAAAGTAACCTCTGAAGGACATTTTGTTTTTGGGTTTTGTCCTTTCTTTTGGTTTATTTTGAGTTTTTCTTTTTTGGGGGGGGGGGGTGTCCAAGAATTCAGGGACTGATCCTGTATAATTTGTGTGGGTGGTTTAATTAGTGATGGGAAAATTTGTGCCAACGGGACACAGGTTTGAATTAAATCCACCACCATTACAGACTTTGGCCTTTTCAAAGCCTGGCTTTTAATACACAGTAATGTGGTGACATGTTATTTTATTTGTCTTGTTTCATCTGTTTTAATCTGTTCTTATCCGTTTTTATTTATTTTCCTGACGTGTTCCATTGTTGCTTTCTTTTACTCTGTTTTTATTTGTTATCTTATCTATTTTTATCTGGAAAGCACTTTGGTCACCTCGAGTGTTGTAAAGTGCTCTATAAATACATTTTGATTGATAAATCTAAACCTGAGGAAAAGTTTATTGTAGAGCCATTTGTCTTTACCCATAATTTGAAAAATGCTTTGTAAACATTTTCACATTTTAATACAAACCAAACTAAATTATCAGGTAACTTTCAGGAGCTTTTACCAATGAATTATAACTAGGCTTAGGAAAACAAGCTGATTGATGTAGCCTTAATCAGTGCACTATACAAGTTTAATTTCTGCAAACTTATTTTCATGAAATGAACAAAAATGTTGCCGAAAGTCTTGTAGCCTGGATTTACAGCAGTACTGAAACAAGTATTAAGTATTTTAATTTAAGCTGTGTTCATCAAAAATGTAAAGATGGTACAGTTTGTAGAAGGTGAATAAAATCGTATGTTTCTTTAAATGGTTAATGTGTCCTCACCATCAGGAAGCACGCTGGGCCTCCAGTCCTTCAGCACTTTGTTGAGCTCGTCTCCAAACGTCTGGTAACACGGGTCACTGAACAGCTCATCCTTTCGGCCTTTGGCATGAAGATGCTAAAAAACAATAAAACACACATTAAGAAAAACAGTTTGGAAAAGAAGAAGGTTATAGCTGCTTTCAAACTGTAGTGTCCTCATATTTAAATGATCATCACTGTTTTCAGGATGTGAACAGCAAATGATTTTAATCACTGGACACACAGATCACTAAAGTCAGGTTTCACTTTATCATCAATAAACAATACTAAACTAATATTTTACTAAATTACTAAAAGACATGATGACAGAGGCTGATGCAGGGCGAGCAGGCCCTGAACAGCAGACAAAAGTCTAAAGTCAAAACTATTCCATCAAACTTTTTTACTTTAAAAATAAACATGAGAAAAAGTTTGATAAAACTAAAATCTTACTTTCTTTAAGAAACATCCAACCCCAGAAAAGCCTGGTTAACCCTGCTGTCCTTTCTGCCTCCATGCTGCTGCTGCCTCTGCTCACATGTGAGAGCAGGAGGGAAGACCGTGCACCACTAATAAAGGTCCCACCAGAAACACTCTCCCTACATTTGGTTCCTACCTCCCATGTGGCCAGCAGGGAAATTCAGCCAAAAATGTTCAGACTGAAATTTAAGTTACAGAAAAATCTGATCAATGTGGAACAATCACATTTGTTTTAACACTTTAACTAACATACTGTTCATATTTATAAAAGCATCTTCCTGTTTAGTCTGGCTTTAAGCTGGCTTTTACTCTCCTAATTTGCGTTATATGTGTTTTACTCAATTTTAGGTTCAGAGTTACTATTTTATGTTTTACCATTTTTTACTTATTTCCTTTTTAAGTTGGGTTTTAAACAGTTTTATGTATTTATTTATTGACTTTTAGCACTTTAATATATCCTATCATGGTTTTATCCATTTAGTCTCAGCTCCTGTGTTTCCTCTTTTTTAATTCAAGACAGTGTTTCCTTTGCTGTCGAATAGTCCTGATGAGTGTGTGTTAAATGAAGCCTGTGATGGTGGGAGAGATTTCATGTATTTAATTAGTTCATTTTATTTTATTGTAGTATTTTAATTATGTTATTTCTGACTCTTACCTGCTTGTTTACTTGAATGTTCAGCACTTTGTGCTACATTTGATGTATGAAAAGTGCTTCATATTAACCGTAACTAATCAAATTTTTTTTAATTTTATTTTATTATAATATTTTTTTTTTCTTTCTGTTAGTACACTGTGTAAGCCGCCGTGGTTCATGAGTTTTGGTATGTTTATTCATATAAAAAAAGGGGAAAAGAAGAGGAAACTGATGTTATAAATAATGTTGTATACTAGACCTGTGCTCAGAATATCGATACGGCAAAATATCGTCATGCACTTCTTGGGGATACGTGTATCGATACGGATTCTACAGAGTCAATACGGCCTCAATGTTTGAACAGTTGTAAATACACTTTGGGTAAAGTTTACAAAGTCACAGTTCAAAGTAGAAGCCAAACTACGTGATTTTAAGCATATGTTCTGAATTCAAACTTAAGTCTACCATCTTTGGGGACCTGCATTTAGGTTCTTAAGTTGAAGAATTATTTAAAACTCATCCTTATTTTTCTTCCTACAATAAGAAAAAAAAAGTTGCTGGGAATTCTGTTAAAAGAGTCATCAATGTTCACAATTGATGTGTACCAGGATACGTATCCTATTGTGGGGTTGCTGGAAATACCCAGCCCTAGTGTACACATACATATATATATATATACACAAACACACACACATATATATGTATATATATGTGTGTGTGTGTGTGTGTGTGTGTATATATATATATATATATATATATATATATATATATATATATATATATATATATATATATATATACAGTCATGGAAAAAATTATTAGACCACCCTTGTTTTCTTCAATTTCTTGTTAATTTTAATGCCTGGCTCAACTAAAGGTACATTTGTTTGGACAATTATAATGATAACAACAAAAATAGCTCATGAGAGTTTAATTGAAGAACTAAGAACTATTCATTTTCCATGGTTTTCTTGATAATAACCAAAATTACTTAAATTCTTACATCAATAGCTATGGCATTGTACCGCCAAAAACACTACTTTTAAGCATTCCATGTTTTCTTTTCTGTTTGCTTTAAACACATGATACACACAAGAGTTAATACTTGATTGCATAACCATTGTTTTTGATGACTGCAGCCATGCGTCTTGGCATGCTCTCCACCAGCTTCTGACATTGTTCTGCTGTCACAGCAGCCCATTCCTGTTGGACAAATTCAAACAAATTTTCTTTGTTTTTGGGCTTGTGGTTCTCCATTTTGAGTTTGATGATTTTCCACAGGTTTTCAATTGGATTAAGATCTGGTGATTGAGCAGGCCAGGGCATGGTGCTTGAATGTTGTGGTTCTCCATCCAGGCTTTAACTGACCTTGCCGTGTGGCAAGGGGCATTGTCTTGTTGGAAAATCCAAGTCATTCGAGGCAGGAAAGAGTTTTCCAGCTGATGGAAGAAGACTGTTTTCAAGGGTAGTCCTGTACATGACCTGGTTCATTCGGCCTTCACACAATTGCATTTGCCCTGTTCCGCTCAGACTGAAACAACCCCAGATCATGACTGATCCACCCCCATGTTTTACTGTAGGGGCAAGACAGTCTGGGTTGTAAGCTTCTCCAGGCTTCCTCCTAACCAGTAAGTTGGCTGGAGTGGGCATCAATTCAAAATTGGATTCATCACTGAAGAGAACCTTAGCCCAATCATCAACAGTCCAATCCTTGTGGTCTCGAGCAAAGAGTAACCGGGCCTTCCTCTGCCTTTCATTGATGAAGGGCTTCTTGCGTGCTCTGTGTGACTTCAAACCAGCTTCAACAAGTCGGTTTGGAACTGTCCTTGCTGAACAAGTCACATTTCTCGACAGTGCCCACTCATTTTTAAGGTCCCTGGAGGTCTGACGACGATTCCTGACACAGGAACGGATGAGTGCACGGTCATCTCGTGGGGTAGAAAGACGCGTTTCCTGCCACGGCCAGGTGGCAATTTGGTAGTGCCATGTTCAGCTAGTTTTTATTTGTTGTAATGAAGGGCTGTCTTGGAGATCTTCAGTTTTTTCGCTACCTGTCTCTCACTCATGCCAATTTCCAGCAGTGCCAAGATGGCTGCCTTTGTGGCTTCACATAATTCTTTTGTTTTAGGCATTATGTGAGAGCTGACAACTTCTGAGTTGTGCTACGGCTTGAATGTAAGCAGGAAACCACTCTAGGCCTTTGCATGTGCAGTGCTGCTTGTGACATGAAATGGCCTCTTATATACCCTGGGAATCAATTAAGCTTAAGAATGTCAAATAGGACATAAAGTATTATGTGACCAGCTGCATTTTTTGTTGTGTTCATTGTATTATACGTTTAGTGGTACCAGATATTAGAATGAACAAGAAATTGAAGAAAACAAGGGTGGTCTAATCATTTTTTCCATGACTGTATATATACACACACACATATATATATATATATGTGCGTGTATATATATATGTGTATATATATGTGTATATATACATACACATATATATACACACACACACATATACATACACATATATATACACACACACACACACACACACACACACACATATACATACACATATATATATACACACACACACATATACATATATATACACACACACACACATATACATATATATATATATATATATATATATATATATATATTTGTATGCATCATTTCTCTAACAAAAAGATAAAAAAAAGAAAAGTGCTTTATAAACAAAGACTGACTGAGATTGAACTCAGTAGAGTCTGTCTTATCTAATCAGCCTTTTCTGTGTTTTTCTGTAGTTATTCTTTTGCCTACCTGCTGAATCCCCAGGCAGAGGTAGAGGACGCTGTCTGCAGAGTAGCGCTCGCCGCTGGGCCGACACGCCTCCCTGACAAACCGGGACAGCGCTGTGTTCAGCTCCTCGGCGCTCAGAGACAGGAGGTTACTTTTAGACCGGGCTGCAGACAGAGACAGGCTGCTTTAGAAAAACACTCCACGAGGTTTTCAATGTGTCAGTAAATATTTAATAACAGCCTGAAAACACACGGTCACGCCTCTGTAGGCATTTCGTTTACCTGGTTTAGAGTGATCCTTTGCTTTGGCGTCAGCTGATTTGTCAGAAGCAGACATCGCCCAGCGTTTCCAGGCGTGGATGCCATATCGAGCTTTGAGAGGCAGCGACCGTCCTCCTGAAGCTTTTCCTGATGAAGACTCTGTAGCCTTCTCTGAGCTCTCCTCCACCGCACGCCGCTTGTTCCCCTGAAACAAAGAGAATAAGTGATGAAGACTCAACCACAAAGGTTCAATTATAATTATTAAAATAAAATGTATTATTATTATTACCATAACCCTGAGTTCACACCAAAGCCACAGAATCACTTGTCGATCTCTGGTCGCTCACATCGTTTGGCAGGTAAAACACAGCAGCTCACAGACAGGAGGCGGTGTGAGCGACCAGATAGGCAGGGCTACATGACCGTATACTGTCATTCTTGTTTTCACGATTATATATAAATATATATATATATATGTATATGTATATGTATATGTATATGTATAT
>JAZDUH010000380.1:5560000-5867500 GCA_036419115.1 Scarus forsteni | reverse complement strand
ATCGAGAGAAAAGTGAATCGTCCCAGCCCTATTATATAAATATATATAATTAATAATAATAATATAATACAATTCTATGTATACAACTGGCTAACCATAACAAATTTAGCTGGATGATAACTGTCCAAAAAATTGCCAATAAACAATATTATTGTCAATATTATTTTTTCATTAATGTAATTATAATATATGTCGTAATAAAGTGAGTACACTGCATCAAAAGCAATGAACTTTAATTTCTTAAGAGTATTTAACTACAATTGGAAGGTCAAGTGATTTTAAATTAAACAAAAAAAAAAAACAATATAATAGATTAAACAAAAATAGAGAAAAAAACAATGAAAACAAAATGGGCTATTTTGAAAAATTGCATGCAAATAAAAACTATAATAACCAAAAACAATAAAAAAACAGACCCCGTCTCTATAAAGAAAAAAACAACACCAATAAAAACAATAAATAAAATGGAGTTCTGCAATTTTTTTGTGACATGTACTTTCTCCCAGTCAATTTGCACTGTCTGTCAAACGTTTGTAACATTTCCAGAAAAAAACGAATCAGGAGAAAAACGTATCATCCCAGCCCTGATACATAAATAATCATGTTAGGACTTCTTTGGTTGGTAAGAGTAAGAATCACTAAACTCCATGTTTTACCTTGAGGGAAGTCGGCCTCCAGGTCCAGGTCAGGCTCATACTTGTCATCTTCTTCATCCTCCTCCTCCTCCTCCTCCTCTTTCTTCTCCTCCTTCTTCACCTCCTCCTTCTTCATCTTCTTCTCCACAGAGCTGCTGCTGGAGGATTTGTCTTCCTCTCGCTCTCTCTTTACTTTCACCCGCTTCACATCTGAAACACAGCAGTTACACCGTGTCGTCACCTTTTCTCCACATTTAAGATCGTCTGAGAGAGATGGTGACGATTCTCTGATCATAATGAGGATTTTTAGAATAACGGTAAAAAGGAGGCCAAAGAAACCTCCCTCTGACCGTCGTTATTTAGGTTAGGGGTGTCAACATCTACACCATGTGTGTCAAACTCAAGGCCCGGGGGCCACATCCTGCCCGATGGACAATTATATCTGGCCCGCGAGATTGTTTAATATAGTTTTTGTTTTTGTAATTAATGGCCTGGCAGTATGAAGTGCTGATAACATACAAACTACAGATCCCATAATGCAGTGCAACAGCTGCCTTGCTGAACAATAGACAACTGCAGCACCCTCTAAAGGGGGTGGGACAACTGGGAACAAAAGCAACATTTTTACCTCCGCCAAGGAGGTTATGTTTTAGGGAGAGTCTGTTCATCTGTCTGTGAACAAAATAACTCAAAATGTTATCGATGGATTTTGATGAAATTTTCAGGAAATGTTCAGCATGGGAAAAGGAAGAACTGATTCAATTTTGGTGTTGATCCGGATCAGCGTCTGGCCACCATGATGAAAAATGTGATTACTGTGAATAACTACTGAACTAAAATAGATATCATTATGAATCCAGTTGCTAATGGTATGTTTTCATGGTCAAGGAATCTAAATATTTAGATGAAATAAAGGTAGGACTAATATTTATGGTCAAAATGACAATATGGGAGAGGACTGAGGCGCTGGAGGAGGTCTGTGCTCTCCGAGTGCTTTCTAGTTATATAATATTTTCAGGGTTTTTTTGTTGCATGTTCATATTTCCAACTTTTTATTTTGACAGGAGATATTTTCATGCAGAGCAAAAGCTTTTCAAGTTATTTATAGTTTTAGTTTCTTTATTCTGTAATAATGTATATAAATAAAGTATTTGTGTCCATTTATTCATATTTATATCTATATCTATATCTATATATATCTATATATATATATATATCTATATCTATATCTATATCTCTATATCTATATATATATATATATATATATATATATATATCTATATATATATATATATATATATACATATATATATATATATATAAAAAGAAGTTTAGTTTTAATGTGTTCAATAAATATTTTTCCTTTTCCTGTTTTTGACCTAAAGTGTGTTTTGAGTTTTGGCTCCATGTGCAATTGAGTTTGACACCCCTGATCTACACAAATAACAAATCATAACCGTTTAGAAAAATCAATAAACGTGCACACATCATTTCCTCCTCCTCGTTCATTTCTCTCTGATTTATATATTCAGTATTTTTAGTGGTGACAATGTTGCCTTAAAGCTTTAGATAATAACATTAACCAAATAACACTTACATGTTCCCACTAGTGCAGTTATCCACATATATAACAGATGAATGGGGCGCAATGTCACATTAATGTAAAGAACTGCGCCACAGCCAGTGTGGAACATCAAGCGGAGCACTGTGTGTCAGTTTTTCATCAAACTACCGGTGTAAATCCTGTTTAGTGTAGCTATGTCAGGCTAAACTGGCTTATACCAGCAGCACAGGCACATGCCAAACCACCTGAAACACCTGCACAGGTCTGAGGGAGAGACGCTGCTGCTGTTGTGTTTGAGCGCAGCGCTCATAATCTTCTCCAAACACAAATGTCTGCAGCAGAAAACTAAAGCTGTTCATGGTTGTTATTTCTGTCTGTATTATTGTGTGTTGTTGTTCATTATATTGTTCGTTGGTGCTCTGTCGGCTTTTCTCCACCTGATCACAAATCCTCTCGTCTAAAGAGGATGAAGAAAACACATTTTTCAGACAGTTTAGTGAATAACTCTGAGAGTCCCCCTCTACTTTTTTAACTTTGTGCATATAAAGGTGAAGCTTTTTCCTCTAACAGCTCACTTTGGCTTCTTTTTGAGTTGCTTTCTCTCCAGTTCCAGATTACTTTGACTATGAGACATCAGAGTCCCCACTCTTTTCTAGAAATCTTTTTCCAGGACTTTTCCAGTGTCACATAACCAGCTGAAGTTACATTGTTGCTGTGGGCAGTTTTCAAATTCAAGTTAGCCTTCTACAAAACAAGATTAGAGGTTGATGAACAAAATCTCCAGCTACTTATCAAATTGATCTTAGAGTTTCTTTGTTTCTAACCCTCCAGCAGGAACATTGTCTGTTAGCTCTCTGTTTAGTCTGGCTTTTATGTGTCTTACTATTATAAATTTATAGTTACACATATTTTTTTAATCTATATTTACTCTGCTTTTCTATAAATACATTTTGTTAATTTAGTCTAAATTTTATTTCGTCATTTTTTAATTATTTCTTTTGGTCCCCATCGGTTTTAGTTTTTATATTTTATGCCTTAACTTGCATTGTTTTACCTCCTCACATTTTCTGGCTACGTGTACATTAGCTACCAAGTACATTTTTAATTTGTTTCCTTTGTTTCAAGCTAGAAGAAAGACAAATAAATTTCCAGGACAATTCACCTTTTTCCTAGTTTTACATTTGTTTTCCAGGACGCATGGGAACCCTGGACATATTAAATTCAGACGTGGCTCCTGTTGTGAAAGAGGGATGCAGTTTGACTTTAAGTTTTAAAAATATTGTACAATAGTGAGCAAAAGTTAAAACAATGAATTAAAAAGAAGGTTAAACCTTTTTCAGCTTTCACTTGTACATTTTCTTGTCTGTCATAATTATAAATGGTTTTATTTTATTTATTTTTTTTATTAAGTTCTGCTCTCTGAATAAAGTTTTTGTCTGATAACTTCTGTAATGTTAATCTCTGACGTGTAGCCGGGTAGAAAATATTCTAAATGTCCAGGTGGTTAATCCTGACTGGTCTGTACCTGGTTTCTTGTCGTCCTTGTCGTCCTCAGTGACGTCAGCGTCCACTTCATCAGAGGACATGCTCTTCTTCAGGTCGTTGATGGTCTGGATGATCTCCTCTGCCCCCTGCAGGGTGGTGGGCAGAAACACAGGCACAGGAACCTGGACAGAATGGGAGCAGTTAGTTTATCCTTTTACTGGGTTTAAATTTGTTTTCTAACATTATTAATTAGAATATTTGTCATGTTCTTTTGCCCCTTTGGTCTTCAGAGGTCCATTTGCTTTTTTGTTTTATGTAATTACATATGTAATATGTAATTTTAATGAGCAAAAACCACAGTGATTTTTACAGGTGATCATGACTATGAATTTCTATAAATGTTGCTTTATCCCCTTACATCAACAACCCTGCTCTGTCAGCACTACAGAAGAGTTTTAGGATCATGTTTGATAGAGAATTCAACCCCGGGGAAGTCAACGTCAAAGCAGAAATCTCAGGGAGGAAGCCGAAACTTCAAGAACAAAGTTGAACAACAACTTTGCGACAAAAGCCGAAACGTCAAGATTTTAGATTTAAGTCCAAATGTCCAGAATAAAGTCGACATACAATGTACTGTATGTCGACATTATTCTCAAAATTTGTTTTTTTTTCTCAACACTTCAACGTTTTCTCAAAGTTTCGCTTTTATTCTCTCGACATGTCCACCCTCTCCCCCAACATCTCCACTTCCATCACAAAACCGTCGCCCAGCTTCGCTCTCGTCACCTCAACTGTCATCCCGAAACTTCCACTTTAATGTCGACCCCCCAAAATGATCCTGTCCACCCAACATGGCGGTAACACTCTCCCATACAACACATTGTTGTTTTAAAGTTTTAAATTTCTTTTTTTTTTTTTCCAGAGGTTAATTTTAAGCCTTGAAAAACAAAACACTTTTTAAAAGCATCTTTTCGCTGCAACATTTTTATCGATTTTAGATTACAGAGATTTGTAGCATGACGGCCTCAGATCGATGTCTTTGAAAGATCAACACTGTATCATGATTATGTGAGGTTCATTACTGACTGCAGAGTCTTGACCATCACTGTGAATGTTATTCTCCAGTGGGACGGCCTTCTTTGTCCACCAAACTGGGACATTGGTACACTTTTATTTAAAGGCCATGCTTGGACTGCTTTCTCCTACATTTGTAATTTAAACACTCGGAGAAGTGCTGATTCTTACGGTTTGCATTCAAATGATCACTTGTTGCTTTCACTTCTGTTTGCTGCACAGATCTGGAAAAAGGGCTTTTGTATACTCTGCTCCTTCTGCATGAAACATGTTGCAAAAACACTGGAAATTAAATGAGCTTATTTCTTTAAATACATTTAAATCCAGACTGAGAACACGGAGACAGCCCCTTAAACTGTAACTGTTTTTTGTCATTTTAATTTTTGATTATGAATTGCTGTAATTTTTTTATTGTGTAACTTTGCAGCCTCTTTGCCAGGACTCCACAGAAAAAGAGGTTTTTGATTTCAATGGGACCTTCCTGGTTAAGTCAAAATAATAATAATGATGGTTTTGTTAGTGTTAACATGTCTACATGTTTGACCAGGAACAGTCTGTTTTCATTAGAATCACATCTTACCGGTACAGGCAGAGAGACCGGAGCGGGGGTGACCTGGGCGTACATGTTCATGGGCATGGGGATGAAGACAGGCACAGGTATGGGCACAGGGACGTACTCCCTCTTTATTCCATCGTTTACGTCTGTGGACACAAATACACGCAGTTATTATTTAATGGACTGTACTTTATCACTGGATTTCCTGTTTTAACCCCTCTACTCTGTGATTTAATGATCATTTTAATCGGGAGAGACTTTGAATAACTTGGGCCTCCCTCCCTGCCTGTGGTGTGTGTAATGTAACTACTTTTTCAGGTGAAAAGTAAAGAAACGCACTACTACTGAACATTTGGTAACTAAACGTAGTTCCTTTTTTTAATGCGACACAACGTTATCTTTCCCACAGACAGATCTGACACTGAAGCTGCTGCATCAGACACGAGCAGCGTTGCCAAGTCTGCTCATTATAAGCTTCTAAGGGCCGCAAATCTCACAGCTATGGTCGTGTTTTTTTGGTCTTGTTTCTAAATGTGAAGTTTCTTCTTGGGGCTCTTCTGTCTGTGTGAATCCTCCTGATTATCTTCCAGCTCCTAACAATAAAGCAAAACACGACTGCAGGAGGCGGTTTGTCCACTTCCTCGTTTCTTGGTTATCAAACACACTCACGCACATGGAGCATGCTCCAGAGCCAAAGTTGCCAGGTCTGCTTATTATAAGCGGCGTTCTTCTTTGAATAGATGCTTGACACTGTGATACTGAAATGTAATGTAGATGAAAATTAACACACTTTATGTAGATTTCTCTTTTTAAAAAGTAATATATCACATTAGGAAAGGAAATAGCTGGAGGTTGATTATTTTGGGCTTGTTTTTATCGACCTGTGAACACTGAACAGGAGCTCTGATTCCACAGAGTATGTGACATGATTTAGTAAAATAAAGAGCACAAAAGAAAGAACTGTTATGTTCTCTGTTGTAGAACTTTTTGTAGGCCTTCACATTTAGGAACAGATATGGGGTTCAGTCCAAGGTTGAGCAATGTGAAAGTAACAAGTAACGTGAAAAGTTACTTTTCATAGAGGGTAACTAAGTAATGAGTTACTTTTAGGAAGTAACCTCCAAAAAACTACTTTTTAAAAGTAACTTCCTCAACACTGCTCCCTGCACTGTATTGTAAATTATTCACTGATTGTGTTTCCTTTTTTTTTTTTTTTTTATGTCGACAATAAACAGCAAACTGTGAACTCACACCAGTGTCTGTAAAATGGAGTAAACCGTCTGTCCAGTGTAAGTCAATGTATGAAAATAACAGCATTTTTAATTGTATATAAATAGAGGAGCATAATTTAATGACTTGTTTATATATATTTTATATTAGAAATGGAAGGTTACTACCTGTTAAAGTAGTAGAGATTAAAACACGCATGAAGTCCTGCACTTTTTTGAGAGTTTTCATCATTTACATAATTTTGCTACTTTTTAATGGTTTCCCTTATTTTTTATTTACCAGTTTTTTGATTAATTATCAAAATCTTTAAGATCATGATATTATAAACTAAAATATCCAAATAACATCTTAACTAATGGCAGGAAAAAATAATTTAGACAACAGTTTCTGTAACTTTTGCATTGCAATAAATGTTATGATTTGATCCAACGTATTCTGATTAGACAAGACACGACACTTACTTAAATATTAAATATATTAAATATAAAATATTCTATGAGCTTCTCTAAGTTTGTCTAAGTTATAGTTCTGATCCATTGTAACAGCACAATGCTAAAAAACATTTTCTCTTCTTTGCAGATGTTTCCCCTTCGTGTAATAGATGTAAATCTGCTGATGGTACTGTAACACACACATTTTGGTTGTTTGTTTTCATACTGTGAAAATATTTTCAGCTGTTTCTCTGTTGCATTTGGAGACCTGACCCACTTGTTTCCATTCTTGGTGCTGCCTGCCTGCCTCTTCACCTCTGCTGGTAAATATGAAAGTAGGGCTATTTTATTCAGCATGGTGGTAACAAAAAAACTGGTCATCATGTCCCCACCTACGATCTTTGGATCTTTGGATCTTTGGATCTTTGGATGGGTGAAATGGCCAAAACTTAGCATCTGCAGAGTCTGAGACTTTATAACGAGGACAGAGAGGGTGTGTTTGATCAGATTTTGGAACCTTTGCTGAACTTTTTTCATGGTGAAGAGTGAGTCTTGATGATCTGCACCTATGCTGCATAAAGATGATCTAATGTTCAATGTTGTCTTTTTTTTAAATTATTTTATATGTGTATTAATAATGTTCCTGTATTAACAGTGTTCCTTTACCTGTCTTATAACTTTGGAAAATAATAAAAATAATTATTAAAAAAAACATTTTCTCGAGCTAATACATGTTTCCTTCTTGAAGCAAAGTCACATAACTGACACCTGAGCGTACCTGTCTGTAAGAGCTTGCTCTGCATGTGTGGTTTGCAGTACGTCGCCTTGGTCAGTGTGAGCGGCTTGCAGAGCACTGCCTTGTTCTTGACGTCTCTAATCACGTTTCCCCCGGCGTACGGCACAGTCCCCTGATTCACCACCTGCTGCAAACACAGAAGAAAAAACGACAGTCGTCAGGGAGTGGAGCACGAGCAGGAACATGAAACCCATGAAGAGGGCATAAACAGTCCAGATCCAGGGTCTCCATGTGGTCAGGAAAACATAAAAAGTCTTAAAGTCTCAGGGTTAGAAAAACTAAAACTAATCAAACATGTTTCTGTGTGTCTTCTGCAGGCTGTAGGCCGATTAGCACTGCTGTGATTTTTAATGTTTCCAGTCCTATGATCTAAAAAACTGTTATTTATTTCCAACCATACTGAGCTCCAGGACCTGGGCTACTTTTACAGTTTATTTATTTATTTTTTTAATATAATTCAAGTTTTTATTTCTTTTATCCTTGGCATTTGACAGCATTTTACATTGTGAAATGTTTCTTGTTATACACACTACATATGTAACATCAGCGGCATATGAAAAAAATAAAATAAATGATAACGATAATAATGAAAATATGGTAGGGATACAATCACTTGTGTCAAAGGGCATGTTAATAATTACATGACTTGGTAAAATAAACATTCAGAAGATTATAATGTTGGATATGTTCAGAGGAAAGTGTTCATGCTGAAGGCTCATCAGGCAGCGATGTGATCTTTTTCATTGAATTTTAACATATAACAAGAACACATAAATGTGAACTATATACATGACACCACTGCCAAAATTAAAATTGAGGATGCACCGAATAATGCAAAAAAAAAGCCATGTTCAGCCTTCGATGGAGTGAGGGAGTAGCAAGGCCGAACAGTACCATGTGACACTATAACGAAATCAAATAGGTCATTGTGTGTGACTGTGGCTAAGCAGACAAAAGGACAATAACTTATTTGTTGCCTGTTTATCCACTCTAACGCACTTTAGTTTATTTTTTTAATGCATGTTTTGTTTTGTTTGAAGGCCTAATATGAATGAAAAGCAAAGGCTACTGGAATATTGTGTAGTATGTCATAATATTCAATAAACAAGTACTTTGTTTTAAAAACATGTCTAAAAATGCATCTAAACTACTTATGCTCTATTAAAAAATATGGTGAACTACTTAGTCTCTTCATTGGATATTTGGTATTCAGCCAAGAGTTTATATTTTATTCAGCTTTGGCCACAAATTTTCATTTCGGTGCATCCCTAATTAAAATATACAGAAGTTTAACATAGACATATATATCATAAAATAAAATAAATAAAATAAAATGAAAAAGAGTATATGTGTGTGTGCAGTTTTCAGTTCATAGTTTGATAATTACAGCTGTTCAATAAAAAGTGGATTTGAGGGAGTAGAGATCAAATAAACCAAAGTTATAGTCCATAAGAGAAAAGTTTCTAAAATGATTAAACTGTTCTGAAGTTGTTGGAGGGTTAACAGAAAATCAGGAGTGAATTTTGGTCTTTTTGCTGCTGTTGAACCTGCAAACACAATTTTCTAGCAATTAAACTAGTATTGTCTCCAAGTTTGAAATCATCATTGAATAAGAGTAAAGAAGATCTTTGGGGAGCTTAAGAGCTTTTTGTAAACATTTAGTAATTTTGAATCAGAGATTAGCAACAGAGGGGCATTCCCAAAAAAAAGAAAATAAGTATCAGCAGTATTTAAGTTGCATTTAGTACAGGTGGGGCTACCTGTGAGCTTCATTTGAAGCGTCTATACGATGTAGCATAATATTTAAGTACAAATTTATAATGATGAGTTGATTGGCTGTTTTTTGATGATACAAATATGTTTTTCCAAATATTATCCTAGTGTAAAGTAATATTTGGTCCTTTAAATGGACTTTTGTTGTGGGTTTATCCAGGTGTTTAGTGCTGCATTCTTGTTTCCATCATCATCTTGTTGAGCATAAGTTCATATAAAGCTGTTTTACTTTTAGAGTTTTAAGTTTTCCTCACATTAGCTGAAATTCAAGGATTGATGCAAACTGCTGAAGACTCTGCTCTCATAAATCCATCTGCCCATATCTGGACTTGATCAGAGCTTAAATGTGTATTTTGGCTAATAAATCTCAGGCCTGGACCACACGTATATGGATATTTTTTTGACCGGATATCTTTGTCCTCGTTTAAAAAAAAAAATCTCTGTCCACACCACAGAAATATCTGAGTCCATACGAAGAGGCAAAACTGAAAACGATCTCCTCTGAAGCTGCAATGTCACGCCTGGTCGATAAGTGTCAGGTTAGCAAAATGTGAAAACCACAGAAGAAGAACGTTATGAGCATGCACAGTCAAAAACAGGAAGAAGAAGCAGTCAGTGGAGTAAGAAGATGATGATAATACTTCGTGCAGCAGTGGAGAGTCTTCCATGCAACATTGCATTCATGTGTAGAGCTGTAACAAAAAGTGCAAAGAGCACAGAGACAGTGCGGTAAATGGCAGCCATTGCTCTTGTTGTTGGCAACAGTTGCTACAGTAGCTCTTGACATCATCGCGTCAACACCAGCTCCGTTTAACACCGCCACATGGATCCACTCAACTGGATATTTTTTTATTTCCTCACTTTTTTATCTGTTTTAAAAAATCTCCATTGATGTGGGTGAAATCGCCGTGCTCGTGTGTTCGTGTGTTCGTGTGGTTGAGAGGCCAACTGGACAGAAAAATGTGCGTTTATATCCATATTCATGTGGTCCAGGCCTAAAAGTAAGTTTAGATTATTAACTGATAGACTTAAACACAAACACACAGCAGGAGCTCAAAGTGACCGGCTTCATCTGAAACATTTCAATACTTACCCCCAGTTTAGTCCCCTGCACGTCGAACCCTGCAAGGACAAAAAAAAAACATCAGATTTGTCTTTAAAAAAATCTCACATCATATCTGCAGACACATAAAACATGCATTCATAGATTAAAAAAATATATACCTACAGATCATTTGGGGTCACATGCAATTGAAAATCTGAGCTTTAGAGACTTATTTACACTCAGACTTTCTGCTTTATCCTTCACATATAAACTTAATTACTAGAAAACAGTATAGAGATCCAACTAACTCATAATTTCTCCTGTTAAAAGTGTTGACATTTTATGATTTACTAGATTATTGTATCTTGCAATTTATTTTTAAAGCACATAAAAGATTGTTTCCCATTAATCTTTAGAAAAGATTTGAAAAAAGAGAGAGTAACTATAATTTTTTTTTTTTTTTTAAATGTATTTTTTGGGCATTTTGTGCCTTTATTGATAGGAGAGAGACAGTGGATAGGCTTGTGAAAGGGGGAGAGAGAGTAGGGGAAGACACTCTGCAAACTGGTCACAGGTGGGATTCAAACCTGGACCGGCAGAAGCATGTACATGGGGTGCTAACCACTCCACAAAACCAGCACCCCAAGAGAGTAACTATAATTTAAGAGGAATAGAGATTTAAAAAAATAAAAAATAAATTTAGGACAAAATGATGGGTTGTTGTGTTTCTGTTAAAGTGGATCATTTATGGACCAATCTAACCAAAGACAAACAATCCATATCAACATTTACATTTAAAAGAACATTAAAGGGCAGCACGTTAAGTAAGTACATTACCATTTTTGTACTAGATGAAATCTCTCAAACATTATAATTATTAGTCTTATTTTGGTGGTTGTTGCTTGTTGTCGTTGAGAATCAAAAAGAATTTGAGAGCAGCAGTGTTGATGAAGGCTGTTTTATTTTATTATTATTGTTGTGAATTATGTTGATCATTATGTTGATGTTGTTTTTTAAATATTTTTTAAGTGTCTAAATGGGGCATATTATATAAGATTGTTCTTTCTGTTCCTTTTTATTCAATTATATGCTGATATGCTTGTATGAAAATGTTTTATTTCAGATGTATGAATGAAATAAATAAAACACTAACACTAACTGTGATACTCTTCATGGAAGTGAAATATAACAAAAGGTTTCCAGCACAGGAACCTTTACTCCCTTCTGAAGGCCACAAGTGTAACAAACCTCCTTCAAGACTGCAGAATTACACAAGAAACGTGACACTGAAAGATTGCAGACTTACACTCACTGGCCACTATATTAGGGACACCTTGCAAGTATATGATTCTCCTCTTTTGCTTTTATAAATTTTTCCATTTATTTGTCCATATTGACAAGTTGTTAGTGTAGCTATGTCAGGCTAAACTGGCTTATACCAGCAGCACAGGTACATGCCAAACCACCTGAAACACCTGAACAGGTCTGAGGGAGAGACGCTGCTGCTGCTGTTGTGTTTGAGCGCAGCGCTCATAATCTTCTCCATACACAAATGTCTACAGCAGAAAACAAAAACTGGTCATGGTTGTTATTTCTGTCTGTATTATTGTGTGTTGTTGTTCATTATATTGTTATTTCTGTCTGTATTATTGTGTGTTGTTGTTCATTATATTGTTATTTCTGTCTGTATTATTGTGTGTTGTTGTTCATTATATTGTTATTTCTGTCTGTATTATTGTGTGTTATTGTTCATTATATTGTTATTTCTGTCTGTATTATTGTGTGTTATTGTTCATTTTATTGTCCGTTGGTGCTCTGTCAGCTTTTCTCCACCTGATCACAAATCCTCTCGTCTAAAGAGACGAAGAAAACACATTTTTCAGACAGTTAAGTGAATAATTCTGAGAGTCCCCCTCTACTTTTTTAACTTTGTGCATATAAAGGTGAAGCTTTTTCCTCTAACAGCTTACTTTGGCTTCTTTTTGAGTTTCCAGATTACTTTGACTATGAGACATATTAAATTCAGACGTGGCTCCTTTTGTGAAAGAGGGATGCAGTTTGACTTTAAGTTTTAAAAATATTGTACAATAGTGAGCAAAAGTTAAAACAATGAATTAAAAAGAAGGTTAAACCTTTTTCAGCTTTCACTTGTACATTTTTTTGTCTGTCATAACTATAAATGGTTTTATTTTCAGCTTGTTTTACTTTCTGTCATAAGTAGGCCTAAGCCTTAAAATAGTGAGATGGATTGCCTACTTATTAAGTTCTGCTCTCTGAATAAAGTTTTTGTCTGATAACTTCTGTAATGTCTCTGATTTAATGGAATAAGGAGGTATTCTAACGGAGACAGAGCCCTCTAGTGGTTATATAGAGCAACTGCGTTAGAAAAAGATCATTAATCTGTGATCTGTAACCGGGTACATGTGTAGAAAAAGTTGAAAATGTTGACATCCCTAATCAGAGCTTCTGCCCAAACCTGATAAGCCTGTGTAGACTGTGATTTCCTGATCTTAGCTGACAGGAGTGGCACACTCATCAATCTGCTTCACAGCTTAAGGTGTGCAATACGGGAGTTAAGGCATAACGTGAACAACTTTCTCCATAAGAAACTTAAACTTGAACAGTTCAGACCTATGGTTGTGTTCTCCGGTCCTTTCTGCGTGACCATGATGGGCTCGTTCTGCTGGCAGTAAAACTTCAACAAACACTCCTGATCGCAGAACTGCTTCATCTCTGACCTCCACATCACCGACTCCGTCAGGTTCCCCTGCACCTTACAGCAGTCACACCGCGCTGCCTGGTGGACAAACAGGAACAGTCTCAATAAGCTTCATCCATTATTTAAAGGTGCTATGAGGAGAATCTATTCACAGCGACATAAAGACTCTGCTACCCATGAGCACACACGGCGACTGTCGTAAAGACGTGACCCAAGCCAAAGTGTGTGTTTGTTGTGATGCTAATGAATGCAGCTCAGACCTTCCTCAGAACTCTGCATTGCTTTACAACTTCCTTTCCAACAACTTACAGGATGCAAAGCCACGAGGTAATGTATCTCTTTCTAGTTACGTAGCGGCAGTTTTTGATGTGTGACAACAAGGAATTTTTGGAAAACTTAGTATCGTAGTTTTGTAGCCGGCTATATATGTCTACTTACAGCCCGGTGCTCTAATGGCCCTTTTCCACTAGCCGTGCTCTACTCGACTCGACTCTACTCGGCTCTATTCTACTCGCCTTGTGCTGCTTTTCCATTAGCCCCAGTCGCCTGCGCAACGGGGTGCAGTGTGCTCTGCTCTGACGTCATTTTGAGCGTGACACAACAATCTGTGTCTTTTTGTCACAAAGCGAGTAAAAAAGGAAAGCAGAAGAAGGCTGCAGGTGGTAAGAAGAAATACCCCTTGAGAAGCACAGGAGAGTTTTGGAAGCTATACAACAGAATGAAGCCGAGGACGAGAGCAATCCAGCTGCAAAGAAAAGACGTATGAGGGTAAGCTAATGGTAGCTACTGCTAGCATGCTAGGTCGTCCCGCTCATGACTCATCGATGACGACATTGTCTGACCAATCAGTAGCCGGCAGTCGGTGACGTCATCTTTTAGTATGGACTCAGCTCGCTTGGAACCAGAGCGGAGTAGGTACTAAAGCTAGCTTGTTTTAGGAGGTACCAGGCTAGTGGAAACACGCTGCTAATCGAGTAGGGCCAGGGTGTGCTAGTGGAAAAGGGCCATAAGACGTGTCTGAATAATATAAATTTGCTCTAGTTTTAATTGTCTTGTTCCTGAAGTTGAGTATCCAGGCCAGTCCAGCCCTGTCTGACCCGACCGTGAAGCTAAGGAATAGCATTTATAGATAACCTATTAAGATGCTATAAACTCATCTTAAAGTGTGTATTTCCATCAGGCATATATCTAAAAGTGAGACTTTTTTGTAATTACTTAGAAACTCCTCATAGCATCTTTAAATACAAGCTGACTGTTATCAACGCACCGATTAAGAGAGAATAAATCAGACCTTGTAGTACCAGTCGTTGAACTTCTTGGCGCAGGTCTCGCCGCAGAAGTCCCGCGTCATGCCGCCGAGCTGCTTGGTCACCCCTCGCTTACAGAGCTGGTTACAGTGATTACAGCTGACACACTTCAGGCCCAAACGCTTGATGAAATCTTGTTTAAATAACAGCTTGCAACCTAAAAGAAGGGAACAGAAACCAGGCTGGTAAAAGAGTTTAACAGGGCGAAATGACACGCTGCACAAAAGGATGGATAAATTGGGAGGTGGTCTCATCTGGAAGCAAAAACTAGATAAACACAACGAGCATAAAAACTGGAAACAGGAAAAAAGGCTGCAGAGTTTAACACATTATGAAGAGGGCTATGAAACAGCCACCAGAGCCGATGGTCATTCTTTACAGAAAACTTTTACCTGTGGATCAAACGGCTCAGACTTACTGAGGATCCTACAGACAAGAGCAGAAAATGTTGATTTGTACCTTCGCTGCAGAACGGTTTCTTCACCCCGGAGAACTTGACCGTCTCGTGTAGCGTCTTCTCCTCTTGGCAGTACTCACAAAACGTCACGATGCAGTGGAGCTTCTTGTAATCCTCACAGCACGCTTTACTACAGAACTGGTAAACTTTATCCTGAAACACCAGCAGAAAGAGGATTTAAAGTTCTGTGTTCTGAGTGCTTCATACATGCAATGAAGACAAACAGATTATATGTTAACAGCAAAGGGTAAGGTCATGGTGGGGTCACCTACTCATTTATGTTTTTTAAACTAAACTGAAACCAAAGCCAGTACATGCTGTTTCTACTTCAATAAAAACTGACTCCAAACACAGAGTTCAGAGTACATTTTTAAGTCCTATCTTATTTTAAACACATTTTCTTTTCCATATGAACATAAAAGTTGGTCTGATTAACCACAAAAAGGAAAAAATCACCTGTGTAAACTAAACCAATCAGCTGATCTGATTGAACCTTGAAGAGCTTGTAGAGTGAGTGGTCTTACCTCCCACTCCAGGACCTCTGGTTTCAGGCTGAACGCTCCCCGACAGTAGTTACACTTCAGCTGGACGGTGTTGTTCGTGGTCGAGACCGGCGTCTGCCCATTTGTGGTAGTTTGAAACGTGGCGTTCTGAGAAAAAATAAATAATAATGAAAACACTGCCATGGCTAACTGCTGCTACTCATGGTTGGTCTTTTCTACAACATTTTTGATTTATAAACACTTATCACATGTTGAACTACAGCAGAAATCAACATGTTCATTGGTATTTAATTCTCTATTAGTGTAAATTTCTTTTCTACAATGGCAGGCAATTGAATTGAATTGAATTTATTTTCATTTCAAACATGCATGCAAAGAACAACAAAAAAAAAATAGTGAAATGTCATTCACATACACGAAAAAGTAAGGATTGTAGTAACCACACGCTCGAAAAGGAGTAGGAGGAAGTAGAATACTATTTTAGCTCCTACCCCTTATTACTGTTCCTCATAAGTCTTATAAAAAATAAATTCTTCTATTGATGCAAATACATTATACAAATGTGTATTACAAAACATATAATCTATATAAATATGCTTAACTACCTATACAAAACCAATAACATATATAATCAATATACATATACACACATACACATATTTATCTGATATATAAGCATGAATATAGAGATAATATACCGTCATTACATATACATCTGTGTAAATATAATTTGCACCTATGCACACACATACATACATACTTACATGTATATACATAATTCATAACTGTCCATATATATAATACATCTATATCCAATATCCAAACATTTTATAGCAAAATACTTATCAACATCAACATAACTTTTAAGGTTTATGTATTTATTTACCCCACCACTCTCACACACCTCCTCTTCTTTGTACTTGTTTAGAACCAGTTTTTTGTATCTTTGTTTAAACAGATTTATGTTCGTGCTTTGTTTTATCTCCATATCCAAATTGTTCCATAAAGTCACCCCACAGCTCGATATACAGAAACTTTTCATTGTTGTTTGAACCTTTTGTTTTTTTAAATTTAGGTTTCCCCTTAGATCAAAACCTCCCTCCCTTTCTGTAAACATTTTCTGAATTGTATTTGGCAGCAGATTATTTCTTACTTAATTAAAATAATAAAAAAACTGCCCATTAACCTGTAAAAAATGCTTCCTGTCTTAAGTGTAACTTTATGCATCACAGTGCTTAAACAATAACCAGGCTGCAGACTCTTCTGAGTGAATCTGAAGAGACAGAAGTTGCTGTTTTCTTGAGGATGATTCAGTTTAAAAGGTAATTTTGTTTGACTAACTTATAATTTAACTTTCATCCCCATCAGGTCCAATGAAATACTGTCTGTACTTAATTGTTTAGAAGCAGGAGCTTGGAAATTTGACTTTGAAAATACTTCATGCAGCGGGTGATAGAAACTGGAGTAGTAATTAGCCTAATTTAATTACCTCAACTATTTATTACACTAATCTACTGTATGTGCAAGAGGACAAATCTCCATCCCTAAGGCAGCTGCACAGACAGATTGTGTTTTCTTTTTTTTATTCTCTTTTTTATTGAAATGAGTCATTGTATCACTTTTCAATGTATCTTAAAAATACAATTTTTTTTCCCAACAAAAACAACAAAAAACTTAAGGTGGATAAGTTATAAATAATTATTTATTTATTATTAGGTTGTTAAAAAAAAAAAAAAAAAATTAAAACTATTACTTTTCAATGTATCTTAAAAATACAAATTTTTTTCCAACAAAAACAACAAAAAACTTAAGTTGGATAAGTTATTACAAAATAGGTTATTTAACATTAGAGTGACTGTATTGGAAAAAAAAAATTGCCATTATTACTTACAATGAGTTTACTTGCATGAAACTACTATGCCAAATGCCACTCAAGGAATCAATCAGTCAAATAAATCCACTTGTTGTTTATCAACATATCTTTTTAGCAAGCATCAATATCAACTAACAGATAGGGCAGAAAAAAAAAAAAGAAAAAAAAAAGAAAAACGAAAAGAAATGAATTAAAAAAATAACAGAAATAAGAATAAAAAACACAATAATTAAATAATAAATAATAAAAAAAGGATATACATACATACATATATATACACACACACGCATATAAATTTAAGATTAAAAAAAATACGATAAATTTCTATCCCAAACAGTGATAATAATGACACTTGAGACTGTGTTTTCATTCTTCATAAGCATCTTGTATGTTTCTTTAAACAATAAAAGTGTCGGAGACTCCTCACCTGGAACTTGGTGACACACTGGGAGCTGCAGAAGTTGAGGACGTTGCCCTCGGGCAGAGTCGCCTGGTACTGCGGTAAAGAGTTTCTCTTGCAGTAGTGACACGACGGCTCCGTGTCTGCAAACAGAGACAAGAAATAAAGCTCATGTCTCAGGTTACTGACTTTTTATATTAATGTAAATCTCAGACTTACTGGAAGCAAACACAAAGACTAAAAGAAGCTCCAGTGTAAACCTTTATCTTTTTAAAGCTTTGCTGATATCACTAATATTTAAGTCTCTGCAGTCATGTCTGCTTTAAGTGAGATTAATAGTTGATTTTAAGACTTAATTCATCTAAATTAATGCAAGAAAATGTGCACGCAGATGTGTATTAATCTAGTTTAGATCTTTCTAAATTAACTGGTATTTAATTCAGTTAAATCGCACAGCTGCTTTTTAAAGAGGCCCTGGACAGATTAACAGCCATTCATTTTAATTTGCTCCACTTCTTTGGGTAGTGAGTTATTCCTGGGCTGTTTTCCTTAAATATTTTATTCATGATTATACTTTCAGAAAACAATACTCATGTCTGGAGATGACTTTTTATTTATCCAGTCCATTACCATGGAAAAACCACCCCTGTCATCACCAGAATAAGTTAAAATATCTTGAAAACAACTGAATATACATGTTAAAGTTGAAATAAACTAACGTATCTCCTCCTCAGGTCTCTGTACTCTTCAAGTCCAGAGTGTTTCATGTCCGCTGAGTTCACCTTTTGTTATATTGTCACATCTGTGGTTGCAGAACTGCTCCTTCTTTTTTATTTTATTTGATGCAGAGTAGATCAAGTTTAACTTAGCATGTAAAATGATTCATCTTTCCTGCTGTTAGCAACTTTAGTTTACATTAGGGTGGGAGAAAAAATCGATTCACAGAAGTATCAGGACTTTTTGCTTGACGATTTTTAAATCAATTTTTTTGGTCAAAAACTTTTTTTTTTTCCAAATGTAAATACTTGATTTTAGTCTGTGTTAATAATCCACTTTTAAATGCAGTCCAGGCTTTTGAAGAGAGAGCATAAACAGCTGGTTAAAAATAAAAAATATATTGCTGGGGTGCTGGTTTGGTGGAGTGGTTAGAAACCAGGCACCCCATGTACTTGCTTCTGCCGGTCCAGGTTCAAATCCCACCTGTGACCAGTTTGCAGAGTGTCTTCCTCTACTCTCTCTATCAATAAAGGCACAAAATGCCCCAAAAATACATTATAAATATGTGTATATATATATATATATATATATATATATATATATATATATATATATATATATATATATATATATATATATATATATATATATATATATATATATATATATATATATATATATATTTATATACATACATATCTATATACATATATATATATATATACATATATATATATATATATATATATATATATATATATATATATATATATATATATATGTACACACACATATATATACACACACATATATATATACACATATATATGTATATATGTATATATATATTATATCTTTTCACTGATGTTAAAAAAGGTAACTAAAGATTGCAAAAATCTGCAATATTATAGAATCGCAATTTAAATCAAATCTGCACCTAAAAAACTGTAAGAAATCGGATCACAGCCCTAGTTCAGGTGTTCTTAAAAAGCAGAATATCAATCTAAAAAATGCAAGATTATCTTTTATTTAATTTTCTCTTTGTTTTAGTCCAGACATCTACTGCTGCTGGATCACCAAAAAGACCACCTGAAAAACTTTAATGTCATGTTAATGTGGTTATGTTAATATAAGGAGGAAAACCCTTTTACCAAGAAACAATCAGAAGGACAACAACCAACTCCTTGCCCTGAGAGAACCAGAAGTGCTCTAAAGCACAAACCTACATCAGGATGTTTCCAACATTGTCAAGCAAGTTATTGTTAAAAATGTGGACATTTGATAATTAATATAATTGCTGCTTTGTAAGAAGGCTCTTTTAAAAGATGGATGACACCTGTTGAGCCTTTCATTAATAACTGTATAGATGTGACAACAGAAATTTATAAGATGCAAAGGACCACATTCTCTGTTTATTTACAACTGGACAAATTTAAATTACATTGGGCAAAGTGGGTGCAATATGTTTAGCTCTGAGATCTGATATTAAGAACTTTGTGTAATAAGGGAGTGTTTTGGATTTAGCTATTTTTGACCATATTCTTTCTCTCTTCTCTTTAATACATGATTATTGTGTTTTGCAAATTATTAGATGAAGTTTGCCATTTTTGTTTAGATGGTCCATATCATAATTTATTCCTTTTTTCACTTTTACTAAGACTTTCTTTATCTTTTCTTTGAATCATTATCTCTCTGGATGTACATAGTTTCCTTTTCCTGATTCTTTTGAGCAAAAAATGTCCAAACAAAAGCATCCCAACAAAGACCTAGAACTTGTTTTAAGGTACATGAAGAAATGTTGGAATGCTTGATTCAACACAAGGTCGTGAACATTTACCTTTTCATGTTTTTATCTGTATATTTAAGGACTGCATGACTGGACAATAAAAACAAATAAATGTGGGCACTGCCCTCTCTCACCATTTGGATCACCACCAAAGTCAAATCATTTCTTCTTCATCTCATGACCAACATTCTCTGAAAATGCCATCAAACCAGAACTTTTAAAGTTATTTAGCCAACAGGCAGGCAAACAGATGTGGGCATAAACATTAACCTCCTTGGCCATGACTTTTGCTGCCAGACAGGATGAAGGACTCTGCTCCTTAAAAAGGTCCCGGCATAACCTGATTATGGACTTTATCCCAAACGTATACATTATTCTTTAGTGGCATTTTTCTCTGGGAGGTTTCTATCGGCTCTGGGAACCATACTTAACGCATATTGGTCCTCAGCTCATCTTCCATTTTACTTGGCTTCCCTAAAAAGTAACTAGGTTTGCTACCCCACTCATAAGAAGTAAACATTTACACACTTTTGTCTAACTTCTACCTTTTTTTACTAATTTCTGCAATAATGTATCCATGATTGCGACTGTATATCCATCAGGACTTGTATGAAATATGCCTGAGCTTTGTTCCCATTATTTTTTTTAATAAATTTGTTATAAAAAAAAGAAAAAAAAAAAAGAAAAAGCTCCTTGGCTTGGGCTGGTATTTCATGAACTTATGATACGTTAAGATATGATACGTTTCCCATTGAGCATAAATGGACATTTATTATGCCTTATCAGAGTTCCTGAGAACTTCAAATTTGTTTATTTGCAAAAAGAAAAGGGTTATTCTACAACTCAAGACACTTAAATTTAGGTCCTTGAAGATTTTAGACCAAAGTAAAAATTTTAAACATGAGCTCCATTCGTGAAGTTTGGCTTCAAATTTGAAGTGTGCCGTTGATAACATGATCCGAAGTGTATCGATCACAGCTGTCATAGCACTGGAGGCCTTAGTGTAGAATCAGTATAGATACACGTATTGTCAAAGTGTGCATGACAGTATTTTGCTGTATGGATATTTTGAGCCTATCTTTGGTGGAGATCATATTCTGGACCTGTGATGGCTGTTCAGGAGTCGGTCTGGAGCTTTAGCTGCTTTTAGTAACTCATGTCTTGACAACATCTTAAAGTGAAAGTATAAACGAGGTAAACAAAGGAAAATAATTATCTCTGTCTCAGTAAAGCCCTGCTGTGTGCTGCTCGGTCACTCACTGACGAAGGACGTCGTGGTCAGCTTGCCCTTGTTCATGCAGTTAACGGAGCAGTAGGAGCACATGGCGCCGCCCGCCCCGATGCTGTGCAGCACCTCTCCCGTCTTTATCAGCGTCTTACAGGTGTGGCAGGACGCAAGTTTACTGTTGGCCTGGTGGACACACAAACAGCACATTAAAACAAAGGAAAGTAAGATTTAAAACAGACCTGGTTCCTGTTTAAAGTAAAAATAATATTTAAAGCAGATAACTGTGTGCACATGCTGAAGGGTGTTAAATTCACAGGTATCACAACACTGAGCTTTAAAAATATCTGACAGGTGGCTGTCTAAGAACATCATCTTTAAAATCCAACTGATGTACAAAAAGAGACTGAATATATCTGGTGAAAATCCTACATTATAAATATTTATAACAGCAGGATAAAAACATGCATCAGCATTTTTCTGAGAATATTATCCAGTCAAAGTTTACTTACATTTGTTGCAGGGATGCATGACACTGGAGTTTTGCTGATTTTGCCAAACTAAATGTCGCTGATATCGATATAAATACTAATATACTTTATCAAGAGCTCAAAGCCTCCACTTTACAAAAATTCACCTTTTTCTCATCATAGTTACGTCTGAGTTTGAAACAGATGTGAGGCAAGAAAAATAACATTTAGTCTGTATTACATTATTATTTGACATTGACAGTTGACATTTAATGATGCTGTAAACCAAATATATCAATAAATGGGATAATTATGGCCAATTTTATCTTGCATAATATCAGCTGTAAATATCTGTAAAAATGTCCTGCAGATATCAATGTTGCTCTGATATCATGCTTCACTCAATTCCTTTTAAAGTCAATCAATCAGCTGTCTGTACTGATTTTATAACACACACAACTTTAAAAAAAAATACAGTCAAAAGATAATAAGTTAATAGATAATAGGTAAATTTATATTGATACTAAATTAGTAGGTAAATGAAAAAGGAGTAAGAGTCAGGATGAGTTAGCCCTGCAGAGCAGATGGACCTGCCTGATTCTGTCTCACCAGCCTCCATTGTCCAACAGTTTCACTCGGCTAAATGCTTAACGGACCAATCAGGGAAGAGAGGCGGGAGCAGCCGGAGCTCCAGGTGTGACAACAACAGGAAGTGACTTAACAGGAAGCAAAGTCACTTCCTGTTGTACAAATAATGGAGGCTAATGTTAGTTAGCCTCATGGTTACTCAGTTATACTTGGCGAAATCTGCTCTCCTCATAAGTTTACTGAGCAGGGATCGTCTTTAACGAGGTTCATGTCACATAGAAGTGTTAATGAATCATCTGTGTGGGTCAATTAATGTGAAATGATAGTCTCAAGGTAGTTAAGCTAGCAGCTATCAGCTGTTAGCCACTACGGCTAGCGGCCGCTAGCCGTAGTGGCTAACAGATAACAAGCGCAAACAACAGTTGGCCATTAGCCATGGCAGCTAGCAACAGTTAGCCGCTAACAAAAGTTAGCCGCTACAGCTAACGGCCATTTACTGTTGTTTGCCCTTGTCAGCATTAGCCGTAGCAGCTAAAGGCTAACCGTTAGCTGCTAGGTTTAGCCACTACATGAGCTACGTCATAGCAGCGTTGCTTGATATGGATTGGTCCCCAATGAGTGTTTTGAGCCAAACGACCATCCAATCCCAAGCTGCTGTTGTATTTGAAGATTCTGCCCCATAAAACATTTTCTCAGGGCTCCTCCCAGGTGGATTAGAGAAATATTTTCATTATGGAGCTGTCCATCTGACATGTCAGGTTAAGGATGAGTATCAAGAGAGAAAAAAAGGCTGTGGAGTGTTTACGGAAACAGAATGTCACACCTTCGGAAGCATCTGCTCTTTTTAATTGTTGATCTTTGGACAGCAACTCTTTATTAAGCTGTTGGTCCTGATAATCATATAAACAACGTGATTCCATAAATAATAATATCATGTACTGATCTGACAGCTAAAGTAGTTGTAACTTCTTTAATAACTGAACTTTAGTGTCAGTTTAGTTGTAGATGATGTGACACAGTAAAAAATCCTCTGCTAAGAGTCACTACAGTTAGTTAGTTAGCTTCTCCTGGACTTAGTTGAAAGTATAAATGAGTTTTCCTGCAGGTGGAGTCACTAACACTGTGGCCTGTGGTTCCTTCTGTACCTGCTTGAACTCCCTGATGCAGTTGTGGCAGCAGAAGCGTTTCTGTTGACCGTCGACCAGCAGGAAGTGGTTTGCCGACGCTCGGCTGGGCAGGTAGTCGCCGCACTGCTCGCAGCAGTTCATGATCAGCCCGTTGGCTCTGCGGTAAACGTTAAAACACGCGTCGCTGCAGATCTTATGTGTCACCGTCTTGAAGCTGACCTCGTGTCGGATCTGTTGGCAGAAACATACAGACAGCATGATTATCAAAATGCATTAACCTTTCTGGAAAATTGGCCTTTAGATTTTAGATAAACTCACTGATCCAAATCAGCTCTGATTCTGAGGAGGTCCTGGTGCACGAAAAACCTTTTAGTGGAAATTAACTTCAACACAATGTGCAAGAAAAAGCTTTCATTTAAATTTAAAACTTTATTTGTAATTTATGCACAGATGCATTTAGAGCATTAACACCTAACATATTTCCTTTTTTAATGTATTTTTTGGGCATTTTGTGCCTTTATTGATGGAGAGAGACAGTGGATAGACTTGTTAAAGGGGAGAGAGAGTAGGTGAAGACACTCTGCAGACTGACCATGGGCTGGATTCAAACCTGGGCAGCAGAAGTCTGTATATGGGACGTGCATGGTTACTAACCACTCCACTAAACCAGCACCCCAACATCCAACATATTAATTAGAAAACTTTCCAGTTAAACCACAAAAAAACCCCTAAATCTCAATTTAACAACTGTCACTCACATATCTTTATTTTTCTGACAAGTCAAGTTTGCAATGAAAAAGGATTTTTTTACCTGCACATGTAAAACTCAACACTAATTTAAAACAATTCAGGAGGTTACTAAAATGCCATTATTTTCCATGTATATGAATTCTTTACATCTGGAAAAGAAAATTGTCTTTGTTTGATGTTTTTCTGTTGTTTTCTTTTTAATTTTATTGCTTTTATAAAGTATGTATAATTTTGTTGGACCCCAGGAAGAATAGCTGTAGCTGTGCTGCAGCTAATGGGGCTCCGAATAAACAATAAACAATTAGATTAAACTAAAATAAAAGAAATGCTTTGCTTCCCTTAGTTTAATTTTAGAATTAGTTGGGTGTAAAAAATATGAGAACATAAAAAGCAACACTTGAACTATTAAACTTCAGAAAAACATAAAAGTTTGAATAGAAATACAAGATACTCCAAATGTGATATCTAACTTTAAATGTCTTTAATATGGTGTGCAGTTTAAAGTGTTGCTGCTGTTGCTTCTACATGTGAGTAAAACCAAGAAGACATGAATTTAAATTCCATATCAACTCTCTGGCAAATAAAATGAAACAGAAAATCAGGTACCTACTGTATACAGTAAAAAATTAAATGTTCTTTTGCCTTGTCGGAAACAGATCATTAAGGCTGTATTTTTATCTGTCTTAGATTACGGTGATGTTTTCTACAGAAATGCTTCTGCCTCCAGTCTCACTTCACTGGACTCAGTTTATAACCGGATCAAGTTACTCCAGCATCACTGTGTCTATAGGAGAAGGTGGGATGGGCACCTTAATCTGTAAGAAGAGAAAAGCACTGGCTGCTGTTTATTTATACAGATTTGAACGGCTTATTTTGTTATTTCATTCTTAGTTTTTATTGTTATCGCTATTACTATGTATGTGTATGCATGTGTATATGTATGTGTATGTATAACTTACTTATTGCTTTAAAAAATATTTCTTTTTCATTCATTTATTTTCTGTTTTATAAACTTCATGCAGGTATGGCCTCTGTTTTGCTTATAATTTTTCAGGGGGTCTTATATACGTATATGTCTACATGTATGTATTTTTATTAGGGATGGGACAATACACTTAAACTCACGATACGCTGCACCTCCATATGCCCGGGTCACAATACGATACATCACGATACAATACCAAAAAAGTAAAAAAGAAAAAATATTACTGTGTAATTACAACTTATTTGTTTTTGTTAGAGTTGCACACAGGAAAACACAAGGCCTAACAGGCCAAACACAAACAATAACACTCTCTCTAACCCTAGAGAGGTTAGAGAGAGTGTATGCTAATGAGCGGTAGGCTCGTTTTCACCGTCTTCGTCTTTTTTAATGAGAAAGCCAAAATACTGCCAGACAGATGACTTGTATCCAGGCGGAGCGTCCTCAATTTCGACCTCATTCGACTCCATCATTCGGCTTTTTGGAGGCAAGCTAGTTGGTGCTAATGTTTGTTGTTGTCACTTCAGGTCACACGCGCTATTACCGGACGTGACGTCTTTATTTCGCGATCCATGCGAAAAAAAAGTCGATGCATTTCGTCACGTACTGTATCACGATATATTGCCAAACAATATTTCATCCCATCCCTAATGTTTATAGATATGCATACCTTTATTCTTCATTATATGATTTGTCAATGTGAAAATGAACACATTCACTGTAACAAATGGTAAAACTGTTAATTATGTGCCAAAAATTCAATAAAACATAAAGTTTGAAAAAAAAAAAAAGTTTTAAACAGCAACATGCCACCATACCTCAGCACTTTACTGAACTGGTCAAATAATAAGAACTCCACATGTTCAGCAGATTGTCTGATGCTTGATGTTCGACGAAGACTTAATTTGGTAAAGCTGCTTTTAATTCCTCCTGGAACATCTTAAGACACACTGAAACTCAGAAAAATGGTTTCTTTAAGTCAATTTAAAACCATGATTATTGACTGCTGCACCTTTTAATGTGACTGTTTTAATGATGTTTTGATCGTTTATTGGCTGTTTTCCTTATTATTTTTTATTGTCGTGCTCTCGACATCATTGTCCGTCAATGATTCTCCAGATTTAAATCAAGGTTAAATGAAAAAATAAAAAAAATGAATAATGCAGTTGATTTAACAATGTCACATCAGCAGATGTTGGGCCACAGATGTAGATGTAGTGCTGCAGGTAGCACAACAATCCAATCTGAACAGAAGAGCTTTTAAATTCATGAAGGAATTTCTGTGCTAAAATGTGGAAAAACGTGTTTTTGCTCTTGGTAAAAGATCAATTTGTGAACAACTCTGTGATAAAAAGCAGCAACTCACCCACTGACAAACTGATTCTTCACTGTGAGGTGGGAGGAACTTTTCTAACATAGAAAATGTGAGATTTCTGTGCAGTTGGCACCATGGAGACGAGCTCCACGTCTGATTAAACAGGCTCTGAGACCGAGCTGAAATAAGGGAGCAATAAAAGTAAGAAGAAACAAGAGAGCAGTGAAGTCTAAAGGAAGACGTCGGATTAATATTGAGAGACCAGAAGACAGTAAAGCCGAGTGGGAGGGGAGACGAGGGGTAATCAAACCGAGGCAAAGTCCATTCATTAATATAACAAAAGAAATCCCCTAAAACAGAAAGATAACATGAAACTAAACGACCCACGCAGGTCAGATAAGCTCGCTGAACATCGACCACAGAAAAATAAAAGTTTCAAAGTCTGAGATGAAGTGTGAGCGGCCATATTGTTTTTGTTTTTCTAACTCCAGTTTTTATTTGATGCACGACAGTTCATATAATACTACATAATTATACTGAGCAGGGCCTTCATACACAAATGTAAAATAAAAAGTGTCAATAATATTACATGATATTACATGTAAGGTGTGGAAGTGTTTACTGTAGGTAAAAGTTAAATAATTCCATAAATGATCCTTATCATGCTCTCTTATGAGGTTATACTTGTGCCACCAGAAACTGATTTTTAATTAAAATATTGACTTTGAAAAGCATGATCTTAATGAAATGCAATGTTTTGAAAATGAATTTATTTTTCTACTTGAACTAATTTTTTTAACTGAATTTGAAATTTTATTTCCTTATGAAAATTCAACTCATTGAAATGACGATCGTCCCGCTCAGCGGAGGAGGAGTACAGCTCGACACAACACAGGACAGGAGAGTCCACGGACGTGTAGACGTGTCTGAATCTGTGCTCGATTAGTCTCCCTTAAGCCGGGCACAAGATGACGTAATGGTCGTGCCGCTCTGAAATGAAACTGAATTGTAAAACTGAATCTGCCTTTTGCAAATTGAAATTGAATTCTGTGTTTTTGAATTTAGTGTTTAAAAAGAATTGAATGATGGCACAAATATAACCTCATACTCTCTGTCTCAAACACACAAACTGAAATTGGGAAAAGGGCTTTTGAGTGCTCTGCACCATCAGACTGGAATGTTCTGCAGAATGACTTAAAGCTCAAGGAGCTGGTGTCCTTAAATGTTTTTAAATCCAAAATGAAAGACATGGAAGCAGACTCTATCCAATGCTGATGTTTTTAGTTAAGCTGTGATATGGCTCATAGATGTCTCTGTTTTTAATCCATAATGATGAGCTTGTAAATTGTTTTTGTCTCTTTTGTGTCTGTCTGCAGCTTTGTGTTTTTACTGCTGCCTGTCTCGGCCAGGTCTCCCTTGAAAAAGAGGTTTTTAATCACAATGGGACCAACCTGGTTAAATGAAGGTTAAATAAAATTTAAAAAAATGATAAATAGTAATAATAATAATAAATAACTAGCTCATATACAGTAAGTAGGTGAAATAGTATGTAAATTCAGATTAAATACATAAATACATGAATCCAGTATTATATTAAGTACAACATAATATCATATTAAGTAACTCCGTCATTCTTCTGATCTTCATCCTTTTACTTCTCTTACCTGCTAAAGAAATGTTCCTCTACAAATTCTCATTAAAGATGTTTAAAGGATCATTTAGTTACTGTTTTGAAACAGTTTTTCTCTCTCATGTCAGTTATGTGTACAGTTTTGATTATTTTTTTGTTTTTATTTATGGTTATTTTATCTCTGAAGTCATTGACAACACATTAATACAGACCACTCGTGTTTTTTATTTGATATTTTTATTTTTTCTTCTTTTAGTTGTGGTGGTATGTGTTTTGTTATTAGTTTGTCAGTACTTCTGAGTAACTTGCTGTTGTTAGATTGCTTTTATTCTCATTTTTTCTCTTTTTTATGCATGTCATATGTGTATATAATATTGTGTAACTTTAATATACTTTAGGTGGAGGCTTCAAATAAGGACTTTGCCGTTCTTTTGCCATGTATTTACCGTAATTTTGAAATAGATCGTCTTTTTCCATCATAGTTCATGTTTTATGGATTTAATCAATCGTAATTTGTAAATATTAAAGAAGGAGATGTGGAGGAGATCTGCCATGGAAAGAGGAGACCAGAGGAGAGTCATGAAGGGGGCTGACTGCTTCAGGGACTATCGTTAGTAAAACAAAAAATAAATAAATAAAAAGACCTGGACATGGTCTAATATAACGAGCTGTAACATGGACACTAATGCTGCAGGAAAACTAAAATGTCTGAGTGTTTGTAAAAAAAAAAGGTTATTTGTTGTTCATTTTCAATTGTTTATGAAGAGAATCATATTTAAAGCTAAAATCTGTTTTTTTCTTTTCTTGTAATCACACACAGTTTAAACATTTATAACATAATAATGACAAATACTTCCCAGAATTGTTTAGTTTTATCTCTCATGAAAGAAGGGTAAAAAAATGTACTCAAAGAGCATTCTTATCACATGTATTGACAAAAAAGACAAATAAGAAGTGTAATGGTTTTAGTATTAAAGGGGTTAAATGATTTCAATTGTGTGTCAAAGTACTTCTTTAAAATTTTGAGCACACTGCAACAATACCACGATAAAAAAGTAACAGTGATACAAAATTTTCATATCGTTACAACCCTATTTGAAAATATTTCCAGAAATGTTCTTTTCCCTTTAGGTTATATTTTCTTTATACAACATTAAATAGCATTAACACTCCACCCTCATACAAATTATCCAATGTTCTTACTCCAATAAATCGGTCTTTTACCAACACAGAGGAGAATATGGCTGCTATCAGTGAGACAAGTTATCTTATTTTATTATTTATTTAAGCATTTTGTGCATCCTTAACCAAACTTCTCTAAATGTAGATCAATGATCAGGTTAGTAGTCGTACATGAGCGTTGAGAAAGGAGCTCTATTACCCCTTTTCCACCAAGCTGGTTCCAGGGCTGGTTCGGAGCTAGAGCCAGACTTAGTACCCGTTCTTTGGTTTTCCACAGACTAAGCACCGGTTGCTGGCTCTCAAAACCGGTGCTTAGCAAGCACCAACTCTTTGCTGGGCCAGCAGAAAGAACCAGGTTACGTCGGGGCTACGGGCTTACGTCAGGGGGTGGGGGCGGGATTAGCAGAGTAAAAACACGGAAGAGAGCCACTTTTAAAAAGACGAGGTTGGAGTAAGTGAAAAGAGATTGAAAAGAATATATATATCTATAAAGAAAGAATATAGGGACCAGAAGACCGAGCTGGGCCGTAGTGGCAATGGTCGGCCACGTTTTAACAGCCCGCATTACAAAATGCTCGATGCTGTTCTCGGGGACCGACCGGCGTGCAGCGCTACCGGGGCATTGAATTCGGCCACAGCCATGTTGGAGTCTATGCAGGAGGACACAACCATGGAGCAAACCTCCACAGAGCCTGGTAAGTTTATTGTTTTGTTTATTGTTGTTCGCCAGTTGTTATGGGAAACTGGCGTGACATATACAGACGTATACATTGACGTGCTGACGTAGCTCTCTGGCCGGCACCCGTTTGTGGAAAAGCAAACGGTTCTTAACCAGTTCGCTCTTGAACCAACTGTGAACCGGCTCTAGCACCAGCACTAGCCCCAGCCCTGGAACCAGCTTGGTGGAAAAGGGGTACATGTAAGCGGCCATATTGTTTTAAAAACATAAACCAAATGAAATGACTGACCTCGGTGAGCTTCCCGCAGACGGTGCATTTGGTTTTGAGGCCTGATTTTGGAGGGTTCTGCTTGTTCTCGTACGCTCCGAGACATCCCGTGCTGCAGAACTCCTGGAAAGACTCGCTGGAGTCGACCTGGGCTACGATGGTCCCCTTCATGTTCGTGATGTCCCTGAAAGATGAAAAGGAAAAAGGATTTAAGAATATCTGAAAATGAAAAAAGTCACTTCAGTTCAAAGAGGATATTTGTTTGTTTTGTTTGTTTGTTAGATTATAAGAAAAAGCAAAGAAAGTGAAGATTTCAGTAAGAACACAAAGTAATAAAAGCAAACGTGTTTAACCATGTGTAATGAAACAAAAGGAAATGATAATAATCAACAAAAAACAAACATAGACAGGTTTAACAAAGAAACAAAAATTTAGAGACCATAAAAGAGTTATTAGAAAAAAAATTAAGACAAAAGAAAAAAAGTAAATATAAGTAGATAAAAGACAAGGGGCATTTTTAAGCCTTTTATTAACAGAAGACGTCCAGCTAACGGGTCAAAATGGACGACTGCATGAGACAAGAGCCTCAACACAAGGCAAGTACATGGCTGCCACCCACTGCACCACACCACAACTCCATGAGACATCTCTGTCTGATCTCTTAACATGAGGACTTGCAGTTTACAACATGAAAACACTAAAAACATCTGTACACAGTGTTATTAACTGATATAATGATAGAAAAGTAGATTTTTTTCTACTCTTAGGTCATTTTAAACTCAATTTTATCCTCAAACAACAAGGCATAGTCTGGCTCTGGAAATAGCTTACACCTCAACTACCTGTTTTTCTTAAAAATGACTTCTTTATTACTTATTAAATATGATTAATCTGCATGCACACTGAACATGTGCACATTTAGTGAGGTTAACCGTGAAACATTTTGAAACTTTCATAAAAGAAACAAGCAAATTAAATCCATGGAAATGTTGTGGGTTTGATATTTGTTAAAACTAAAAAAACCTTTTAAACTGTAAAGATTATTCTAAGCTATTGGTAAAATTCCAACAGTGTGCATGAGTTTACCATCAAGTTTTGGTAGATTTATGTCTCTTCTTGTCTTATGCACAAAGTTTGTAAAACTAGTTCAAGGACAAATTTAAGTACTTTTTAAGTACTTCCAAGAAGAGTTTTCAAATATTTCAAGCACCCCATAGCTTGGTACATAATAAACTTCCATGGACTTTCCAGTCATCGTATTGGAACTCATTTTTCTGATTTGCATGATGAGCAGATATGATAAAAATTCAAGCACTTTGGAGCACCTTGTCCCAAAACCGAAAACTTTTCAAACTTTAGTTTTAGAGTTCAAGCAGGAATAAAAACCCCGTTTGCTATGGATGTTTGTTTTTCTAGAGTTTGGTACTTTTAGACTGCACTGACCATAACATAAAGAGATTTTAAGATGTCCAAATATCATGGTGTATAAAAGTTTTTAAGCATTGACAGATTTTGACAGCAATAACAGCCGAAAATCAAAACTGATGCTTCCTGACATATGACTGAAGCTGGGTACACACCATAAGAGAACTTCAACAGTTTTGTTCTCTATTTCCATTTAACACAAACCAAAACAAAGGCAAGATTGATTAAATATTACCTAACCCTTATGGTACGGCCACACCAGACGTGAATTCACAAAGACGCGCCTTGAGATTACCTACAAAGTCAATGCAAAGACGCGTTTGGACGCAGATTCGCCCCGGGCGGCGCATTGGACGCGTTTGGCACGGCGCGTCTGGAGCGCCCGGTGCGTTTGGGGCGTCAAACGCCTCTATGAAAATATTGAACTTTCAGCAATGACATTCCCCCCGACGTCATTGATTTGATGATGTGTGATGCTCCGGCCACCTGCTCCGGCTCAAACCCCTCTGAAAGATGGAGGAGAGGTTGATCTGCACTGTTTTCCATCATCTGGAGCTATACGATTGGACGTGTGTAATCTACAGAGACCAGAACAAAAAGGAGCAGGCTTGGGTGAAAGTCTCTGAGGAGACAGGTTTTGAAGGTAAGTTCTGTAAATATTTGTTTCCAGCTGGATTTGCCTGCACGGGTCATCACTGAGTCCGACTGTGTTTTTCTCAGTGGAGTTTTGTCATAAAAGTAGGAAGAGCCTCAGGGACACCTACCTGAAAGAAAGGAGGAAAGAGCAGGTAAACAGGAGCGGGGCAGCATGACACCGTGCTGCAGACGTCTCTGCAGGATCGGGTGAACGCAAAGGCGTCGACCTTTGGCCCGACGACGCATCCGGGATCTCCAGATCAGGTAAAGAGCAGCGATCACGGTTATCTCGGCCATGATTGCGCACTGACTGAATAGGCGAGTCAGATTTTGTCAATCCATTTATAATAAGCGGGCTCTCTACTCCGCCTGCGCAGTAACGCGCGTCGCCCCTCAGCATGTCAGAATGGTCCAGCGTCCAGCCTCGGGTGTCACGTGCGTTGCGTCACAGGCACTACACACGTTTAAATTCGCCAATTCGCATCCGGTGTGGCCGTGGCATTAAACTACCTGCTCAACGATTTGGCAGAGGTCATCAAAAAACTCAGGGACACTTAATGTTTTGAAAAACAGAACAAATCAAATCATTGATATGATTCTGTCAACATTTCAGAGAACAGATAAACTACAAACATACAAAACATCAGATATTGTCTTGGTGTTGGACTTAAAGGTTTAAACAGTTAATATTTGATCATGTGATGAAATAAAAGGCACAAATATTCAGACAAAATCCATCAGAAAAGGCAAAAATGTTTGTAAGTAAAGTAGCAATCAAAAAATTTAAATAGATGATACTGTTTTAGATTGATAACAGAATTTAAATAAACAATCATATTAGTAAGTGGTTCAGTATTTAAAATAATACTTATGGTAATTCTAATGAAAACTTTTTCAACCTTTAAATCCTACACAAAGAGAATAATAGTTATTTTGGTTTGTCTGCAGTTTTTTCCTAAAAAATGACTTTTTTTTTTTACATATTAGACATTCCTGAATTTGTTGACCTCTTCCAAACAGCTGAGCTGGGAGTTAAAGGGTTAATAGTTAAAATTTAACCTTATTTGGTTCCCTGTGTTGTATGACGAGTTATGAGCCAGTCAACCTCTCAAAAGTGCAAGAAACTGTTTAAAAATACAACAAATCATGTGTTCCTGTGGCTTAGTTCACTGATTTATTATTATTATAATGATAATTATTTATTTAATCAATGTTTATCTGCGTTGAGGAAGAACATGCTGCTCCACTTCAGCTTCTACAGCCTGAGCTCATTTTACCTGCATGTGTTTTAAGTCAAGTCCTAATTCAGAGTTGGATTTTCTACTTCAACATCAGTCCCTTAAACCAGTCCTCGTCCAGGTGGGCTTACTTTTTGCACATGGTGCAGCTCTTCTTGGGGGCGGGTTTGTGTGAGAAGGCAGACAGGCAGGTGGTGGAGCAGAACAGGTGTGTGGAGCCTTTACGCTGGTAGGCTGTTTGTCCTTTCTTCAGAGGCTTTTTACAGTTAGCACAGGTCACCTGGAATAAACAAAGAGATGAATTTACTGCTGGGAAGTTTAACAACAGACGCAGGTGAGCCATGTCTTCAACACGACCTAAAGAGGATCCAAACTTTGATCAGAAGATGTTAAACATGGTCCAATAAACTTCACTAAAGGAAAAGGTTTGTTTCAACATCTCACAATGACCTTTAACACTGAATAATAAAACAACAGCAAAAGTGAAAAGAGTCCAAACTTATTTTTCAACATCAGGATGTCTCTGATTCTGCAGTCTTGAAAATCCTACAGATCAGGATTTCAAAAGCACAGGGCAGGGCTCAGTTATCAAAGATATATAAAATGCTTTAAGATGGTTCGATGGAAAACTCAAATTCTTTTTTATCCTCTTGGAGAAATTATTTACGGGTTGATATTCCCACAGAGGAATGGCAGAAGTATTTTAGTCCAAACCTGGACTGGACTCACAGGAGGCAGATTATAACAACACAGTACGGCTGAACAATTAATTGCAAATTAGATTAAATCTCAATATGGCTTGTTGCAACTTTCAAATCACAGAAGGTTCAATATTTTTGACCCAGAATGTGTTGAACATTTTGGCATTGTGATGTAGTTTTTCGCAATTTCATGCCTATTTTTTTTTTTACCTCTATTCAAACACTTTTTTCCCACTTTTGGACCATTTTTACCTTTTTTAACCCCGTTTTTACAACTTTATGCCTATTTTTCCCCCATTCATCTTTTTTTGGCCACCGTCAGAACCATTTTTGGAATTTTCAAATGATTTTTGAAATTTAATTTCAAATTTAATTCCTAATTTGGTGCCATAGTCAATTTTCCCAAGCCACTTCTGGATTTTTTTTGCCAATTTTTCCCCCTTTTTTTTGCCATTTCATTCCTATTTTGCACCTATTTAACCTTTTTCCACTTTCATACCATTTTTACCCAGTATTTACAATTTCATACCTATTTTGCTTCTGTTCTTCACTTCTCCACTTTTTCTCAAATCTTTTATCCTTAGATTAATTTAATGTCATATTGGTTTTAAAAAGATCTACTGCTTATGTTTGTTTAAGAATACATAAGATAAGAACATTAAAACAATTGCAGAGTAAATCGCAATATTGGGGGAAAAAAAGGCAATTACATTTTCTCAAATCGTTCAGCCCTACAACACAGCCTTCATTACTCCTGTTAAAATAAACCACTTCAATCCCAATAATCCAGACAGCTGTTACAGGTGTGATACAGAAAGAGGCACTTTGTACCACTGCATGTGGGAATGTCAAAAACTTCAGACGTTTTGGAAGGAAAGCCTTCGTTTGATCTCAAAATTAACAGAGTGCATAATTCCTGTTGAACCCAAATTATGTCTGTTGCACATACAGTTGCAGGAAAAAGTTTGTGAACCCTTTGGGATTACTTGGATTTCTGCTTAAATTGGTCATAAAATATGTTCTGATCTTCATCTAAGTCACATCACCAGATAAACACAGTCTGCTTAAACTAATACAGCACAAAAAATTATAAGTTTTCATTCTTTTTATTCAACACAACATGTAAACAGTCACAGTGCAGGGTGGAAAAAGTATGTGAACCTTTGGATTTAATAAGTGGTTGACCCTCCTTTGGCAGCAATAACCTCAACCAAACGTTTCCTGTAGTTGTAGATCAGACCTGCACAATGGTCAGGAGGAGTTTTGGACCATTCTTCTGTACAAAACTGTTTCAGTTCAGCAATATTCCTGGGATGTCTGGTGTGAATCACTCTTTTGAGGTCATGCCACAGCATCTCAATCGGGTTGAGGTCAGGACTCTGGCTGGGCCACTCCAGAAGCCGTATTTTCTTCTGTTGAGGCCGTTCCATTGTTGATTTACTTCTATGCTTTGGGTCGTTGTCCTGTTGCATCACCCATCCTCTGTTGAGCTTCAGTTGGTGGACAGATGGTCTGAAGTTTTCCTGCAAAATGTTTTGATAAACTTGGGGATTCATGTTTACGTCGATGACAGCAATCCGTCCAGGCCCTGAGGCAGCAAAGCAGCCCCAAACCATAATGCTCCCTCCACCATATTTCACAGTTGGGATGAGGTTTTGATGTTGGTGTGCTGTGCCTTTTTTTCTCCCCACATAGCGTTGTGTGTTCCTTCCAGACAACTCAGTTTTGGTTTCATCTGTCCACAGAATATTTTGACAGTAGTGCTATGGAACATCCAGGTGCTCTTTTGTAAACTTCAAATGTGCAACAATGTTTTTTTTGGACAGCAATGGCTGACACTCTAGGATTCTTCTTCACCTCATTGAGCATTCTGTGCTGTGCTCTCACAGTCATCTTTACAGGACCACCACACCTTGGCAGAGCAGCAACAGTGCTGAACTTTCTCCATTTGTAGACAGTCTGTCTTACCGTGGACACATGGACATCAGGGCTTTTAGAGATACTTTTGTAACCCTTTCCAGCTTCATGCAAGTCAACAATTCTTGATGGTAGATCTTCTGAGAGCTCTTCTGTGTGAGGCATGGTTCACATCAGGCAATGCCTCTGAGAACAGCAAACTCACAACTGGTGTGTGTTTTTTATAGGGCAGGGCAGCTTTAACCAACACATCCTATCTAATCACATTGATTGGACTCCAGGTTGGCTGACTCCTGGCTCCAATTAGCTCTTGGAGAAGTAATTAGCCTAGGGGTTAACATACTTTTTCCACCCTGCACTGTGACTGTTTACATATTGTGTCGAATAAAAACATGAAAACTTATAATTTGTTGTGCTGTATTAGTTTAAGCAGACTGAGTTTGTCTTGTGATGTGACTTAGATGAAGATCAGAACCTATTTATGACCAATTTAAGCAGAAATCCAAGTAATCCCAAAGGGTTCACAGACTTTTTCATGCAACTGTATATCCCAAAGTCTTTGTTGCAAATGCAAAGAAAATAAAGCTTGTTGATTTCTGTCTGTTTCAAGCCTTAAACTGGAAGATGTTCAGAGTCCTGATCCTGCTCTGAGGCTGAAAGAGATGTCTTCAAACCGAGCTCTAGAGAAATTAACTTTTATACTAAAAGTTGAATAATTCAATGACATGTGGACACATTTTCTACATTTTATTGACACTCTGCACAGTGATTCCAAGAAACAAAGACTGCATATATATATGCATCGTTATATATTTTTTTCTCCTCTTACTGTATTTGAGTTTTTGATTTTATTTTTTAAATTTATATTTATTTTTTAAGGAGCTGAGTACTTTCTTCCTGCTGAGGACCTTGTTTAGGGCGGGGTGAGGGTTAGTATTTTTTAGATGTGTGTTTTGTATGTTTGCAATCTTAAATGAGAAATCAGTAAACATATTTCGGGAAAAAAAGTAAGAAAAGCAGGACATTCCCAAACAAAGCTCTGAGTGGATGCATTATTATATTGATTCAATGTAAATGAGACATTATTTCACTTATTTATGTCAAACACACACTTACACTTCAGACGCTGGCTGAAAAAGTCCATTTAGCATCAGTTAAAAGGTTTGTTTTCTCCTCCATTATTAATCTCTGCTGATGTTTTAATAATTCACTGAAGTCATCTCCTCTGCAGCATCCAATCAGAGCGGGAGTGTGCCGGTCCAAACTCACCTTAACAGTCCTGGGCTGGGAGCCTGAGGAGGAAGACTGACCCGGAGGTTTGGGCAGGGAGGTGGCCGACGACGGGGAGTCCACCCCCGACTGTTTCTGGTTACGTGGGACCGAAGCAGACTGGGAGATCCACGAGTCTGGAGGAGAAGAAACAAACAAACGAGGGAGTTAATAACATGAGATTTTCTAAATCAAATCTTTTTATTTTAAAGATATTGTGCATACGTGCACATCAGTTACAGACATGATGAATGTACAGATATATGTCTAGCACATAGAGGAGTTGGATTATAATCAAACAAAACAATAATAACAATAATAATAATAATAAAAAAAATAATATCAACAACTGTGTTCGTTATTTTTATTATTATTTATTAATAATAACAACAATAATTATTATTATTCTATTATATCAACAATTATGTTTATTATTTATTATTATTATTTATAATAATAATAATAATAATGATAATAGTAATAACAATAACAATAAAATTAACAAAATATCCATAATAACAATAATAATTACAGTAATACTACTAATAATATTATAATAAGAAGAACAATAATATAATTATAATAATAATATCAACAAAATCAACAACAAAATCAACAATAATAATAAAAATAACAATTATAACAACAATAATAATGACAATAACCAAAAATATTAACAGTAATAATAATAGGAATATCAACTTTTTTTAATAATAATAATAATAACAAAATAATATTGAAATAACAATTATAATAATAATAACAAAAAACAACAACAATAATAATAAAAATAATAACAAAATAATTATTAAATATTAAAGAAAAAACAATAATAATAATAATAATAAAAATGATAATGTTACTACTAATAAAATGATGAAGATAAGGAACCAAAAAAGATTAAAAGGATAAATAAATTAATCTCCAGTCACTGTCAGTAAGCTCACAGACATCAGTATCAGCTTTTCATCACAATAAAAAAATAAAACATGACCTTGGTCAGTTGGTAAGTTGTGGATATGTCAAATGTTTACAAGGTTAGAAACATTCAGGAAAAGGCCCCCATGCCCTCCTAAACTTTACATAAGATGTTTAAAAGAAGCAGAAATACAAATTCCTCTTCTCAAAAAGACAAATAAAAGAAAAGAGCAATCATGAGAGACATATAAACTCAGATTATTGTGCCAGCAGGAGCATATACCACCTTGCTAATGTAAACGAGGCCTTGTTCAGACTTTAAGTTATTCATCAGTCAGTCAAACTGAATCAGGTCTGATTGAGTCCATGAACAGCGTAGGTTGTTTTAACATTGGGCACAATAGGTTTATTTTTTTCTTATGTCTACTTCTTCATTACCTCTGCTGCACAGAGAATGAGATGAACCAAAAAAGTGAATTCATGTTTTTTGGAGACAGTAGCCATTTCAGATTTTTTTACCAGCTAACTCAAGCCCTGCTGAATTCTCATTTTCTGTGAACCATTCCCAAGACCACCTCACAAGAGACCCTGCAAAGTCCTGATCATCAGATGATCCAGACCTCGAAGCTAAGCTAACTTGGATGCAAGCTCTCGTCCTCAGTGTGACACCACTTCATGGACGAGATGTTTGTTCTGCAGAAATCTATCAGCATTAGCATTTAATCCAGTTTTCAGCATACAGAGGAAACCCTCCACAGAAGCCAGTTTGTGCCAAAGATTACAAAGCAGTCATTAAAACACTGCCTTTACCAAGTAATCCCCAAATCCAATCTGAATGGGCCTGCACTCATTCGATTAACAACCATGTGCCCGACTGTGTGACTGTGTGCTGTTTGCAGAAGAGGATTAAAACAGTGTTAACTGATTTTGGTAAAGTCAGTCTATGAGCTACTTCTGACTTTATTTCATCATTCTTCAATATTAAGGTGTTAGGACTGTAAAGATCCATCCATCTGTAAGGCAAAGATCCAATCACATCCATGGAAACTCAAAACATCGACCAGCATCATCGTATTTAATATACGCCTTTATTTTGAAATCCCGACTCAGCGTATCAGCGTATGAGACACATATTTAAACCTTTTCACTCTCTGACACGCCACACCTGATATTTCTGCTTTAAAATGTATTGTGTACCGCCCACCGAGTAACACCGCTGTATGTGAACGCGTAGCAAGACGCTGTTAGCATCACAGAGCTAAACAGGAGCCAGACATATCAGCCAATCAGAAAATAGCTCTGCTGTATCCGGGTAAGATACGGTCGATCTGACAGCAGAGGATGCTGCACAACAGGAGAGCATCATCACACGAGTGTACTGAGTTATCTCATCATTTGATTTTGTAGCGCACTGTTTAAAGTTTCATAAAGTTATAAAGTAAAACAGCGAGAGCTTAGAGTCATTCCTCCTCCACACCGACCATTAAACAGAGAAACAAAGTCTGATCACACTGACACACAAACTGTGGTCAACAGGCATCAAAACTAAATCATCAATGGTGAGTTAGTTAAGTTAATAGTTCTAATTTTGAACATGAGAAATATTTTGATTAAATTAAAATCAAAACTACACATTTTTGGTTTGATAGAACATGGTCAAATCTTGGAGGTCAATAATAATAAAATTAAAATAATTCAATAATTTGTATCATAATGTTGCATCATTACTTGATAAAATTTACAAACATCACAATGTAACGATCAGACCCATAAGGTAACTGTGGAGGTGAAAAAGCACCTTACCTGAATCCAAACAATTTTATTTTAAAACATGATTGGATCATACAGATGGTTATAATCCTCTATAAACCATCATACCCAAAGGCCAGCACATCATTTCACATTTCAGTAATAAAACTATCAAAATTGTTTTGTATTTATTTGTTGCTTCAGGTGAAATGTTGCTGATTGTGTTCAGTGAGTTCATAATATCATCTTAAATCGATCAAAGGCTCCTGAATCAAAATCAAATCGTGGCAGACATTGTGACATGGCCAAATACCGTATCATTGTCCAAAGAATCGCTATCGTATCGTAATGACCCCGGTGATTCACAGCCCTATAAGATGGTTCAGTTTGTTCTGTCCTTCAGTCCTGAAGCAGCTGCTTGAGAACACGATGAACAGGAGCAAACTCTCATGAGGATGTACGATGTGTGTTGGTGGCAGCTGCACTTGTGGTCATGTTCAGATGTTTCTCACCATTTTACAACAGTGTGTTTCTTACATGGTATACAGTCAACTTCAGGGTGAAAACATTTGGGTTAGAAATGTCTTCAGAGTTAACGAAAAGGTAAGGCTCAATAAAATCTGGGATCAGGGAATCATGGACAGAATCACGGATTTCAATACAAACAGAGTATGACGGAAATGGGCGACATTTACAATAAAGTTTTTTTCAAAATAAGAAGATGTGTGTCTCTCCCCCTCATTAACAACACAAACATGTCGAAGCCACAAAACGCCCGGCTAACTCCAAAGTACAGAGCAGAGCAGTTTCCCCATGATTATTCAAACTGAAGTTGTTTTTTCTTTAGAATTAAGTCTTGTTTCTGCTACATTTATGTCTGTGTTGGACTGTGGCGATGTTTTGTACATGCATCCCTCCTCTAATAGCTCTAAGAGCTCTCTGGCTCTTGTCTTGTAGGTGGCCTGGGATCCTTGGTGGAGACTGCCTGCTGCTGTGGAGTCATGAAACCTCAAAACTACAGCTATAAACATGACACACATAGTTGGCCATTCTATTAGGAACACTCCATTCTCATTATCATTATAGCTGTTCATGTAGTTATTAGCATGATCTCCATATCCATGATCGTTACACCTACAGTATCTATTTCTTATTACCACATAGTCATGAAGTCCCTCTTGAAAATGGGATGTCACATCTCAAGAGGCCTTTAACACATTTATACTTAACGGAGACAAATATGGTTGGGATGCACTTGTGGTCTGGGCACCCATGAGTTCGTCACTACCATAAGTTCTTATTTTCAGTTTGAATATCTAAGATTATACTTCTAGAAAATGATCACCACAACCATTCAGACATGAGGACCCTCCAGAAATGAGATGTAGCATCTCAAGAGGCTAACCTCTAAGGAATCAGGCGACAGGCCAATGATACATGGACCTGTCCCTAACTTTAGTTCTTACTTGGCCCACTTGTCTCCTCTTACTTCCTTCCTTTGCCCTCACACCCATCACAGCATCGTGTGGATTTGCTGTTCATCATGAGACTGGGATCCACATTCAAGATTTCCTGCTGCTTAACAGAAGGTTTTTTCTTGCCGCCATGATGGAGGGATTCATGATTGGCTATATGGATTCATGTTGGGTGTTGGATGTATATATTTGTATATATATGTATATGTGTATTTTATATGTATATATGTATCTATGCATATATGTGTATCCATAAAATGAAGAGCTTCATGCTCTATTGTAAAGTGTCTTGAGATAACACTTGTTATGAATTGGCGCTATACAAATAAAGATTGATTGATTGAGATTGATTAATAGCTTCAGTCTCTAATTCTGTGCATCATGGAGCTCTGAGCTTCATCACTGGTTTTAAATCTCTTACTCATCATTGTTTGCTGTTTGCTCGTGTTGGATGGTCTTTGTCTGCACACAGACTCAATCACTGATGTATTCTTTTTTTTAAATGTATTCTTAGTCTGTTCCCATCCTACCTGCTGACCTTCATCAGTCAGAAGAGCATCTTATAATCTTCAGGATCTTTTCTTATTGTCTGTTCCCAAAGTAAGAACTGAGTGGGAAAAAGGCGTTCAGGTTTGCAGCTCCATATGCTTGGAACGATCTACAAAAAGATCTCTGGACACTTTTAAGACAATGATGAGCAACTTGGAGTCGGACACATCTGGCTGCAGATGTTTGACTGATGCACTTTATCTTTCTCCTGTGGACAATCCAAGCAAAACAAGCTGTCTGAAAATGTGACTTCTCTTTCTTAATGTATTTAATTCTTGATTTATGTGTTTTCTGACTGCAGGTGTTTGTTTAAAACTGTTGAATGTGCTGCTGTCTTGGCCAGGACACTCTTGTAAAAGAGATTTTTAATCTCAATGAGGTTTTCCTGGTTAAATAAAGGTTAAATAAATACAAATTATTATTCGTCAGGATCAAATGTTCTGCAAATGTCAAAACACTGTTGACTGGCCCCAGAAGACACTGAAGAGTGAGTGATTGAATTTCATTACTTTAAATAAAAAACAAAAAAACAGAATGTAGGAGATATAAAATGGAGTTATGGAGAACATAACAAGGATTTTCTGGGTTATTAAAATGCTGTTGTAAATAAAATAACCCATTTCCATGACCACACCTGGGTAGTGAAGTCCCTCGCTCACCTGCTCGGTTATGCGTCCCAGTGTCTCCGTTCTGCACCAGCTGACCCCGCCCCGGGTTGAAGGAGGCCGTCAGTCGACCAGGTGGGGTGTCTGGATTCAGGCTGAAGGCACTGCTGATCTGCAGACCGTTTTCTTCAGCCTGGACGTCTCCTGTCTGAAAGCACAACAGACTCAGATTATTGTACAGCACTGGAAACAGACGGGAGGTAAACGTGGAATCTGAAGAGATTAATGTCGTCCAGTCCTGTGGTCGTTAAACGTGTGGCTTAAGGTAAATGTCGGTGTAGTTTGTAGACAACTATGGAACAACTAATAGGGCTGGGATAATATGCTTTTTTCCTGATCTGATTTTTTTAGAAACTATCAGACCGACATGACTTTATTCACAGAAGAACATCCTTAAAACTCAGACTGACACCTGTCCAGGTGAGTCTTACCATGAGAGCTGCGTCCCCGCCCTGCAGTGATGTCACCGAGGTGATCATCAGGTTCATGTCTCCCTGGTCGTCCTCGGAGTTTGGTGGAGTGTTGACTGTAAAAACTGCAGAGTCTTCTTTCTGGTCACCTGAGCCGAGCGTGGTGACGCTGGAGATCCTGATCTCTGAGTCCGGCTCCGTGCTGCTGAGGGCGGCGGGCGAGTGCGCCGAGGGGGAGCCTCCAGGGCGCGCTGGCGAGGAGGAGGCGGCGTCCTTCTGCTCAGGGTCGTCCTCATCATCGATGACGATGGGCTCTGCGGCCGTGGGTGGAGGTTTGGGAGCAGCTGCTGTGCTGGAAGACTCTGGAGAGGCTGTGGTCTCCGGGCGGTCTGCGCTCGGCGTGTCGGGAGAGTCAGCGGTGGCGGGAGGTTGGGGGGCGTCCTCCTCCACCAAAACCACATCGTCGTCATTGTCCTCCACGCCAGCCTCCTTTGTCGCTCCGTCCTCTGTTGGCATGGAAACAGCCTCCTCTGAGGGGGGCGTGGCCTCCTCCTGGGGGGAGGGAGTGCCGTCCATGGGCTCCACCTGCTCCCCTGCCTCCTCGGCGACGGCAGGGTTTGCTCCTGACTCCCCGTCCATTGCTAAGGCAACCACCTGGCAGCACAAAGAGGAGAGCAGTGAGCGGCAGCAGCGATTGGTTACATGACACCTGACAGCTGTTCAGGTAGAGCAGGTGTTCTCGCCCCCCCCACACACACACACGTTAACCACAGCCTGTGCCAGCGTCTAATTGGCTTTAACCCTTTCATGCATGAGTTACTACATGACAAAGGAACACCTTTTATAATGTTTGTTTTTATTTTTAAACAAGTTAAAAATCATATTCATTTTTCTTAATGTTATAGTTTGAGGGAGTTATTCACCTGCCCACCACAGTGGAGACTAGGGCTGTACGATATATCATTATCAAATCTATTTCTAGATATGAACATTCAAAATATTAATATTGAAAAGGCAACAATAATACACATTTATAAATAAAACTGCACTTTCTAATTCTTTTGTATTATGTTTTTTTTCTGAGAAATGCTTGGTTTTTACCGATCATATCGTCATATCGTATCGATATCAAGATATCTGGCATGAATATGGAGATATGAAATATTGTCCATATCGTTCTGTAGTGGATACTGAGCATCAACGTTTTTCAAAGTAATTTAGTGGAACTTAAAGATCCACAAACAAATGTCTGTGACAAACATTAAGAGTAAACTAAAAAAAAAAAAGAAAAATCTAAGGTATAAGTTTTATTCCTAATTAATCAAACTATTCTCTAGTGAATCACAACAAAATTACAATAAAAAATAAAAATATGTGAAATCTAAATACAGGCATAATGTCCCATTTCTCCTTCATTGGCCTTTTTGGATTTATGATGGAATATATCAATATGGTCAAATGTGAAAAGGTTATAATTTTATGAAACTGGGTTTGTGAATTTACCACCTGGTAGTTATCATGCTGCTGCAGCCTAAAGGATATAAAATTTATTCCAAATATCTGTCTACTGTCATGGACACCATGCATGAAAGTTTGTTGATTTCAATGTTCAGCAGATACCAAAAATCCAGATTTTAAATGTCTTTTAAATGATAGTCGAATGATTTTAATGGAGCTCAGAGAAAAACATGGACTGATCTTTAAATATCCGTTTTATTTATTAATCACGCCTGCCCTAGATTCAGCCAGTCACTTCATATGAGCAGAGACCCTGAACTCAACGGGTGTTCTCATTTCTGCTTTGGTGAACCAGTTCAATACCAATATCCATCAGCTTTTTGGGCCTGATGTGTTTATTAAACAATTACAGAAAACAAAATATCAATTACTGGTAACACGATTTAACAAACAACACTATACCCAATTAGGGGTGAGTACTGGTCTCACACTACGATATGTTTCACAATTCTTTGGTCACGATACAATAATATCAAGATATGTCAGGATATCACTATATTGTAATATTCTACAGTTAACTAAGAAAAAAACTAGAGATGGTGTTTATGTAAATCATGATACTACAATAATATAATAATATAAATGATATTACAATATTATTTACAATTCTATCTTTACACCAGCATTACATATCAATAATAGGGTTGTAACGAAATTTGGTGCCACAAAATTTCGTGGGATAAAAAATGACAAAATAAAGTTCAAAGACGAACGAAATAAAAGCACAAAATAAAAAAGGGGCGCTGCGCACCACTGAGACTGGGGATTTCTTACCTTCCTCGCCTTCCCTCCTAAGCACTTATTGAGATTTTATGTTTGTATTTGCACTGTAGTCTAAATAAGGGGAAAAAACTACAATTTTGTTTTTTTTCAAAGAGCATTTATTTTGTACTGATGCAGCAATATTTTTTGTGTGTCTGCATTAGGAAGAAAATAAAGAAAATTAGATTTTTGCACAACTTCCTGCTGTTGGGGATTTTCTATAACCTTTTTATTTGTATCGTGAGCCCTGTTTCGTATTTCGTATCGTTTCATGAGTTGACCATTTCGTTACACCCCTAATCAATAATGTCTAAAACATTACATAACATGCCTCAAATCTGCAAACAAATAATGAACACCGTGGTGATGCTTATCTGTTAATTATTATTTTAGCTTAATTAGTATTTTGGCAAATTAATTGTAATCAGTGCTAAAAACTGTGGGCCAGCTACCCTTTATTTAGGATGAGTCTGGTCCATCAGGACTTCTTCCTGCTCACAGCTCCAACACAAAGACAGATTATTGTTTAGTCAGCAGCTGAAGCCCATTAGCTTGTGCTGTTAGCCCAGTGCAGATTAAAGATGATAGCATCGATGCAACGCTGTTAATAGCTTAGCGCTGGGCACAGCTGAATTGACCAATTACCACACAGTAGACCAGAGTGGACTGCTCCACAGAGCACAGGCTAAACATTGAAACTGTAAATATTTGACTGTAAAATAAACAGATCTCTGCACATAGATCAGTGAACCACCTGATATAACAGAGGGCTAACCCACCCATTCATCTCTCTCTCTCTCTTGACCTTAACAAGAAAATGGAGGACAGGCAGAGCAATGGCTAAATAACAAACAAGACCTGTATCTCAATACTGTGCAAAGCAGCTGGCCTACTCCTCATCCACAACAAACCTGCTAGCCCATTTGTTGGCTTTTCTTCAAACTGGTGAAGAAAAGGCCATGACAGACAAGTCTGCAAGATTCACAGAACCTGCAGCCAACCAGAGTGCCCTTAGAAAAGATAACAATCAGTTATTACCATGTTTTCTGAAAAACTAATCAAGTTTAATTTTTGAGAATGTGACAGCCTTACGGCGTGTTCACACCGAAAGCGTTGAATGCGAGTGTATTCGCGCGTCAAGTGAAATCGCGCCGCGCTAGACGCTTGAGTTTTGACGCTGGTACAAATATGCAAAGAAACACTCACCGCTCGCCTCGGCATCGTCCGCCATTATCATTTCATCGTCGCACATGGCTCCGATTACCACCATCGCTGCTCTGTACCTGCTGTGGAGAAGTCAGCTGCGGGCTAGGCGCCGACGTCTGTACTGGATGCATGCTACCCTACTGCAGGAGCTGCATCTGGACAACGGCCGGTTCCAGCGGTACTTCAGGCTTGCCCAGTTTGAAGACCTGCTAGCCAGGGTAAGTGCCAGGATCTCCCACCTGGATACCAACTACAGGCGCTCCATTCCAGCTGCGGAGCGCCTTTCCATCCGTCTCCAGTTTAGCAGTTTGGTTAGCAGTTTGTCAAACTAGCAAGACTCCGAATCCCAGAATGCCCTGCGTCAGTGACGATCTCCACGCTTATAGGCTGTCCCGGCGCGTCAAGACGCTCGCTCGCTCGAAAAGTTCAATTATTTCAACTCGAGCTACAAGCGTCAGGCGGTGAGCGGCGAGCGTTTTTTCGCTGGAAATGCTCGCCGCTCACCGCTCAACGCTTTAACGCTTGACGCCGCTCTATGCACACCCCGATGCAGCGTCAATTCGCGTCTTTACATTGACTTTGTATATAATATCAACGCGCCAAAAATTTGCGATGCTTTCGGTATGAACACGCCGTTAGCACGTATTGCATGCACACTAGCCCTCAAGCTGGTGTGCATGCAATACAGCACCCTCCAACTCCAAAGTAGCAAAGCAGAAGTTCAATCAAGGCCCTGTTTACACTAGGGCTGCAACAACCAATTGATTAAATCACTGAAAATCGATTGTCATTGGAAACGAATCGCTGGTGTTTTGGTGCATGAAATTGTAGCTTACAGTCGGTTAGTTAGGAGGAGATGAGCCCGCTCTCTTGCCGTAAGGTGCACACTAGCAACCGTCACTGCACATAACAACACGCAGAAGGATTCACAATGGCGGCGTCCACGGCAGCATCACTTTGCAAAAACCTCCAAAAGCTGGGAGCATTTCACGCTCAACAAAGCAAAACAAACGATCACTTGCAAAAAATACCTAAAACAACTTTAACCTAAATTGTAAAGGAAATTGCAAAAAGGTGTCATGGACAGATTAATCGATGAATCATTTAAATAATCGCCAGATTAATAGATTGTGAAAATAATCATTAGTTACAGCCCTAGTTTACACAGAGATTCTGTGACCTAAAACGGAAAGGTTTTTCCTTTGTGTACTTAAAGTCAATACGCATTTAAACGGAGACACTGGAAACTAGGGATGTAACGATATAAAAATTTTGTACCATGGTTACTGTGACCAAATTTATCACGGTAACCACTGCAGTGTGCATGCAAGTCCAGTAGATGGCGATGAAGGTTTGCAGAGAAACAGCGCTGCATGCAAAGAAGAAAAACTTTTCACAAACAACAATGGTGAGTGGACGCACAGAGACGCAGGAGTTTCTTTTCTGGATAACAGATCTGTGTGGATAACAAAGCAAGCATGGTAAGCAGCTCACATGTTACTCTGCAGACGATGAAGTTGCTGTTGTTCCTGTGTGCACAGACTTCATGTCAAAGAGTACTGACCATGCGGTGACGTCTGATTAAACGCTCTGACTCTGGTTCACACGGAGCTGCATGGAGGAGCGTTTAGAAAACTCCCCACCCTGGAGCCTGGTTTCAAAAGTTTATGGATTTAAGCTATAGAGCTATAAGCTATAGAGTTCCCATGAAAACTTAGCAGATTTCCCCATATGAGGCCTCCTGTAAACGAGCCCCAAGTTTTCAGTGAAGCTCAGCGGTGACACAAGACATGAATCTCTATGGTGACTAGGGATGTATATAGTTATGATTTTATCGATACAGATACAGATACCGATATCCATACTCCTTATCGGTATCGATACTTATCGATACTCTTATCGATACTACAACATGTAATTTTGTGTAAAAAATAAAGACTTTAAAAGATGTTAAAAATTCAACCTTTTTTTTATTACCACAAGGTAACAATAAAGCTTCAACAGAATAGAAGTAATGCACTACAAATTCTTCTCAGAGACAAAAAGAAAGCTAAGGAGATGGCATAAACCCCTTCATGCCGCCCAAACAGACTACATGCACAGACAGACCCATATATCAGTGGGGCTAAAATTGATGCTGTAATGATGACTACTAGGGCTGTCACTTTATATTAGATATTCGAATAACTGTTTGAATATGGGGATAAATATCCATAACTGAATAGTAAATAAATATTCGAATGTAAAATATTGAGTGCAGCAGCACATCAGGGCGCCTGGAGCAGCGGACCGTTTCATCCAACAGAGGGCGCTGTGAGCGCAGCTTGACCCTCAGACACATCCGCTGCTCTCCTGACCTCAGTAAACAAAGAGTTTCCACTCCATTAATAGCATTAACAGCTCTGATTCATCTGAAGAGAGCTGTGCTGTCGGCTTTTCATCCAAGTTACACGGCCGAGTGCAGCGGTGCTTCGTCAAGAGTTTAACCCCGTGTGACTGTGTTGTTTTAGCCAGGGTTTTTACCGAAGGGGAGGATAATAGAGTCTCTGTCTCTGTCGGTGCTGCAGTCTTTAGTGTTAGCCGGGCTGCTAACTCTACTCATGTTGCTATAGAAATCAAACAGCCTACACTCCTTTAGCTTTATACTATGCGCGCACTCCAAGTGTTTGGTGATGTCGCTAATATTTCCCCCCTTGGATGCAACTTCTCTCTGACAAAGATTGCATCAGGCTGAGTTTTCATTAACTTTGCTAAAGTGAGCCCAAACCTTCGAGCGCTTAACCCTCACGACATGTTTCAACATGGCAAGTTGTAACATTGTGAGTGAGAGAAGATCCCAAAAATCAAATGTCTCAGTAGAAGAAATGGACATTTTCCTGCAGAATATGGAGCAAACAAACAGCTGTTATCAGCAAGTCAAAGCTAACAAACAAAGATAAGGGGAAAGTTTGGCTAAAGATCTTGAACAGGGTAAATGCGTGTGGTGTTTCTGAGCACACAGTAGATGATCTCAAAATAAAATCATCAACCTAAAAGCTGCTTTGAGGAAAAAGCTCTGCCATCACCGTGGTACAGGTGGAGGCCACCTTACCCCCACTGAAGGATGAGGAGGTGTTGATGGATTTGTTAGGTAAGGATTCACTTCAAATCCACCGTATTTCCCCAAGAAGTATTCGTCTTAGACGGTAACGCATGACAACAACGTCCCCAATCCCTTTCAACAGGTGTGCTAATCCTGCCGTTAGCGCCTGTAATGGTCGGGTATACCTCCATTAAATTAACACTCTTTTGGGCTGTTAACCAGGCATCCCGCTAACTGTTACCTTTGCCAAGGAGGTTATGTTTTCGGGAGAGTTTGTTTGTTTGTCTGCCTGTGAACAAAATAACTCAAAAGCTATGCATGGATTTTGATGAAATTTTCAGGAAATGTTCAGCATGGGAAAAGGAAGAACTGATTCGATTTTGGTGTTGATCCGGATCAGCGTCTGGCCGCCATGGCAAAAAATGTGATTTTTGTGAATAACTACTGAACTAAAATAGATATCATTATGAATCCAGTTGCTAATGGTATGTTTTCATGGTCAAGGAATCTAAATATTTAGATGAAATAAAGGTAGGGCTAATATTTATGGTCAAAATCACAATATGGGAGAGGACTGTGGTGCTGGCGGAGGTCTGTGCTCTCCAAGTGCTTTTCTAGTTTTTGATGTGTGACAACAAGCCATTTTTGGAAAACTTAGTATTGTAGTTTTGTAGCCGGCTATATATGGCTACTTACAGCCCGGTGCTCTAAGACGTGTCTGAATAATATAAATTTGCTCTAGTTTTAATTGTCTTGTTCCTGAAGTTGAGTATCCAGGCCAGTCCAGCCCTGTCCGACCCGACTGTGAAGCTAAGGAATAGCATTTATAGATAACCTATTTAGATGCTATAAACTCATCTTAAAGTGTGTATTTCCATCAGGCATATATCTAAAAGTCAGACTTTTCTTTAATTACTTAGAAACTCCTCACAGTCTCTTTAAATAATAATTTTGGGGCATGAAAGTTAGCAGCTGCTACTTAATAGATGTAACAGTCACAGGGTTGTCTCTGTGGTGTATGAACCTTACATTTTAAGAGCTGAACAGCAGCTGATGGAGAAACTTTACTCCTCCTCCTCCTCATCCTTAGCTTCACGTCACTCCCTCTGCACCTCCTAAATCATCTCACCTGTCACCTGCTCCCTACCTCTGTGTGCCATAGGGGTGTAAATCACCAGTTTCATGATGATAAAATAGCAATTCTTTGGACAATGATACGATATTTGCCGATATCACAAAGTCTGCTACGATTTGATTTCGATTCGATACGATTCAGGGGCCTTCGATCGATTTAAGACGATATGTACCCACTGATTACAGCAACGTTTCACCTGAAGCAACAAAGAAATACAAAACAATTTTGATAGTTTTATTTAGGGATGAACAATTAATTGCAAATTAGATTAAATTGCAATATGGCTTGTTGCAATTTTCAAATCGTAGACAGTGCAATATTTTTAACCCAACATGTGTTGAACATTTTGGCATTGTGATGTAGGTTCTTGAAATTTCATGCCCATTTAACCTTTTTTAACCCAGTTTTTACAGCTTTATGCCTATCTTGCTCCCATCCATCTTTTTTTGGCCACTGTCAGACCATGTTTGGAATTTTTACATGGTTTTTGAAATTTAATCCCAATTTTGCTGCTATAATCAATTTTCCTTAGTCACTTTTGAATTTTTTTTTGCAATTTCATACCTATTTTGCACCTATTAACTTTTTTCTGCTTTCGTACCATTTTCTTAACGCAGTTTTTACAATTTCATACCTATTTTGCTTCTGTTCTTCACTTCTCCACTTTTTCTCAAATCTTTTATCCTTAGATTAATTTAATGTCATATTGGTTTTACTATAAAAAGATCTACTGCTTATGTTTGTTTAAGAATACATAAGATGAGGAACATTAAAACAATCGCAGAGTAAATCGCAATATTGGGGAAAAATATCACAATTAGGTTATTTTCTCAAATCGTTCAGCCCTAGTTTTATTACTGAAATGTGAAACAATGTGCTGACCTTTGGGTGTGATTGTTTATAGAGGATTATAGCCATCTGTATGATCTAATCATGTTTTAAAATTTAAATTGTTTTAATTCAGGTAAGGGGCTTTTTTTTACACCCCTAGTGTCCCAGTGTGCTCCACCTCTCCATGTTGACAATGAGCCCACTACCATCACAGGGACTTGCTGTCCGTGCTCTACAGTTTGATAGCTCAATAATACGGTGATTAAATGTTTTTAATGCTGTTTTGATAAAACAAGTTAACCAGCACAGGTGTGATCCTTATAACTCAGCAGAGAAAACACAATCCCACGGGCTGAAGGCTGATTCTCACCATCATCCAGAGCACATGCAGGGATCCCTGCCCTCAAACGGCTGATCTGCTTCTGTCAAAATCTGCTTTTCATGTGACACGGCAGCGAGCAGGGCTGTGAGCTGCACATCACATCATCGCTGACAGCTGCAGCACACACACAGACCACACAACAGCACGACAGACGCTCTCCTGTGACCCTAACAATGATCTCTGCAGCCTCACATTCTTCACCCTGAACAGGAAGAGCCTCGCAGATCCTGACTGCAGCCTCCACAGCTCCAGACAGGCACAGTCTACACAACACAAGAAGCTAGGTCATATCCTTGACATCACCACGGCGGCCATTTTGGCCTCAGCTATGTAGGGTGCATCTAATCAAATCTCTCCACAGCAGCTGTGGTTACCTTGCAGATCTGAAATGTCCTATAACGCAACAGACTGAAGGATTGGTTACTTTGATTTTATGAAAACAAGGATTGGGCCTTACAGTATTTCTTTAGCGTAACAGATCTGGCATTATTAATATTTGGTAGTTACAGGAATGCAACAAAAACTAAGCCCATGGTTCTGTATGCACTTGGTTTTCTAGTCATGGTTTTCTGTTCAGCCTTGGCTGTTAGAGTTTGTATTTCTATTTTATTTCATTTCGCAGTGTTTTAGGCAAAATATTTCAGAGCAGAACAGAAAAGGTACATTATCATTCCTACACAATTTCCTTTTTCAGCTTTAAGTAAAAAAAAAAAAAAATCAATTAAAACCATAATGTCCTATGCTTTAGTGTTTTCCACCTAACAAATGTTACATCTACTTTAAATAACAGGGGCATAAATTGACTTCCAAAGAGCTGTTATTATTGGATATTTTAAACCCCCTCATGACAACGTATCTATTTGCAAAGTAGTCATTTTTCTGAGCTGTCACTAAATGCACCATAATGTAACGTTACTGTCTGTTCATTCAGGAGTTGATGACTATTTTTCAGTATTTTTACTCAATGGGACCTTTGACAAAGTTTGAATGTGCGTGTCGTAGCAGTTATGAACAGATCGAGGATTTTTTTCCTCCTACAGAAGCCAGTTTGTTATCAAAAGCCTCTGTTTTCAGGCTGATTTGATACACAATGCTGATGCACTCAGAGTTTCTATTCCGCCTTTAAAGAATTGATGAATATTTACCGACAGTCTAGGGCTGGGTATCGATTCAGATTTTCTGGATCAATTCGATTTGATTCACGATACAATAAGATCTTTATTCAGTCTGGGATATCTCAGTTAATATTGTAAACTTAAAAAAGTGACTTTTGACCTGGTGCATTATTAAAATTATTTTTACATTAAGAAATGAACCCAAAGCAGTTACATTAATCTTATATTAATTATATACATTAATGCGTATTCTGCATATTACTTGTTTTCTGTCCAACTCCTCTTTTTCTTCGTGCTTGTAAAATCTGAAATATGTCCATACGTCAGCCTTTAAACTCACCGGTGTTGCCCATATAGTGCTGTTTGCTTCTGCTGTGTTTGTTTGATTACTTGCAGTAACATCTCATGAGATCTTGTTCAGTAGAAAGCAACGCTAAACGCAGATCACAGCAGACTAGCAGGGTTGATACCACAGGCTGCTTCTCTGCACATCCAAAGAAGAAAAAACTACCCAAGTTAAAAGATCCATCTTTGGATTTTATGGATCAATTATGAACCATGTAAAGGGAAATCGATTAAAATGGATTAAATTGATTTTTTAAACCAAGCCCTACAACAGTCAGCTCAATACAATGACACTCTTTCACAAGACCCTATAACAGAGTCCTATCACTGAATCAGAAGGTAGCAGGAGTATTAAAAACAACAAAAGAAAACAGAAGCTTCTTAAACAGCTTTGCAGCTTACTCCATATCCATGCTTCTACAGGCCGGGTTAGAAAAAATAAAAACCTTTCAAAAAAAAAAAAAAAGAGTTGATATCGGCAGATAGGAAAACTTTTGCTGATATTTCGACAATACAATTTGCCCATAAATATCCCATATATTATCCGTAATGTTGGCAAAATGTAGAATGTACCATGATGGTTTGCCTCATCATCAGTCAATATCTACTTTGATACACAAACAGGGTCATTTATTTAAGAATAAAAAGTTGTTTTATTGCTTCACATTTGTTTTTGGCATTAATTGACTGTATCTGTATCATCGTTTTTTCTTTATCAAGTTATTTTTAATATAACAGGTCACTATGATAACAAATATGTGTTTACAAGTATTTTGTTTTGAAAGTACTGAAGTGCAAAATCTCTTGATAGCTTCAATCTATGTAAGAAAGTATCTCATAGATCTGAGATTAAAGTTTATGACAGCCTCTACCTCGACACTTTAACATGAGAATAAGCAAAACTGGAGCTCAAAGAAAATTAAATGACTTCTTTGTTGAAATGTCCTTAAGTTTAGAAGGGAAAATTCCTATTAATGACCATGTGATGATCGAAAGAGCATAACATTCAAGCTCAATCAACACTGTTTAAAAATAAAAATTCAAACTTTTTGCATAACTGTGGAGACTCAAGCTGATAATTTAGAGGAGAGGGCATCTTAACTTCATGACTTTAGAAAACCAGGCCGGTCAGAGGCTGTGGGGTTAAAGGGGGTCAAATTACCAAGAGCGGACCCACAGGCCTCCCTCTACATATTAACACACTCCTAAAACCAAACTGAGCTGCAAGAGAAGACACAACATCACCGCTTTCCATGTCCTGATATCACACCAACAGAGAATCTAACATAGGTGGTAAGTAGGGCTGGGAAACACAGACCAAAAATCCTATCAGGGTTATTTTTCAGTGCAATGGTGGTGCAGCGGGGTGGCTGCTGTTTCAAATCTGAAGTTTGCATGTAAGGGTCTGTCTACACAGGGATGGGTATTTGTAATGGCTCTTTTCCACTAGCACGCCTTGGCCCTACTTGATTAGCAGTGTGTTTCCACTAGCCTGGTACCTCCTAAAACAAGCTAGTTTTAGTACCTACTCCGCTCTGGTTCCAAGCGAGCTGAGTCCATACTAAAAGATGACATCACCGACTGCCGGCTACTGATTGGTCAGACAATGTCATCATCCAAGAGTCATGAGCGCGACATCCTAGCATGCTAGTGGTAGCTACCATTAGCTTACCCTCATGCGTCTTTTCTTTGCAGCTGGATTGCTCTCGTCCTCGGCTTCATTCTGTTGTATAGCTTCCAAAACTCTCCTGTGCTTCTCAAGGGGTATTTCTTCTTACCACCTGCAGCCTTCTTCTGCTTTCCTTTTTTACTCGCTTTGTGACAAAAAGACACAGATTGTTGTGTCGCGCTCAAAATGGCGTCACCGCAGAGCCTCTCAGCTGTTTACAGCGACACTGCACCCCGTTGGGCAGGAGACTGGGGCTAATGGAAAAGCAGCACAAGGTGAGTAGAGTAGAGTAGGGCTAATGGAAAAGGGCCATAAGAGCAGTAGGAGAACATGTCACGTCTCCCTGTCCATGATGCTCCAGAGCAGATACCTCATGCAGAGGTCAGACACAGCTTTACCTTTGGAGCAATCATCCAGTTATCCCGCTAGTCCAGTTATCTAGCTCGTTAGCTATCAGAGCCATATCATGTTGCAGTGACTTGACCAACAGACAGGACAAACTGTACCACTGCTCCTGACTACACATCATCTCCTATGTGCAGATGATTAACGCTGATGATGGCAAACATGCTGTATTTGTCTGTCTTTCCAAAAGTTATGGTGACAACAATGGTGCCATAAGATTTTACTGATACTAAAGCCATTATCAATTCTGCTTAAATGTTATTGACATCCTTTGACTCTCTGACAAGAGAATGACTTTCTCGATTTGCAAGTCTTCCTTCACTTCCTGGTAAGGAATCATATGGAAACTGAACTAGGGCTGAACGATTTGAGAAAATATTCTAATTGCGATTTTTTCCCCCAATATTGCGATTTACTCTGCAATTGTTTTAATGTTCCTCATCTTATGTATTCTTAAACAAACACAAGCAGTAGATCTTTTTATAGTAAAACCAATATGATATTAAATCAATCTAAGGATGGAAGATTTGAGAAAAAGTGGAGAACAGAAGCAAAATAGGTATGAAATTGTAAACAGGGTAAAAAAAAAAAAAAAGGTACAAAAGCGGAGCAAGATAGGCATAAAGTTGTAAAAACCGGGTTAAAAAAAGGTTAAAATAGGCATGAAACTGCAAGAAACTACATCACAATGCCAAAATGTTCAACACATTTTGGGTTAAAAATATTGCACTGTCTGCGATTTGAAAATTGCAACAAGCCATATTGAGATTTAATCTAATTTGCAATTAATTGTTCAGCCCCAAACTGAACAGCAAAGAATTCTGATATTAATTCATCTTGATAATTGCAAACAATTCTGTACGAGAACTGTTTTTCAAATCCCATCCCTATGTCTTTACATGTTAGCCCTATGCCTGGCTGGCTCTCCTCAATGTCAACTGGGCTGACCCCTTAACGGCTAACACAGTGAAGATAATGGGCGGATGGATGGTACAGTATGAATGTCAACAACAAAAAAAAATCAGTAATTGATCAGTGATTGGGACAATACAAACTAGTAACGGAGGTATCATTTCAAACTAAAACTTCCTATTGGATAATCTATATATGCAGAATAATAAGAGCAGTAAGACAGAGCACAGGAGGGAGCAGGAGACATATTTTTATATATTCTATCTACTTTTCAACTACTATTGGAATTTCCTAATTTCACTGAGGATTATTAAAGTCTAGCCTAGTCTAGGGATGGGAATCATTAGCAGCTCCATCAAAGAATTGATATCATGAGTCTTTTTGCTAATCAATTCTCTTATCAATTCCTTCCACTGGCAGGGTTCAGAAGCGTCAGAATTGTGGCCTAACTTTTTATTAAAGGCACCTACGGCACAACCTTAAGAGAGTGGAAACACTTTGCAGAAGCAGTTATCTCTGCAGTGACGTGTGTCTGACATTGCTGACACAAAAAAATCTGCAGAAATCAATAAGGGAATCGTTAAAGAATTGGATCAAATAGCAGGATCTTTAACAGCAGTGGTGTCCCTCTCTAGTCTAGTCTAGTCTAAGATAATGATTCAGTAAATTTTCCAGCCCTTGGTGGAAAAGAACCGAAGCAAAGTCTTCTCACTAGTCTGACCCAATTTCAAAAGCTGCCAAAATATTTGTGACATATTTAGAAAATGCTCTCTAGCCGCAGTATAAGGTTTCTGTATATTTCAATACTCAAGGTCATTAAAACAGTTACGATTATAGCATAATTTACTTTTCTAAAACATGTTGCTTAAGGTGAAAATGAAATTTAGAAGACCTCAATGTTGGGAAATGTTGCAAAGCTTTTTTGTTCCTGCCTCTCCTGCCTCTGATGATTTGCTCCCTTTGCATGTGCAACAATCATAGATGTTAACAAACCGAACAGCAAAGCCAAAAGGGAAAAGTTGTTGCAAAAAGTTGGAACTACAAGACAGAGGAAGTTTGTCAAGCTCTAAAATAAAGTCCCTGCTTTTATTTTGTTTTGCAGGACTCACACCATTTAGCATCAAGCTAACATTGTTGTCACCATAACTTTTGGAAAGACAGACAAATACAGCATGTTTGCCATCATCAGCGTTAATCATCTGCACATAGGAGATGATGTGTAGTCAGGAGCAGTGGTACAGTTTGTCCTGTCTGTTGGTCAAGTCACTGCAAAATGATATGGCTCTGATAGCTAACGAGCTAGATAACTGGACTAGCGGGATAACGACTATTGCTCCAAAGGTAAAGCTGTGTCTGACCTCTGCATGAGGTATCTGCTCTGGAGCATCATGGACAGGGAGACGTGACATGCTCACCTACTTCTCTTAGTGCCATTGACTATTTGATAATTGGCCATAAGGTTGTAAACTCAATTATCGCGTTTACATGAGAGCTTTAATTCCCCTTTAATTCTAAATAAAACATAAATCCTCTTTAAAAAGATTAAAAATGACAAAGTAAAACACCTAATTCCAAATGAAAATGATAATTCTGCATAAAACTTAATTCCAGGGGTGCTGGTTTGGCGGAGTGGTTAGCAACCAGGCATCCCATGTAAATGCTTCTGCCGGTCCAGGTTCAAATCCCGCCTGTGACCAGTTTGCAGAGTGTCTTCCCCTACCCTCTCTCCCCATTTCACAAGCCTATCCACTGTCTCTCTCCTATCAAGAAAGGCACAAAATGCCCCAAAAAATACATAAAAAAAACAAAAACAAAACTTAATTCCAAAGTAAGTGGCTGGTTTATTCTGATTTAAAATCTGAATTAAATAATTATTCAATCATGTTTACGTCCGTTCTGCTTTAAATTAATTCTGGCCGTTCTGCTTGTTCTTTTGTCCTGCAGCGATGAGGCACAGGACGCTGATGGGAACAGGAAGGCTGCTTGAAGCAAGCCGAGACAGTTTATTTAATCAGTTTTAGAAGATTTGGAAACAAAGAAAGAGTTTTTAAAGCTGGAGCATCCAAGTTGGACGAGGTTTTCCCTGACAGAGACGCTATACTGGAGTTTTTCTTCTGGTAAACATAAATGCATCACTACGTCAGGTCCACTCCTGTCCAATCAGAACCATTCCCAACACTCAGGCCTCAAATAAAGGTGAATAAATGTGTTTTCCATGTTAACCTTTATTCTGAATTATTTCAATGTGTGAACACGAAGGAGTAAACTTTGATTCCGATTGACTTAATTCTGAATTAAAAACATCATGTATCCGTGGCCAATGTGCTACTTTGATGTGAAAAATGGTACAAACTTATGGAAGAAGTGATTTTGTTTCTTATTAACTTTGTTTTGAACAGTGCATGGTTTCTAACAATCTCAGAGACAAACAACACAACGCTACGTCTGTGATCAGTAGAGTCTGCAGTCACTCATATTCTGTGGTACTCTGGCTCTACTTAATTTAACGATGTTGTTCTGAAGAAGAATTAAATTGGTAAATAGCAGCATGAGAAAAAAATGCTTTTCTTTTATAATTCTAAGTGATACACAACACGAACTACAAACTCTGAGATAATGAAATGATAACAGCAGGGAACATTCACAGATTAACATTCCACTGTAGTACATGTTTCTAACCCATAGGGGGCAGTAGGGGCATATTTGTGATCATATGCAGCCTGGACTTAAATTTCAAGATCTAGAATACAACTGATCAACAGTCTACTTATTATCCTAGGGTTGCACAATATTTTAATGATATTAAATATGCAGATATTCCTGAAGTAATAAATCATAACTGCAGATGTTTCTTATATCTGGAGCACAAAGAGTTGACTTAACATCCCCTGTTCCTCACAGCAGGAGCTCATTTGTGTAAAGAAGAGTTGTGAAAAAGAAATAAGTTGAAGCACTGTGGTGCATTCATGCAGTCTGTTGATATTTCAGCCTAAACATGTTAAACACTTGGTCAATATGAGCAGCCAGTTTAACGATGGAAGGGAAAGGAAAACTTCCAGTTCAGAATCAATAACAACTTCCTTAAAGAATCAATTTCATTCCTTTTTGTTGCTCAGTAATTCCCATACCTTTATTATCCACAACTTGTAAATAAAGGCTCTCGTGCTCTCATCTAACCTGACACGTCAGATGGACAGCTCCACATTGGAAATATTTCAGTAGTCCATCTGGGAGGAGCCCTGCAACAATGTTTTCAGAGCCAGAACCTTCAAAAACAACAGCAGCCTGTGATTGGACGATCGCTTGGTTCGTCACACTCATCACAGACCAATCATATCAAGCAGCACTGCTATGACGTAGCATACATAGTGGCTAAACGTTAGCCGCTTCAGCTAACAGTTTACAAGAACAAACAACAGTTGATGGTTATTAGCCGTAGCAGCTAGCGGCCATTAAGTATTGTTAGCCACTTGGCTAATGGCTAGCGGCTGTTAACTGTTGTTTTCCCTTGTTAGCAGTAAGCAGTTAGCCTTGGTGGGTAACAGCCGTTAGCTTAACGACCTTTAGATCTTCGTTTCAAATTAGATTATCCCACACAGATGTAACATTTAACACTTTTATGTGACATGAAGCTTGTCAAAGACAATCCCAGCGTCGTAAACTTATGAAGATAGCATGTTTCGCCAAGTATCACTGAGAAACCATGATGACCAGAGGCTAATGGCGCGTTCCAGTTGTAGTCAGAAGTAGGAATTTCCGAGTTCCGAGTAGGAAACTAAAACTGGAACGTCCCCCTAGTCTGAATTTCATACTGAGAACTCGGTGAAACCTCACCACCCCCGAGTTGACAATGGAAGATGGATGCCCCCAGCGTGAACAGTTATTTAGCTCCTGTAATAATCCATTTATTTGCACTTCTGACTGGGGTGTGTCGCTCTAGATCAGCTGTATACATAGTATTGTTAGACTTATATTTACAAAAATGCTGCCATAGTGATAATCACATTCTTCATGTGATATTTGTGAACAACAACACAGGGCGTGCTAACAGCAGCTAACAATAGCCTGGTAGATCAGCATGTTTTTTTCTGACTTCAATTGGAACGCCGATAAGTCGGAGATGATGTCACTCCCAGTTCCCAGTTCCGAGGTTATGGAACACAGCATAACTGGCATTAGCTGGCATTATTTGTACAACAGGAAGTGACTTGACTTCCTGTCAATGAAGGCTGGCAATAGAGATGCATGATTTCAGAATCAGGCAGGTCCGCTGCTCTGCAAGGCTAGCAGCTCTCATCAGCAGAAAGCAGCAAAAATGCTAACTGACCAATTAAAGACTGTAATTATGGCAGACAAGAGGCAGAAATGACCAAAGCTTTAGCCTAATTTTCAACTTAAATACGATTACGATGAACAAAGTTAGTAGCTACTTGCAGAGGCATTGACCTGGACAGCAAGTTGAAAACAGGACGGACAAATATTTGACACTGTTGCCCTTGAAAATATGTGCAGGCTGATTTTTGCTGACAGAAAATCGTTAAAGAACTGGACTGATATTCAGAATCTATAGAAGCATTGGTATCACAGTCTTATCTATTCTTATGACTACATATCTGTAAATACAGTCTGAAGCGTTAAAATCTGCCTACACCAATAATCCACTTTTTAAGCCAATAACTGCAGATACTTTTATCATGCCAACCTATCATGTTAGAATTAGGGAAGTATCATATTATTGGTACAGTGATGATAAAAAAGTTAAGAACAAGCCAGGGCTTGACGCTTAGCATTTTCCCAAGTAGCACGGGTGCTACCAAGTTGAAAAATCTAGTAGCACACAAAATATTTTTAGTAGCACGATGAAAAGTTACCAAGTAATGTGTTTTTCTTTAATACAAAGATATGCTGTCTTTCCAGACTTTCCAGCTGTTTTCTTATGCGCTATGCAATCAAGGGCATAGGATTGATTTTCACATTGGTGGGGACATAAAAGTTTTCCAGAATCCCCCCCCCCCCCCCCGCCCCTGCTATAAACCTGGCCTAACATACGTACACCAACTTGTCAATTACAAACCACTCCTTTTTCAACAGGGATGAATGTATATGCAGTTAACTAGACATTAAAAAAATAATAATAATCAGGACCGTAGGGAAATTTGATCTCCAGTCCACATCTAGACAGAATGGTCCTCTCTTCTGTCTCATACACTGAAGACATGTTTAGCACATTTTCACCTGATTTATACTCCGTCCACTGAAAACAGCTCTGAGACCCACTGATGGGCCTCCACCCACAGGTTGAGAACCACTGCACTAGTACATTGTATTTGGCGCTTGATCCTTCAAAAACTGCTTTTATATCATGGACAATATGTGATGGAGGAGACCTCAGGATGAATTTATGATTTAGTGAGTGAATGAGAGCTGGACTGATGAAGAATGTCCAGTTTTGATTAATCAAAAGGCTGATTCGTCATTCTTGTCTTTGTGTTCACATTAAACAGCGCGCATGAGCTCTCCAGACACCGTTTGAATCATAAAACCACACAAAGTGACCGATGATCCCTCACTGTCCCAACGAAGCGTGTCTGTCTGCGTCTTTACGCTCACCGGCACACGGAAGCACACGGAAGAGCGCGTGCCGAAAGACGGCGAGCGATTCAGGAGGCAGATCAAATGTTCACGTGCATCGACTGCACCGCGAAAAGACATTACTGACAGACAACAACGGCAACAGCCACACTTTAAATGGAAAATATCAGGCCAGTAGTCCACATCGTGGCTACATCAGACGGCGGAGAATGCATCCTCGTGCGTAAAGTGGGGCTCGCGAGGGACAGCGCTGTGCGTAGTGGCATAATATTGGTAGAGACGTGTCCTAGCTGAGGCTGCGTTCAGGAATACCACCGACCACAACTTCCAACGTATTCAACACAAGATAAAACGTGTTCTGAACGCTCATTTTTCGTAGTCGCACGGGTGCTACCAAATGCAAATCACAAGTCACACTGTAATATTTTTAGTAGCAAATGCGAGTACCTCCTCACACTGTCGAGCCCTGGTATAAGCATCAGCTGATCTTAGATTTTAGTCATATATTTATCATTTATATCTGCTATATTCATGCTTCACTTTATCATCACTGCATGGGCACATTTAAACAAAGAGTTTCACTTTACTAGAGTTAAATGTTTTCGTTTTTAACGTTTAATTCTTGCACAAACATATAGAGATGCACAATATTATTGGTTTGATATTGGTATCAGCCAATACCAGCCTTAAAAGTTAAGTAACTGTCTTGGTCGATGTTAAAATTTAGCAGATATTTACAGCTGATGTATCGGCCACACATGTGGTCCATGTATCAGCTGTAATATCTGAAAATTATTCAAATGATGCATCTTTTCATCACTTAAATATTGACGGTTTCATTTTTCCAAGAGTTTAAAAGTTTGTTTTTCTTGTTTTAATCTGTTAATGTGATAATGCTGTAACACTGAAAGAGACAAGTCCATTTTATTAAGCACAGAGCTTGTGCTCTTGACCTGAAATCCCAGAATCTGCGTTAATAATTAAAAAAAAATGTCTGCATATCAGATGCCAGCAAAAATCCAACATCGTGCATCCCTACTAGGGATGTAACGATATAGAAATTTTGTATCACGATTATTGGAACCAAAATTATCACGGTAATCATTATTATCACGGTATTGTTGCAGTGAGCTCAAAATGTTCAAAAAGTACTTTAACACACAATTGAAATCATTTGACCCCTTTAATATATTCATAACAGTTCTTTTTGTCTTTTTTGTCAATAATGTGTCAAGAAAGCTCTTTGAGTACATTTTTTACCCTTCTTTCATGAGAAATAAAAGTGAACAATTCTAGCAAGTTGTCATTATGTTAGAAATGCTTAAACTGTGTGTGATTATAAGAAAAGAAAAGAACAGATTTTAACTTTAACAGGAACATTCTCTTTGTAAATAATTGAAAATGAATAACTTTTGCTCTGAGGCCAAACAATGCAAACTGCCATGAGGCTGCTTCATCGAGTAATAGCCTCGTAGTTCAGACCTTTCCAGTCAAAGAGCAGCATCGCTGAGCGTTATTGACACTGCGTGGTAATCAAACACGGTAAAACATCCCTAATCCCTACAAATATATCATCATGTTTAAAGCAGAGTGATGAGGTGGTGCATCAGTACTCAACATTTGTGCATTTTGCCGATATTACAGCTGACGTGTGTGGTGATGTATCAGCTGTAATATCTGCAAAAGGTTCAATAACGATATCAAACTAATAATACTAAGCATCCCTACTTATTATTAGGTTCATGTTTAAGTGTTAAATCCAGGCAATTAGGCAACAACTTAGGGCTGAACGATATGGACAAAATTTCCTATCTTGATATTCATGCCAGACATATCGATCCGATAGGATATGACAACGGGTTTGGTGAAAACAATGCGGTGCATTCAAGGGCAATCGTAAAAATGATATGCTTTGTGACTTCCAGAGCTGTACATGCTAGGGCTGAGTATCGATTCAGATTTTCTGGATTGATTCGACTCGATATTACAAGGTCTCAAATCGATTCGACTCACGATTCAATTTGATATTTATTCAGTCTGGGATATCTTAGTTAAAATAATGCTGTGAATTTAAAAAGTGACCTTTTGACCTGGTACATCATTAAAAATTGTTTTAACATGAAGAACTAAACCCAAAGCAGTTACATTAATCATATTTTAATGATATGCATTAATGCATATTCTGCATATTACTTGTTTTAGTCTAACTCGTATTTTCCTTTGTACTTGTTAAATCTAAAATACTGTACATCCAAACATCAGCTTTTAAACTTGTCAGTGGTGCCCATATCGTGCTTCCACCATGTTTGTTTGCAGTAACATCTCATGAGATCTTGTTCAGTAGAAAGCAACGCTAAACGCTGATCACACCAGACGAGCAGGGTTGATACCACAGGCTGCTTCTCTGCACATCCAAAGAAGAAAAAAATACCCAAGTTAAAAGATCCATCTTTGGATTTTATGGGTCGATTATGAACCAGTTGAAGGAAAATCGATTTGAACCAATTAAATCAATTTTTGAACCCAGCCCTAGTACATGCAGGGCGAGCGCGGGGAAATCTATATTGTTTATATTGTTGCTTTTACAATATTAATATCTTGACTGTTCATATCTGGATATTAATACAATAATGATATACCTTTCAGCCCTACAACAAATCATTATTTTCACTTTTAAAATAGGTGGGGTATAAATCATTAATTGCCTTTAAAGCTACAGTATGCTGAGATATGATGTTGCTTCATTTGCCCAGCCCTGGCTGAGGTTAACTGGTGTCAGATTATTAAAGAGGACCCACAGGCCTCCCCTCCATTATAACACCTCACAAAGCTTAACTGAGCAGCAGGAGAAAACAGCACATCACCGCCTTTCTGCCCTGAAATCACACCAGCAGAGACAAACATGTGCAGGAGTGGAGCTCTGAGGAGAGAATAGCCTGGTCCAGACTCTTCAGACTGCAATGCAGAGCTGAGAGCCTGTCTGCATGCACGTGGACGAGAGGAAACGAGGCTCTGATGAGCTCTGACATGCAACCTTCTCCCAACGTGAACGCACCAGGTGCACGGAGAGGTGGGCTGGGCCACAGAAGCCTCCAGACCAGAGGCAGCCTGCGCCACATCACCACCTCATAGGTGCTCCTCTACCTGCCTGCCAAACACCAGGGTCACACTTCAGCTGTACGCAGACGCTTGCGCCAGTTGCGCTGATGAGAGCGGCCTAATAACAAATTCAAATCAAAGCCTGAGATCATTATATAAGGCTTATGTCACGGAGAAGTGATGCGTAATGCGCAGCCACCACAGCTCCCCAAAGCCAGCTGATGGGCCGAAAGCAGCCCATACGCAAATCCAAACCGGCGCTATTCTGCCCTCATCCCGCCCCTGAATATAAGAAATCTGCGCACAGGGGGTCGCCTAAGCCCCCCCTCACTGTGCCCTTGATTATGTGGAGGATCCAGCACCAAAGTCTGTCAAGGGGCTTCAACTCGACCTGATCCCCGCCTGCGCACTTCCCCTTCCTCCAGCAGGAAGATCCAACCAAACTTGGCTTCAGAGAGCAAATCCAAAAGTTTAATTGAGAGCAGGAAGCGGAATGAGCACTACCCGAGCTGCGCAATTCACCCATGAATAACCCAGGTGAATGAAGGGGGCAGGTGGGCTCAGGCAGGCAGGTAGGCTGCCTCCCAAGTTGGGATCCAGGAGAAACGTGGTTCAGGGTGTTCCGTTCCGCTTCGCTCCCACCCCTGCCCTTCCTGGCGCAAACAGCCATTGGATTAGCGGCAGATCGAGGGGAGGAGAGCAGACACAGACTGCGCCATTGTTGAGCACAGCACCAGAAATGAGCACAACTTGCCCTCATCTCGTAATTTCACGCAGAAACGAAGGTTTGACTCTGAAGAGCTCAAAAACACACATCCTACCCACCGGAAGCGTTCGGTTACGCATCACAACCAGCTCATCCAGGCGTCATTTCTCACCGAGGAGCCAGAAACACCAAAACAGACTTAGACAACCACACTTCAGTGTCTCCCAATTAGATTATCTAACAGAGGAGCATGTGTTGATCCGTGGGGCATCAAAAACATGCGCCCTTACGGCTGGCAGCGTTCGGTTACACTTACACAGCCACCTCACCTACCCACTTATGAGCATCAAACAGGCTTAAAGCAGCACGAGAGGCAAAAATCATCCCAGTTTAACCCAATTAAATTATTAAACACCACAGCAAATGTTTCACCGTGGGACACAAACACATCCTAACGACAGGCAGCGTTCGGTTTCTACACGCAGCGTCCTCGTCTGAGTCAATCAGCTCAGATTTCATGTCGTGAACCAGCAGACTGCCCTCAAACTGGACCAGAACCGGGTAGAAAAAGCCGGATTTAGTGATACCTGTGACGGTGTGGTTTTAATTGGAAAGTTACCCGCACACAGTCCACCCCTGGCGCAATCAGCGGCAGCTCCGCCGGCCGCCGCTAGAGGCGCCCTCTCCGCGGGGATCACATGAACTGCCGACAATTGTGTCATGCGGTGGTAAACAAGCACCGCAAAACACTCCCGCACGGTGTTTGCGAGCCTTCCCGTTGGGGTACCGTGACATGAACCCACTCCCACGCCTGTGATCCACAGAGTCGCCCCTTCCTCCTCCTCCTCCTCCCTCCTCCTCCTCCTCCTCCTGACTGCCGTCCGCCATTAGGGAGCGAGCCGAACAATACTGAGCCCAGCGGCGGCAGCAGCCCCAGCACGCGCAGCCAGAGGAGCGAATCAGTCCGGTTTACCTGAGCTCTGCTCCCCAAACGGGTCTCTTTGTCCCCGCGTGAACCCCCAGCCCGGCCGCGGGGTCCCGGCCGAGGCTCCGCACAAGTTCCCCAAACTTTACCCCGCTGGGGTCAGGAGTGTCCCCCTAAAAACGGGACAGAAATACACTCACCCGTGAAGAGCTCGAAACGCTGTAGCGCCACTTTTGTGCCTTGACATTAATCCGGGAGAGCGCGTGCGCACAACGTATAACTTTCCACTTTCCGTCCGAAGATCGTCTACTGGGAAGATGAGCTGCTGCGCGTGGACGGCGTCTCGTGTGACGTAACACGCCACGTTGGGGGCCTCCTCAGTTCCAGCAGCAGAGCGTCTGAGATACTAGTGTTTTAGTTCATACCTGTTCTTGTGTGTGTCAGAGCCTCTGCTGAGCCTTTCTAAACTCTTATTTATTCTGAAGAAATTTGGTGAAATATCCGGTTATAAGATGAACCTTCAAACAAGAACTGATGACAATAAATAAAGCAGCCAGGACACATGATTCAACACATTTTAAAACCATTACAACAAAGTTTAGGTATCTGGGAGTCTGGATAATGCATAACCACAAGGATCTTTACAAAGATGATTTATTTTTGCCCCTCATAGATTTAGATTTATTGAAGCATTTCTGACCACATATTTCTTTATCCCCATGATTATCAGATTTGACATGGAATAAAAAAAAGTCTGACATAGGTGTGTTATATAGTACAGGTAAAGGTCTGCACTGTCCTTGTAATTTATTTTGCTCGGTGTCTTTTGATTCGATTTTATTGATCTTGATTTGTTTTAGTCTATTTAGTCTTCCTATTGTACAGTTTTGACTGTCGTACATTAGCCTTACTCTAGTGTTAAAATCTATTTATCTTGTGTTTGTCATGCTTAGTGCACTATGGGAATGCCACTGAATCTATCTATCTATCTATCTATCTATCTATCTATCTATCTATCTATCTATCTATCTATCTATCTATCTATCTATCTATCTATCTATCTATCTATCTATCTATCTATCTATCTATCTATCTGTCTGTCTGTCTGTCTGTCTGTCTGTCTGTCTGTCTGTCTGTCTGTCTGTCTGTCTGTCTGTCTATCTATCTATCTATCTATCTATCTATCTGTACATTTCGCCTCCAGATTTGACAGCGAATTTGGCTGCATTATTCATTTATACTTGGTTACCTTTATATATGTATATATATAGAACTATCAGCCAACGATGTGCAGCCACTGTAAAACCTCTTTAAGAAACTAAACCACATCACTGTTTAATTGCGTCTCAGGGACACATGATTCAGTTTTTTAGTCAGTCTACACTTTATCTGAACTTAACTCACCAACACTGATGTACACACCTTGATTACATATTTATACATTTATTTACTTTTGAAGAACACACATTTCCCCCTCCCCCATGTGTTGTCTTTTTTTTTTTTAAAAAGACAAAAATAAAGACAAACGGCTGCTGCTCCTGGGCTTAAATAAGGAGGATGAAAAGTGAAAAGGAAAAACCTGGAGAGTAATAAATAAAACATTTCAGCCCAACAGATCAGTTACTTTTGTACAGAAACTTTACAAACTTCATCAGGACACGCACAAAAAAAAAATTTGCAGGACAAAAAAAGCTCCAATTCTAGGCTGTGAACCAAAGTGCCAAACATTACTCAACCATTGATAAAAACTAGATTACATCTGTCTAAATCTTTAGTTCAGTGTCATGATGACCACCACACTGTCACGAGCTGTGTTGGGCTTGTTACTTTAAAACTGTAATGCATTATTTATTATTTATATTTTCAAAGTAATTAGTTACATTATAATATTACTGTATTTATAATGTAAGGCATTACTCTATTATCTCATTACTTTAAGTTTCTCTGGTCAAAATAGCAGAAATATGGATTTGTCATTCTAAATGTAGCTCATTAAAAAAGCTCATTAACATCCAGTGAAGGTGATGTGGTGTCTATGTGACTGAGTTCAGCTTAAGTCTAAAAACAGGAGAATATAGCAGACACATTGATGCTCATGGCACAATACAAGAAACCACCAGAGCAAAAACAGACAAAAACTGTGTTAGAGATACTGTAACTTTAGGACCAGAGGAGGACTTTTCTCCTCTGATGATGTCACAGAGTATTTGGAGAATTTGTATTTAAACAAACAAAAACCACCTCTTCATTTCAGGTTAGATTAAAAATGCATTGTAACTTTCATTATTGACATTTGTACAGAGTAAAATAGTTCTGTTTTTTAAACAAAATGCACAAATAAATGTTTTTAAATTAATAATATTTTGGGCATGTGAAAGGAAAGGTCATTTTTACTTAACCTTTGCAGTTTGTGTGTTTATATTTTTGTTCAGTGTATTTTCACTGCATAGATTCTGTTTCACATCATATAGGCCAGGGGTGTCCAAACTATGGCCTGGGGGCTAAATGCGGCCCGCTGCCCATTTTGAATTGGCCCTGAAACAGCTGAATGAAAAAAGACATTTGATTACAGCAGCTAATACCATCAGCCGTGCACATGTTCTGCCATATCTACTTTGTCATAAGGCCTCATTTACAAAGTTTACTGCATTATTCATCTTCAAGCACCAACATTCTTGCACTTTACTCTTGTTTTGTGTCCGACAGTGAGGATAAGCCACCAGTGTCTCCACCTCTGCAGCTCAGAAGGTCATTTTCACCCTGATAGGTGTTAATCAGCAACAGCCCAGGGTTACAAGGGCCCTTTGATAGGTGATAACACATCCCTAAACCCCTAAAACTGAACTTGAATACAGTAAAAGTGGGGTGCAGTGAGCGGCCATGTGTTCCTTTTTATGTGGCCCTCCGTGTAAAAAGCTTAGTCTATACATAAACATATATATAAACTAGGCCTGTGCTTAAAATATCGATATGGCAAAATATCGTATCACACTCCTTTGGGATACGTGTATCCATACGGATTCTACAGAATCAATACAAAATATTTTGACAGTTGTTGTAAATACACTTTGGGTAATGTTAACAGTGGCACAGTTCAGGGTAGAAGACGAGCTACATAATGAAGCATATGTTCTACATTTGAACTTAGGTCTACCATCTTTGAGGATCTGAATTTATGTCTCTGAAGTTGTAGAACCACTTAAAACTCATCCTTGTTCTTTTTCTTCTTATAAGAAAAAACTAAACTTGTCAAAAATTTTGTTTAAAGCATAGTCAATGTTCACAATTTATTATATATATGTGTATATATATATATATATATATATACACATATATATATATATATACATATATATATATATATATATATATATATATATATATATATATATATATATATATATATATATGTATATATGTATATATATATATATATATATCAGGATACGTATCGTATCGTGAGGTTGCTGGAAATACCCAGCCCTAATATAAACACACCTAAATCTTCATAACAACAAATAATGTCAATGTTTGAATCCTGACTCTTACTTCTTAAGTATGTCTTCAAAGCTGTTATGTAAAACACTGAGACTCCAGAAACCGCGGAATGCCCCTTTAAGCACGAAGTCCTTCTCATCACATGTGAGCCAAATGTTTTAGTCGCCGAAATAAGAGACGGAGTGAGACCTCTGTCTCCTCTTCTCCTCTTCGGCGGCGTCCATTCGTGGTTCTCTTTTTTCTCCCTGCGCAGGCGCAGTCAGAGCAATCAGTGGAGGCATGGTTGGCAATTTGATTGGTAAATTAGGTTGCCTTTCTTTTACCTGCCCGTCTCACGGAGCCTGTCGTGAGCAGAGAGTGGGGGGCTCAGGTGGGGGTCGTCTTCGGGACCACAGGACTCAAAGTGGGCCTCCTGAAGTCTGCAGCTCGGTCCAATCAGGGACCAGGATCCGGGTTGACAGAGTTCATCCTCTCAGCTCAGCAGGATCCGCCGGTACCACATCGGGTTTCATCACGTAACGTCATCCAGACCAACATGAGCAGGAACCAGTCAGACCCAGAGTCCAATAAAGACCCAATCAGACCCAGAGTCCAATAAAGACCCGGTCAGACCGGGATTAAGATGATAGAAGAGGGTTATGCAGGATGAAGGAGGGTCCGTGAACTACACACTCACACTCCAGGACGGTGAAATGGGTCTAAGCTCATTTATTACAGGAGCAAAATAATCATGAACCACACATAAAAGCACAACAGGAGTCTCTTTAGGGGCTTCAGGGGAGAAAACAAAGTAGACTGGAGTTGGTCACGTTTTCAATATGGCGGATCAGGTGCGTTCAAGTGACCGACACCGACCGGAAAGCGTGCAAATGGGCTCCTGATGAGGGCTCCATCATGAATTAGAGAGCTTAATGAACAAACCCAAAAGCCTCTACACGTGTTTTATTCATAACTTTAAGACAATCAAACAAAAGAGTGAGTTAAAAACAAGCCCACCTTTTCAATCAGTCCGTGAAGTTAACAGCCGGGTTGCCAGGTTTGCTGTAGATGTGGGTTGTTGTTCTTAATCTGCGGGATTTCTGCGCTTTGAGGCGTTCAGGTGAATTTAAGGACATAAAATATGAACCATAGTGAAGCAGAACGGCCTGAAACGCTTCTTAAGCGACCTTATGTCATGATTTAATGTGTTTTAGAGGCGTTTTATCTTTATCAGCATCTGTGAGGCGTTTAAGGACCTCGGGTAATTTCCAACTATGATGCCATGATACATTCAGACACGTCCTTTCCGCCTCTCTTTTCGTTCTTTAGACATAATTCTCTGTCTTTTATTCATATATTATAAAAGGATGTGTTTGTATTCTAATCTATTCTCGTGTGACTGTTGGGAATTTTGACAAAAATCGCCTCAATATTTAGATATTTTATTTTTACAGTCCGGTGAAGTGACCTACAGAGAGAACAGTTAGCATGACTGCAGGCTAACGTGTCCGGTTAAAAATGGCGGTCATACTTAATAATCAGATTTAATTAGAGTCCAAATGATTAATTGTCTTTAATTACTGATTATGGACCGTGAAGGCAGGCTGTTGGTGAGGGGCAGGGGGGCAGCAGAGGGGGGATTTAAGGGCTCCTGACTAACAGGACCCTGAAAAGTATTAAAGTATAAAACTACAGATGGACAAAAAGGGAAATGTAGGACTTGTAAAAACATGTTGAGAAGAAGTGAAAACATATTAATCTCTCCCTTTCTACATTAATTAACAAATTATTTATCTTCCCAATCAGACAAAATAAAAACATGTTTATTTGTAGAGTGTTGAGATTTCTTCATTTCCAAAAAAATACATCTATTATGTTTTTTTATGGCAAAATAATAGGATCTTTTTCTGCTGCAAAAATCCAACAAACAGTAATCAGAGAGTCCCTTCAGGGTATCGTTTTGTTTTTATATTTTGCTGTGCATAATGAATGTCATGGAGGAACATTTGAGTCTTTTACCGTCTGCAGGTTGTTTAAAAGTGTTTGTCGATCTTAAACATGCACATGATGCTAAACTTTACCATCACTGATAAAAATATATAATCTAATATTAAACTAAATATCTTTGTTTACTGAATGTTCCTGGCAGGGGCGTACTTACCATTAGGCAATCACAGGCAGTTACCTGGGGCCCCAAGAAGTCCAGGGGCCCCAAACATCTCACAAAAATGTATTAATAAAGTTTTCTTTGATTCAGTTATTATTATTTTAGTTTTTCCACACGCTGTAGTCTGAAGTAGAGGAGATCAACATCCATATTTCATCATCATTTTGTCAGTAGACCTCAAACATTTGATGTCACTGTCTTTATGTTCAATCAGGATATCCTGTAAAATACTTTAATTAATAACTTTTCAAACTCTACGACACTTCTATAAAAAGCTTAAGGTCCATGCACTGGATAATTTTGCGTGTGCACGATAAACTTCTTATTCATTTTTGCAGATGTCCCTTCAGGAGCTCCGTAATCATGAACATTTAGATTCCAAATCTTTTTTTGGTCATATTATTCCCTGCATGTGGAGGACATATAAACATGGGTATGTAACTTGTACCAAAAGCTGTCAGATAACTTTAACAGATTTCAAAAGCAGGACTAATTAACACACTCGCCTTCTGTCAAAATTGAACTAAATTACAAAATTTGAGGAAATTCATTTTGTTTCGTTGTTACCTGGTACAAGATTAAAATAAAAAAAAAAATGTATCAGCATGCTGAAAACCAATGAAATACTGAGTTATTGACCCTGTTTGCTTTCCATGTTATTTAATCTAATTTAATTTTAGTTGTTTTATTTTTATTACTACCCTCCCTTTCTCTCTCCCCGCCCCCTCTTTCCTTCTTCTTGTCCATACCTCTGATAATTGTCCGTCCGTCTGTTTTGTCTCTTGTGGTGTAAATGAGTCAGACTGAATGAGTTATCAGAGTAGGGATGGGAACTTTGTCTCTAACATGCTGTTTTTAAGGAGACATTATTTTTCACTGATATCTGAAATTTCCTTGTTTATTTTTTATCTGCACCCATCCCATAAGTTGGAAAAAATAATTAAAAAATGTATCAGCACAATACAGAAATATGAAGGACCCCAATGACTGGGTTTGCCTTGGGCCCCCATATGACTAGATCCGCCCCTGTACACCAGTCTACCCCTTATGGGTCATATTACAGAGCAGTTATCTGTCTCGCTCCACATAACTGTATTCCCTTAGCAAATACAAATCATACATCCACACCATAACTGGAAATCCAAAAATATGTTCAATATCAATCACTGGAAAAACTGCCAAATGAGCAAATATTAGAAAAAAAAGTCTGCATTTCGTTCCCAAAAATCTCCCCCACTCAACATTTGGCTTCATTTCACTGACAACATAAACTCCACCACTGCCTAACAATAACTTTTTTTTTTATTACAGACACATACACTGCCTGACCAATAAAAGAGTCGCCACCAAAATAAAAACAAAAGCTCACACTCTAATATTTCGTTGTCCCTCCTTTATCTTTGATCACAGTCTCATTCTCTGTCTCATTGATTCTTTAAGCTTCTCCAATGTCTCAGATTTGTCCCAGGTCACAGCACTGCCCCCACAGGCTTGGACAGTAGGCACTAGGCATGATGGGTGCATCACTTCACCTGCCTCTCTTCTTCCCCTGATGCTCCCATCACTCTGGAACAGGGTCAATCTGGACTCAAAACAACAAAAGTTTACAAAACTTATAATCATCATATTAACTGACCTATAATGAATCAAAATCATATGTAGTAATAAAAAATATACAAATAATATATAATAATATAAGATATAGTTACAAATATGAATGACAAACCCTCACCTGGTAACTGTTGTGAATGAAGCCCTGTTCACCATCCTTTTTGGTCTTCACCGTCTCTTAGTCATGTGATGTTTTACAAACAGACTCATTCTAAAATCTGAACACTTGATGTCGCTAAAATGCCAATTTCTACACACTGCAGCTTTAATTGAAAAAAAATCAGAATTTATGACCTGAGCTGTCATAACATACACTATATCACCAAAAGTATTCGCTCACCTGCCATGACTCTCATATGAACTTTAGTGCCATCCCATTCCTAATCCATAGGGTTCAATCTGACGTGGGTCCACCCTTTGCAGCTATAACAGCTTCAACTCTTCTGGGAAGGCTGTCCACAAGGTTTAGGAGTGTTTATGGGAATTTTTGACCATTCTTCCAGAAGAGCATTTGTGAGCTCACACACTGATGTTGGACCAGAAGGCCTGGCTCTCAGTCTCTGCTCTAATTCATCCCAAAGGTGTTCCATGGGGTTGAGGTCAGGACTCTGTGCAGGCCAGTCAAGTTGATCTGGCCTGCACAGATCAACTTGACTGATCTGTGCAGCACTAGAGCTGCTTTGTGCTCTGGTGCACAGTCATGTTGGAAGAGGAAGGGGCCAGCTCCAAACTGTTCCCACAAAGTTGGAGCATGGAATTGTCCAAAATGTCTTGGTGTGCTGAAGCATTCAGAGTTCCTTTGACTGGAACTAAGGGGCCAAGCCCAGCTCCTGAAAAACACCCCCACACCATAATCCCCCTCCACCAAACTTTACACTTGGCACAATGCAGTCCCACAAGTATGGTTCTCCTGGCAACCTCCAAACCCAGACTGGTCCATCAGATTGTCAGATGGAGAAGCGTGATTGGTCACTCCAGAGAACGCGTCTCCACTGCTCTAGAGTCCAGTGGCGGCGTGCTTTACACCACTGCATCCACGCTTTGCATTGCACTTGGTGATGTGAGGCTTGGATGCAGCTGCTCGGCCATGGAAACCCATCCATGAAGCTCTCTGCACTGTTCTTGAGCTAATCTGAAGGCCACATGAAGTTTGGAGGTCTGTAGAGATTGACTCTGCAGAAAGTTGGCGACCTCTTCTCACTATGCGCCTCAGCATCCGCTGAGCCCGCTCCGTCAGTTTACGTGGCCTACCACTTGGTGGCTGAGTTGCTGTCTCAACTGTTTCAGTGTGAATAAAAAAACTCTTGGACTCAAACTACCAGGAGGGCTGAGCTCTAACAGGACAAACTCACACAGGTAAATAAAACACTTTTAATCTGTACACGAGTGACTTACAGCCCGCCCCAAACAAAGCACACGAGCCGTCAGTGATGTTTAAAATGGTATATTTGTCTGCACAAATCTATTTATAGAATATCAATATTTACAGACCAAAAATATTAACAATAACAACTTAATCATAAAAAACACTCATTTCACTTCAGTCTCTTTTTTCTTGAGTATTAACTTGTTCAGATTTTGGAGCTCAATCCTGTTCACACTTGTTCTAAATCTGTCCGCAAAGTACTGAGGCATCTGGCTGCAGATGTGTCCACAGGTGATCTTGCTTCCTGTACATTAAGTGTCTTACTGGTCTTGTGTATTTTTGAGTAATGCTGTTTGTGAATGTAAGAAACTTTGTAAATTGTGCTGCTGCCTATCTTGGCCAGGACACTCTTGTAAAAGAGATTTTTAATTTCAATGAGTTTCTTTTCCTGGTTAAATAAAAGTTTAAAAAGAAAGTTTATTAAAAAAAAATCTGGATCAGAAATCAGATTGAAAGGACCTCATTTCAGTATCGAACAGGTTAAATATGATCTGGAGCTTTAACTAAACACAGGAGACGATGATGCTGACAGGAGAGAATCAAACAAACCTTTCCCTGATCGACTGTTGAAGGATTTTGGGAACTTTCTGCTCCGAAACTCAACAGTTGGCTTCATGTGAGTGGGAGTGAGGGATGGGAAATAATCCGATTTTACTGTTGGCCTACATCCAGATACAGAAACTCCAAACATCCTGCACTTTGACGGTCATTGATCGTAAACTCTCGGCCATATTTGAGTAATTTTGTGTTTTAAGTTTGTTCTCAGCTGATGTGTGAGCTAATTTATGAACCAAAGAAAAGCTGAAGCAGCACCTCATGGAGACACAAAAGCACAGATGAGCAATTTTATCGATGGAATTTAGACAAAACTTCAGAGAGGAGAAACTGAAGCTGCTGAATCTGAAGCCAAACACGACACTCCTGATGTTTAACCCTTTAACTACCAGCTCAGCTGTTGGCAGAGATAAAAAATAAACTCAGGAATATTTCATGTTTTATAGAACAGATCAAATCAAATATTTTGATTTTCTTAACATTTCAGGAATAGGAGAAAAATACAAACAAACCAAAAAGCAGATATTTTCATGGTGTAGGATTCAAAGGTTTAAAAAGTTTAAAGTTAATTACCTGATTATTTAAAATTCACAAGTATTTGGGACAAAATCATCTGAAAAGGCAGAAATATTGGTAAAAAAACAAAAACAAACACATTATATAACATAGATGATGCTGAGTTTGACAAACACACTAAAAATGTTTTTTTGATGAATAACTATATTATCTTATTAAAGTTAAGAACTTAAAATAATGAAAGTGATGGTAATAAAAGATTTAAGCTTTTTAAACCTTCACACAAAGGAAATATCAGTTCTTTTGGTTTGTTTGCAGTTTTTTCTGTATCCTAAAACAAACAATGTGATATTTTTATGACACATTAAATATTTCTGAATATGACCTCTGCCAAACAGACGAGCTGGGAGTTAAAGGGTCAAAGGGTGCAGTCAGAATCTTAAAGCCGCGACCTCGCACACTTCAGCTGAATGCCTCTGATGAGAGCGTGAAGTTACTGATTTGTTAAAGACAAAAGATGTCAATGCCTTGAGCGAGTTGTTACCGATTCTCACTCTCTTTTGTGTTTTTGGTGCAGCTGCGCTTTGAGAAAAGCATCTCTGTGATTGACAGGTAGTCAAGAGTTCAATCTTTAACATTTTTCACATCACTTCCTTTTCATTATTACTCTAAGGCCAACTGTGAGCAACAAGAAACTTAAAGGAGACATATCATGCTTGTTTCTCCTTTTCACTATGCCAGACTAGGATGCCTGTAAAGCATTTCTGCCCTCAGTACAAGTCATTTAGTTCCTTCATTGCCCCAAAATAGTGTTATCAAAATCCTCATTTTAGGCCATTATCAAGCTCTCCTTGAAACACTTGGTCTCAAGGATGACCTAAAGTTACCTCGCAACGTCACAGCCCTTTGTGCTCTGATTGGTCAGTTCTATCGGGGGTAGAGCCAGCCTGTCCTTCTTCTTCTACTGTATTTTCCGGCAGGCTCAAAGCAGCGACCGCGTATTGAGTCCCCCTACAGGCCAGAGCTGGTAATGAGTGAGTGTGAGCTAGGGAGCTATATACCCCTGCTGCTGGATGTGTTCCTCGGTGACGGTTTTGTGGCTAACGGACATCACAGAGGAGGAAGTGTTTTATCAGATTACTCCAATAAAAAGAAAGGTACCTCGTGTTCAGTTTTTTTTGACATTGATACTCTATATAAGCCACAGTCTGTTCGGTACAGTAGAAAAATACAATGTCTAAACCAGAAAGCCACATCTTGTTTCCTCAAAAATCTATACCAAGTATTAAATCATGCATCAGCATATATGATTTCTTTAACAAGAACCTTTCAAAAAAAAAATACCACTGTTTAATAAATTATGATGTGCGATTCAGATCCGTCACACAGTACAGGCCTAAATGCTCAATACCACTGCTAGAGATCATTACATACAACTGATTCATACTGTAATTTACAGTTCTGAGAGATGTAACTCAAAATGTTTCGTTACTCAGACCAAAACAGTGAAAGCTGAGTTCTCCTCTTTCTGCTTCTGCACAAACCAATCTCAGAAATATTTGTCATATAATGTGCTTTTAATTAGTCTAAAACACTCTCTTTGAGCCACAGTCTAACCGTCGTGAGAGTTCGCTAATGGGAAAGGTCCAGATAAACTTTTTCTCCTCCTACAGGTTAACTCACATCAAAAAATAATCTCAGTAAATATTTGTCATATAATTTTTTTTAAGTGCATTCTTTCAAAAAAATATCTGGCGAGCTACTGTCTGCTAAATACTGTGTAGTGAATGCATCCGCTAGAGTTCTTCACATATATTCTTCATGGCCTCGTTACTGAGAAAGGTACAGTCTGTGTGTTTCTGGCAGAAATCAGAACCAATGTAGAAAATTTGTCTTAATGTTCTTTAGGATTAGTGTAAAACAGCCTTTAAATCTAACTTCTGATTTCAAAAAATGACTGCTTATCCAGATCTTTATATTTCAGTTTGCACTTCAAAAAATTAAAGTGCAAAGTGTTTAGGTGATTAAATACCACAATTACTGTTTTAAGCCCGTGTGGCTGCTTCAGGACTGATAATAATAATGAATTATATTTTAACAGGACCAACATTTCATTATAATTGTTTAAATTCTGACCAATGTTACCCAATATTTTATAAATGTGTTTTAAAATGCAATCATAAAGAAAAAACTGTGATACAGATGTAGCTGATGATCCTGCCATCAAGAGTCATTATATGAGTTGACCAATGAGCTGTCTCTTGTTTGTCACAATCCACAATGACACTGGTATTCTCAGATTTTTTGCTCTCAAAGTTAGAAATCCCCTCAGTGGGACACCCCTACTCGCTTTAGGAAGGGGATTTCTTCAACACGTTAATCCACAGAAATAAAAGACGGTAAAATAAAGTGTTACTGAAACAGACTGAGCGGGAAAAAGACACCTGTCCAAGAAAAATGATAAAAAGGGGACGCTGTACCGTCATCAAATTCACCCCAAAAATCTACACAACTATTAACAACCTATGTTCACAAACAGCACACACGTGTCCACGCCGTCAGGGGGCGGAGCTAAGAGAGAAGGCACCAATCAGGAGGCGTCTGAGGGGAAGGAAAGTTTATCATGGACGCTGTCGTCACACAAAGATGGACGGGTGCTCGAGGGTCACTTCAGGCCAAACAGAGCTTCAGTCTGGGATTTGTCTTCGCCGTGACGAGGATCCAACACGATCTTCTGATCCCTGCTGTCTCAGACCGCTCTGTGGAGTCACTGGAGCTGGACTCTGTACGCACAGATGAGGAGCTTCACCTTAAAAAAACATTTACACTGTTAGAAAACTTTACCATCACAAACTCAGAAAATAAAACAAATCAATGGGAATGAAGACCTGCTAACAGCTCCATCATAAGTTATTGTTAACATATAAAACAACACAACTGCTTCAATCACTGCCACTGCTGTAGTTTAATTACTCTGCACAGGTAGTTTATGTATGCTGGACATCCCCACTGCTGTTACAGTGTACAGATTCATTATTTGTACTGTAGTTTAATTACACCTTTCATTTTAATTGCAGCTACAGTGTTAAGGTTAATTACTAGTACAGTAGTTTATTTATGTCAGAAATTCTAACTGGTGCCACAGTGTTAATGTTCATTATTTGTACTTTAGTTTTATTTATAACATTCTAATTTCTGCTACACTGTATAGGTAACTTAATTTATTTGTAGTTTATTTATGCTGGAAATCCCCACTGCTGTTACAGTGTACAGTTTCATTATTTGTATTTTGCTGTATATAACCTGTGTTTTTATCTTTTTTTGAGGGAACCTTCCCAAGAGATTAATAAAGTTTCTATCTATCCATCTATCCATCTATCTATCTGTCTGTCTGTCTGTCTGTCTGTCTGTCTGTTTGTTTAGTTTAGTTTAGTTTAGTTTATTTGTTTAGCTCAAGTTTAGTACAAGTACAAAACTGAGCAAGGTGGGAACGAAGCCTCTACAGGTTTGTACAGAGTTCCACACCTGCCCATAACAATCACATGACATGCAGGCTAAACACTTAACAAAAAAACACAAGACAACACAAGAGAAAAACTAGCGAAAAACACTACAAAACCAAAAATGCTATAGCTCAGTACATATAAAATTCAAGAAAGATGCGGCAAAAGCAAAAAAACACAATTACAAGGACAGGGATCAGGCTGGCAACAGAAGTTTCTTCAAATGCTTTTTGAAAGCAGAATAGGAGGACACTGATCACAGTGGTGCGCTTAATTCAGTCCAGAGCTTAGGATCTCTAAATGTGATGCTGAACTGGTGTCTTGAAGTCCGTGTGTGGGGTAAGACTAGACTGTTGTTGCTGTGCCTAGTTTGATATGTATGTACCTGTGTGGTGAGGATGAACAAATCCTGAAAGGTGTCTGGAAGATCTTGTTTCTTATATATGAACTTATGCATGAGTAAACATGTTTGATAAACATTTACCTTGTCAATGGGGAGTACTTTATATTTTTTAAAAAGAGGTGCAGAGGGAGCATATCTATTTGAGTGTGATATAAATCTGAGATATTTCTTCTGTATGACACTTAATTTATTCAGGTGTGTAGGGCAGGTTGCTCCCCAGACAACGTTGCAATAATTAATGAATGGGAACAAAAAGCTGTAATATAAGGTTAAATAAGCTGAGGAGTGAATTAAGGGACAAACCTTTCTTAATATGCCAAGCATTTTAGCAGATCTCTTGGAGACAAGGTCGATATGATGAGACCATTTAAGACCGCGATCTATGATAACTCCTAGGAACTTAGTTTTCTGAACCAATTCAATTTGAGTGTAATTGATAAAGATTTTAGCTAATTCTATAGGATAATTTTTATTAATATTACAAAAAATCATAAAGTTACATTTTTTAACATTAAGGGTAAGTTTGTTCCATTTAAACCATTTCGCAATAGAGAATAGTTCCTCATTTACAGTTTTAATTAAAATATGAAAGTCTTCATGTGAAGCTACGAGGTTCGTATCATCTGCAAATAGAACTGGGAGGAATTTAGTACATGACATAGCCATGTCATTGATGTAGATTAAAAATAATAAAGTCTGTCTGTCTGTCTGTCTGTCTGTCTGTCTGTCTGTCTTTATTCTAATTTAAACAAATAAAAACAAGCCGATAAAAGTGCTCGTCTAAAACCTGACAGGGCCACCATCATGAAAACTGTAGTTTCAGTGTTTATATTTTTTTAAACTTTGCAACTACTTACAATTTCAGTAAGTGAATGAAAAAAAAATCTTGATTTTTAATTTTGTAAAAATCTTCTGCAAAACATAATTTGAATTAATCGATTTAATCGATTTATTTCCCAGTCCGACATCACACTTCATATTTAGTCGACTAAATTTACAGCAGATTTCATCAACTATACCGAGACTGAAATTAAATAATTTAGAGACTACATTATGACTGAAAATAAAAGATGTTTTAAGTAAAAGACCACCACTTAAAGGTGCTATGAGGAGAATCTATTACCGGCGACATAAAGACTCTGCTACCCATGAGCACGCACGGTGACTGTGGTAATGCTGCGTTCCAGTAACCTTGGAACTGGGAGTGACATCATTTCTGACTTATCGGAGTTCCAGTTGAAGTCAGAAAAAAACATGCTGATCTACCAGGCTATTGTTAGCTGTTGTTAGCACGCCCTGTGTTGTTGTTCACAAATATCACATGAAGAATGTGATTATCACTATGGCAGCATTTTTGTAAATATAAGTCTAACAATACTATGTATACAGCTGATCTAGAGCGACACACCCCAGTCAGAAGTGCAAATAAATGGATTATTACAGGAGCTAAATAACTGTTCACACTGGGGGCATCCATCTTCAATTGTCAACTCGGGGGTGGTGAGGTTTCACCGAGTTCCCAGTAGGAAATTCAGACTTCGGGGACGTTCTAGTTGCAGTTTCCTACTCGGAACCCGGAAATTCCTACTTCTGACTACAACTGGAACACCAAAAGACGTGACCCAAGCCAAAGCGTGTGTTTGTTGTGATGCTAATGAATGCAGCTCAGACCTTCCTCAGAACTCTGCATTGCTTTACAACTTCTTTTTTCAACAACTTACAGGATGCAAAGCCACGAGGTAATGTATCTCTTTCTAGTTACGTAGCGGTAGTTTTTGATGTGTGACAACAAGCAATTTTTGGAAAACTTGGGATCGTAGTTTTGTAGCTGGCTATATATGTCTACTTACAGCCCGGTGCTCTAAGACGTGTCTGAATAATATAAATTTGCTCTAGTTTTAATTGTCTTGTTCCTGAAGTTGAGTATCCAGGCCAGTCCAGCCCTGTCTGACCCGACCACGAAGCTAAGGAATAGCATTTATAGATAACCTATTTAGATGCTATAAAACTCATCTTAAAGTGTGTATTTCCATCAGGCATATATCTAAAAGGGAGACTTTTTTGTAATTACTTAGAAACTCCTCATAGCATCTTTAAACTAAATAAAGAGCTGTCAAACTAACCTTGCCCTTGTTCATGTCTTCCTCTAAACCAGCAGATGCTCTGATCGTTTCTATCATAAATAAACTCTTTTTCAATCCCCAAAATATCTGTAAGTAACGTTTAGTGAGCACCGCTGTAAAGTTTCCTGAGTAGTCTGCTCAGAGACAGAGTCTGTGTGTTCACCTTTGCTGTCGGAGCCTCAGCCAGTCTGATGAAGAGTCTGTTGATGCCCGGGTTTGGACTGAAGGAGTAGATAAAGTGACTATCCTGTTTATGAGCAGAGAAAAGGAACAGATGAAGAAGAGCAAGTTAAAAAAAACAAACAACTTATATCCACATGTCAGCGTTGACTTATGCAAAGTACCAAACTGTTTCAGGCTTAAAATTCATCCTGTGGAAAATAATGAATTCCTCTTTATATAAATATAAAAACATCAAAAGATCTCACTGTGTCCACTTCAATACTTTATTTTCTAAACTATATTTTGATTTAGGTAAACAGGAAAGAGTCATTGAAACTAGGGCTGAACAATTAATTGCAAATTAGATTAAATCCCAATATGGCTTGTTTGCAATTTTCAAATCACAGAAGGTTCAATATTTTTAGCCCAAAGTGTGTTGAACATTTTAACATTGTGATGTAGTTTTTTGCAATTTCATGCCTATTTTTTTTACCTCTATTCATACACTTTTTTTCCCACTTTTGAACCATTTTTACCTTTTTTAACCCCGTTTTTACAACTTCATGCCTATTTTGCCCCCATTCATCTTTTTTTGGCCACTGTCAGAACCATTTTTGGAATTTTTACATGGTTTTTGAAATTTAATATCAAATTAAATTCCCAATTTTGCTGCCATTATCCTGAGACAATTTTTTTTTTTTTTTTTTTTCAATTTCATACCTATTTTTTTTGCAATTTCATACCTATTTTGCTTCTGTTCTTCACTTCTCCACTTTTTCTCAAATCTTTTATCCTTAGATTAATTTAATGTCATATTGGTTTTACTATAAAAAGATCTACTGCTTATGTTTGTTTAAGAATACATAAGATGAGGAACATTAAAACAATTGCAGAGTAAATTGCAATATTGGGGAAAAAAATCGTAATTAGATTATTTTCTCAAATTGTCCAGTCCTAATTGAAAACAGATCATCCATTATAGAACAATACAACACAGGGCTGTTTTCTCCATCTACTGATATTATTAATCCACCAGATCTTCTAAATGAACGAGTATCTGGAGCAGAACAAAATACCAAACATCTGCACAGACCAATCGTTACATCCTTGAGTTAGTCACTGAAAACAGAAGAGGCACAACCACAGTTACAGATCTACAAAAGTTAAAACAATGAATTAAAAAGAAGGTTAAACCTTTTTCAGCTTTCACTTGTACATTTTCTTGTCTGTCATAATTATAAATGGTTTTATTTTCAGCTCGTTTTACTTTCTGTCATAAGTAGGCCTAAGCCTTAAAATGGTGCCTACTTATTAAGTTCTGCTCTCTGAATAAAGTTTTTGTCTGATAACTACTGTACCGTCTTTGATTTAATGGAATTAGGAGGTATTCTAAAGGAGACAGAGCCCTCTAGTGGTTATATAGAGCTAGGGATCTATATACTGCTGCTGGTGGATGTGTTCCTCGGTGATGGTTTTGTGGCTAACGGACATCACAGGGGAGGAAGTGTTTTATCAGATTACTCCAATAAAAAGAAATGTACCTCGTGACGTCACGACGTTTGAAATCTCGCGGACATCTCGCAATGACCTATTTTCAGAGGCATCAAACCTCGTTCTAGGATATCAGAAAAAATACAATATCTCATTTTTTGAAAATTAAGGGGGTGTAAGGTCTTGTTTTCAAATTTATTATATTATATGTAAGTATTAAATCATGCATCAGCATGATATGTCCTCTTTAATCTCTGACGTGTAACCGTGTAAACGGCGGTTAGTAGACATGTGTAACTGTGTAGGAAAAATTCCAAATGTTGACATCCCTATTAAAATGATCAGATTTTGGAGTTGATCCAGGCAACAGCTATAAGTGAATGATCATTTTTGCTCAATAACTGTCTAACTAATAATCACATCAACATGATGGAGAGAGCTCGGTGTGTGTTTTCAGGGTGGGAGGTTCCTTGACAAGCCACTTCCTGGTTACTGCTCTTTTTGCTTGCACACCAGTCATTAACACTTTAATTTCTAAATTAATTCTACCTGTTCTTCTTAAACTAACCTTGACCCCCTCCTAAAAGACAAACCAAAAACAATAACAGTAGAACAGCTGCGCTCTTAAACAAACATAAACCTGAGCTGCATGCTGTGGTGTCTCTCTAACATGGACTCACCAGGAAGATGGGCAGCTGGAACTTGTCGTTGAGCACCACAGCGTGCACGCTGCAGGGTCCGCAGAGCCGCGCTGTGATTTCATTTAAGAAGTTAGCGTGGAAGATGAAGAGGAGGATGCCTGAACCTGGAGATGAAGAGAGAGGAGCTGAGATCAGGGTGGAGAGGATGGACTTACCTGCAGAAGTTTATGCATCCACACTGATGGATAAAAAAACTACATAATAATGATAATAATAATAATAATAATAATAATAATAATAATAATAATAATAATAATAATAATAATAATAATAATGACTTTATTTATATAGCACCTTTAAAAACAGAAGTTTATACATTCTCACTGATGGATAAAAAACTACATAATAATGATAATAATGATAACAATAATAATAATAATAATAATAATAATGACTTTATTTATATAGCACCTTTAAAAACAGAAGTTTATACATTCTCACTGATGGATAAAAAACTACAAGCTTGAAGCTTTTTAAAATAAAGTTTTGCATGTTGAGGCTCTACAGCTGTTGAGGTTCAAAACAATAAAAAAAATCTTAATGAGAAGAAGAGGAAGAAAGAAGAAGGAGCAGAGGAAAAGAAGAGGAGAAGAAGGAGGAGAAAAACAATAAGGAGGAAGAGTGGAAGAAGGAAGAGAATAAAGGAAGGGGAGAAAAGGAGGAGAATAAAGGAGGAGGAGAAGAAGGAGGAGAAGAAAGGGGGAGAAGACAGGAGGAGGGCGATTGTTAGAATGAGGAGAAGGAGTAGAGAGTAGGAGGAGAAAAAGGAGAAGAAAGGAGGAGGGCGTTTGTAAGAAAGAGGAGGAGAAGAAGGAGTAAAAACTAGGAGGAGAAAAAGGAGAAGAAAGAAGGAGGAGGATAGTTAGAAAGAAGGAGGAGGATTGTTAGAAAGAGGAGAAAAAAGGAGGAGAAGAAAGAAGGAGTAGGAAGATCGTTAGAAAGGAGGAGAAGAAAGGAGTAGAAAGGAGAAGAAAGGAGGAGTAGAAAGGAGTAGAAGAAAGGAGGAGAAGAAAGGAGTAGAAAGGAAAAGAAAGGAGGAGTAGAAAGGAGGAGAAGAAAGAAGAAGGAGCAGAAAGGAAGAGGATTGGGAAAAAGAGGAATAGAAGGGTGGGAAAAAAGGAGGAGAGGAAGCGAAGAGGAGAAGAAATCCCGTCAGTGGGTCAGCTGTTATAACGAACAGGAACACTCCAGCTCGTGGACAGACTTTGCTCGTGGACAGACTTTGTTCGTGGACAGACTTTGCTCGTGGACAGACTTTGTTCGTGGACAGACTTTGTTCGTGGACAGACTTTGCTCGTGGACAGACTTTGTTCGTGGACAGACTTTGCTCGTGGACAGACTTTGCTCGTGGACATCTCTGTGGATCTGCCTCAGACTTTTCTTCACAGCCTCTAAAACAGTAAAAATGTTGTGAATCAGACTGTAGGTGAGTCTTCTTACCCTCCAGCGGCGGCTGGGCCTTAAAGCCAAACTCCAGAGAGAAGTCTGGACCCTCACAAAGCCTGTGGCAGGCCAGAGGAAACACCGGCTCCAGAAGAACCAGGCGAGACTCGAAGTAGGCCCTGATGGTGTCCTCGGCCACGCTGGACAGCCTGAGGGAGGAGCAGTGATGGTTTATTAACTACTATTAACCACTATGAACCATAATGACACCAAACTGAGCTCTAAACTTCATATACAGATGAGTGTCAATCAATCTTCATTTGTATAGCACCAATTCATAACAAGATACATAGATAGATACATATATACATATATAAAGATACACATACACATATATACACAAATATATCCATCCAACACCAACATGAATCCTTATAGCCAATCATGAATCCCTCCATCATGGTGTGTAACTGTAGATCTGAGAGAGCTCTGAATCATTCAAACCCTGATTTATAATCTGACCTGTTATTTTTATAATCAACATTTTTATTGGTTTTTAAGCATAGAATTACAAAAATAAAGAAGGAAATGGTTGCTTATACTCTTCATAGAATCTGTTTTAATGGATAACTCCACCTGTCCAATATCAAATGGTTAAAACTAAAGTTGACCTTTTAAGTTGCTGACACTGAAAGCCCAGCTGTAAAGGGCTCCATGTTAGCATATACTGATCTAGCTTGTCCATGAGTGAGTATGTTACTCTTTCATTAGCTGCTAACTGAGCCACAGCTGTGGCCCATTCTTCATGAGGAGGTGGGTGCTCCTCCTGCAGTGCCTCAGGAGCAAAAGAGGACAAGTCAGTCTGTAAGTTCCATGGTTGAGCCCAACCAGACTTGGGAGACTTGGGATTTCTTTCTCAGTACCTCCTACAGTGGGTGTTGTACATAGCTTAGAGCTGAAACGATTCCTCGAATAATCACGATTATTTGATTACAAAATATCAAATTGTGTATCTCGAAGCCTTGTTTAATATATAATTATACATATAAAATATATATCTGGACTACTTTACAGTGCACGGTGTTAGACACGGTCATTTCTGTGGCACAACGCGCCTGCTACCTCCGCTGCTGCGCGGCTTGTAAAATCATGAAGGAAGAGAAAAGAGAGGGACAGAAAGGAGAGAGTCAGCAGAAGAAATGGCAGAGAGTGTCCCAAGTGTGTGGTCACTACAAGAAGGGACGAAAAGAAAACACAGTGCAGTGTGTCTGATGTCAAACAGAGTTAGCTTAGCACATAGCTTAGCATGATAGCTTGTTGTCAGTGCTGCAGCACGTCAACAGTAAACATCCGGTCTGTGCGTCAGAGCGACACAACAGGATGACACTCATGATACATCAACAGAAGCAGCTAATGTGATCAATAACTGAGATATGGGCGAGTAAATAACCTACTTTGATTATGGCTCCGTGTAAAGGCTGGTTCAGAACGTAAATCAATGTGGAGGCTACTTCCTCAGAATCATGAGTATTTTGTTCACATACTTTTCACATCCAATAACTTTACATTTAATTTGATTGCAGAGAGTAGAAGAGGAAACACTGACAGTGAGTAGAGGAAGCAGGTGTAGGGAATGCTTTCATATGTTATAGAAATGTACATTAGCTAGTTAAATTATCTTAGTATCTAAGTATGAGATTATTTGGTCCTAGAAATAAAGTAAGCAAAATACGATCATCAATATGGTACAGTAGGAAAGGCAATAACACAAATAAAATAAAAATAACCAAACTTAAAAAAAAATACTGAAAAAATCAAGAAATAGCCCAGAGTAAAAATAAAAGTATAGATTTTGATTTTGAGATCCCATTTATGCTCAGAATGTTCAAAATAAGAAAAATAAGTTAATTTAAGTGACCTGGCTTTTCTGTTTTGTGTGTTACTAATAATAATAATGTGTAGGGATTCAGTGTAAAAAAGAAAAATAACAGTGAGCGCAGTGTAACTGTTATCCGATTACTCGATTAATCGCCAAAGTATTTGATAGAGTAATCGATTACAAAAAGAATCGATAGCTGCAGCTCTAATATTGTTCCACCAGTCTTTAACTGCAGGACATGTCCAGAGTACGAGGAAGACAGAAGCCCCAGATTCTGCACGTCTCCAGCAGGAGTCTATAGGTAACTGTGCAGGTGTCCTGTGCCACTGGGATATTGTTTGTAGTTGGATAAATTTGTTGCCAACTTCTTGATACATTGCATTATATTTTTCAGACATGAATCCCAATCATTAATCTGATCTGTTATTGATAAAGAATATAAACTTTGATCTGTTATTGATAAAGAATATAAACTTTAATCTGTTATTGATAAAGAATATAAACTTTGATCTGTTATTGATAAAGAATATAAACTTTGATCTGTTATTGATAAAGAATATAAACTTTGATCTGTTATTGATAAAGAATATAAACTTTAATCTGTTATTGATAAAGAATATAAACTTTAATCTGTTATTGATAAAGAATATAAACTTTAATCTGTTATTGATAAAGAATATAAACTTTAATCTGTTATTGATAAAGAATATAAACTTTAATCTGTTATTGATTTAGAATATAAACTTTTATTTAATCCCTGTGACGGTGGAGAAACACTCACATGCTCACGTGGTCCTTGATGAAGTCGCACACCATCAGGTTGTTGCTGAGTTTGGCGAAGTACATGGCCGTGTTCTTGTATTTGGACAGGATGTTGCAGTCAGCTCCGTACTCCAGCAGGAGGCGTACTACATCAGCGTTCCCTCTTTTACAAGCCTGGGGTCAAAAGGAGGAGACATTTACCGACACAGTCTGCTTCTCTTCTGTAGGTCAATGTGGATATGTGATATAAAGGCACTCAGTGCTGGTTTGTTCCCGTGGCTTTTTGTTATCGAAGGTTATTATTTATATTTCTGTGCAGTAAAGCAATGATTTGGCCCTTCAGTCAACATTCCAGCAGTTTACAATTCATTCAACTCGTAGCCTACTACATATCAGACTGCATGTTGTTTAGTTTGTCTACCGTTTATGTGTGCTTCTTGTCTTTTAATCCGCCCATGAGTTTTATTTCCATTAAAGACGTTTGATTTTTTTATTTGTTGACACCTACCTGCCAATGGAAATGAGGATGGAAATTAGCCACCTGGCTATAATCCCATTTGTTTACATGTACACTTCCATTAAAAAAAACTACTTTTCAATCTCAATAAATCTCAAATCTAAGACTACATTCCACTTTTTGATCTGGAGATGTAATATTTTTCATAATGTAACAGACAGTGATGTGGTTTCTATTAACAGATGTTTGTTTGGAGGTTCCTCTACACTACAGCTAGAACAGTCTCAATAAATAAGTGCGACATTTAAAAGCATGAGGAATATTCAACTTACACTATCTATAAGAATGACTTTAAGACATTCAATAAACAAAACAAAAACTAGACTTTGATTCAACTCCAGGCTGTGGCATGGTCAGATTTTGTCTCTTTCTTTTGGTCAAAACCACAAGCTTGTATTTTTTAAGCTCTGTCAATTTAAAAAAAAATAAAAAATGAAACAGGTTACATCAACAAGCCTTAAAAAATATTTGTATTCTCAAACCTCAGCTGTTGTTGACATAAAATCTATTATAAATTCTTGTGTATCAAAAGTGACAAAACTATTCTTAACACTTTGTTCTTCGATTTAATCATTTCTGAGACGTGTTTGATGAAGAAATGAAAAGAAACATCAACTTTCTATAACAAAAGAAAAACAGGCAGGATCCCAAGAAGTGCTTTAAGTTACTAGAATACAAATGAGAAGAAAGTTGCTCCCAATAATATTAAACTTTCTGCTTTTTCAATATTAAATTAAGAACAATAAAAGGTAAATTAATTTCTGTAAAGGGGCTAAACTTTGGAACTTTCTACTCACTAAACTCAAATTAGAGAGCAACGGTATTTCTTTAAACAAAGGACTCGAACATTACCTAAAGTCCAAACAGCAGAGACCACATGAGTAACTCTGACTGGCTGATTGACTAAGTTGCCTTTGCTTTGTAGTTTTTGTATTTAGTCATAAAAACAGTTTCTCTTTTACTGTTGTAATGTTATTGTCAATGCATTTTTTCCCCTTTTTCTTTTCTTCTTTATTTTTTTCTTACTTTTTATTGCTTTTTTAAACATTAACAACACAAAACATAAACAGTAAGAGAAATAAAAAAAGAAAAAGGAGTGTGTTAAACAAAATAAAGAAAATAAGCCAGCCGTTACACATAAAAAAAAAGAAACAGTACATCAGTACAAACATTTACAGAGTTAGCATTAGCAGTGTCCATCACATCTCATCTGTTCACACCTTGGCAATGCTGACCACAATTATTTCATCATAACCTCCTGTCATATTTGGTTTTGGAGTCTGTTAGGTCATAGAAGCATCTTTATTTACCAACATACATTTCATAACCATTCATATGTACATATATATATATATATATATATATATATATATATATATATATATATATATATATATATACACACACACATATATATATATATATATATACACACATATATATGTATATATATATATATGTATATATATATATATATATATATATATATATATATATATACATATATATATATATATATATATACATATATATATATATATATATATATATATATATATACACATATATACATATATATATATATATATATATATATATATATATATATATATATATATATATATATATATATATATATATATATATATATATATATATATATATATATATATATATATATATATATATATATATATATATATATATATATATATATATATATATATATATATATATATATATATATATATATATATATATATATATATATATATATATATATATATATATATATTCTAGGATATTATAAAATTGTAGTGCAGGACTAATCAAATGAATACACTAAGAAGTGAAGATTTGTAAATCCACATTTTATTGGTGACTAAATAAAACCAAAGTCAGGGCAACTTGTCCAGAAAATTCTAAGCTCAATCAGGCAACTCAAATTACACTTTAAGTGTGTTGCATAAATCAAATTCAAAATAAGAAAAAGGTCGAGGACATCCAGCAAAACAATTAGGCCTGATGCATTATTAAAGAATGTAGTACAAATATAGATAAATACATTCAAAAATAAAATAAGACTAAGTCTTAAATATGCCATTCCTGTTGTCACCTGGGCTTTGTTTGGTTTGACTAGAGACGCATGTGTGAAGTGACACGTGCCACTGCCATGTACGGGTCCTCCAGCTGGACAATATCAAAATGTTTGTGTGCTATGATTAATCTGTGATAAATTTTTATAACACATTAATTTGCGGTGTAATTAATTAATCTAATTAATGCACTAAAGTGACAGCCCTAACCTAAACATTGACATACATATGTATATATACCTACACATAGACACTAGGGCTGGGACGATTCACTTTTCTCCCGATTCGATTTATTGCGATTTTTTAGGTGCTGATTCGATTTAAATTGCGAGTCTATATTGCAGATTTTTCCAATCTTTAGTTAGCTTTTTTAACACCAGTGAAAAAGATGAACAATGATGATGCCTACAGACTATAGCAGGGAAAATACACATCACATGTGAGTCTGTATTTTGGACTTATTCAGCAATATATTTTAGCCAGCTGTTTATACTCTCTGTTTTCAAAAGCCTGGATTGCATATAAAAAGTGGCTTATTAACCCTTTAGGCACCAGAGTTTTTTCAAGAAAATATTCAATTTTGCTATGAAGATTTAAAAAGGCTATAGTTTCAAAGTGGTTAGTTTTCCCAGCCATCATCATCACTGTAATTTACGGGCTGAGCATGAACGCCTCTGCTGCCTGCACTGTTTACCCCCGGCTTCTCCCTCGTCTGACCAGAGCTCCACGGTCTCATTCTCGCTAACACCGTCACTTTTCGCGGTGTTTTCAGCTTCCCTGCATCCCAGACCACGCCCCCTCTACGGCAGTCGCCGGCCACGGAGAGGCAAAGCATCGGCATCCGTATGTGCTGCTCGGGGACTGTAATGGCATGCGGACCCGCTCCAGCTGCGCGCACACGCACCGTCAGTTACATCCTCACTGAACGACAGACCGTCATCCTCAGAGAGTAAATATTCCTCAGATTCAGAGTCAGACAGTACTTGACAAAGTACTCTCGGCATCGTGAGTACTCAGTCTCTAGCACTCTGTGTGTGTGTCTCTCTCTCTTTTCCTCTCTCTCTCTGCTCCGCTCTACAGCCACCCTCGCGTCCCTCGGTCCGGTGTGTGTGTTTTAAAATAAATATACGCCAAAACTTTGAATAGAAACCTGTCACCTGTCCACTATCTGCTGGAGAAAAGTAGTAACTCTATTCACCCTCATTTTAACAGCTATGGCCTGTTTTATCCAGCAATGTCGCTTGCCGCAATTTTGCGACTATAGCACCTATAGAGTGTGTGTGTGTGTGTGTGTGTGTGTGTGTGTGTGTGTGGTGGGGGGGGATCGATTTTTGAACAAAAAAATCGATTTTCAAATCGGCAGACAAAAAAATCGCAATACTTAGGTGAATCGATTTTTTCTCCCACTCCTAATAGACACACACATACGATGACAATATCTGCTTCCTCTAAACCGCTGAGTACCATGTTCATAAAAGGGCCCCAAACTTTTAAAAATACCTCTTGTCTGTTGTTCAGTTTAAAAATTAATTGCTCATAACCAGCTATTTTGGTCTTTTCTTATTATTCAAATATATTTTTCCAAAGGCTTCATGTGGACTAGTGTTGGGAATTAGCTCATGTGCTAAAACACCCAAACAGTGGATCTGGTTTGTCCAGTTAAACTGTGAGGTCCACATCAACTAAATAAAAAGAATAACAAAAATGCAGAGGGTTAGAGCTTTAGTTTAAACGTGTCTTTACCTTCATCAGCGCCGTCTCCCCGCCTATATTCTGTGCGTTGACGTAGGATCCAGCCTCGAGCAGGATGGCTGCAGTCGTCAGGAAATTCTAACAGAAACAGGACGGTGTTAGAGGTAAACTGTCCAGAATCATTAAAATGTTTTTCTTTGCATAGAGCCGTCGTCACCTTCTCTGCAGCGTGCATCAGCGCCGTGGTGCCGTTCTTCTGCCGTCCGTTCACCTTGGCTCCTTTCTTAATCAACAGCCTGAGGATGTCGTCCTGCCCGCCTGCTGCTGCCAGCATGATGAGGGACATGCCGCTGACATCCTGACCGCAGACAAACAGAGGCAGCATGTGTTTAAGAGGAGGACGGAGGACAGGACAGATTCACAGGGACATGTGGTGGACTGTCAAGGTGCAATCAAAACAAACATTTATGATGTGGTGCATTAAGGAGGAGAAATAAGCAGAATATTGAGAGAGTGATAAAATGGTGACCTTATGGTATTAAAGGTGACACAATGAAAAATTTGTGTGCACCTAAGTTTTTGTGCTGGTGCACTTTAAATAAATTTAGGTGCACCGTTGCAACCAAAGCAGAGAGTTAGTCTGAAGCCCTGGTCTGTCTCTCTGCGTGTGGCCATGTGATTGGCTGGTGACTGTTTCTAGTATAGGGATAAGCAGTCCAGGTGGTTGGATGATGCATTTGTGAGTGTTATACTCTTACATTCACTCTTTGTCTAATGCCAAGTAATACCAATTCATATCATTAATGCAATACTGAATAGGGCTGAACAATTAATTGCAAATTAGATTAAAACGCAATATGGCTTGTTGCAATTTTCAAATTGCAGAAGGTTCAATATTTTTAGCCTAAAATCTGTTTAACATTTTGGCATTGTGATGTAATTTTTTGCAATTTCATGACTATTTTTTTTTACCTCTATTCATACACTTTTTTTCCCACTTTTGGACCATTTTTACCTTTTTTTTTTTTTACAATGTCATACCTATTTTGCTTCTGTTCTTCACTTCTCCACTTTTCCTCAAATCTTTTATCCTTAGATTAATTTAATGTCATATTGGTTTTACTATAAAAAGATCTACTGCTTATGTTTGTTTAAGAATACATAAGATGAGGAGCATTAAAACAATTTCAGAGTAAATGGCAATATTGGGAAAAAAAATCGCATTTAGATTATTTTCTCAAATCGCTCAGCCCTAATACTGAACAATGTTACTGCACAGCACACGTGCATTCTCGCACCTGCTTGTCTTTATATTGTGATAAAGGGGGATGAACCGTGCTTACATCAGTGATAGTCGCTGCGATATGAAAAGTGCAATACGACAGTAACACAAAGTCTGATTATGGCTGTCAGTGAGTGTGACCCTGTGGCTGTGGTCTGGTTTAGTCCAGGTCTCAGTGGAACAGATTGGTGTCTGCTCTGACATCCGAAAGGACAAGGCTTTATTCTGATAAGAGCTGAGCGGGGCGATGATGGGATCTGATTAAGTGTGCAGGCTGAGGAGGGATTAATAAATTGGATAAAAAACCAAACGGCATTATTAAATCTCCATGAATTTGAGTCCCCTGTGGAAAGCAGACATGGCGGTGCATGGGTTTGACTGGTGAGAAAACCCGAGAGGATTAGACGGAGGCTTTAACAGGCTGATTGATGATGGCAGTGAGTTCTTAGTGATAAAACTCATCCTCCAGACTTTTACCTCTACTGGGGAGCTTTTGTTTTTGCTGCCATTCGTCTGTCTGTTAGTGAGATAACTCAAATCAAATCAAACTTTATTCATAAGGCACTTTTCATGCTTAAAGGGAAACTCCGGTATTTTGACACCTGGACCTTATTTTTAGGTTTGTGCATGCTCATATACTCACTCAGACAAACATCGTGCAGCTCGGAGTCCTTCAGAAGTTATTTAGATCCAACCGATGTAGCCGCACTTAGCGGGGTCCACGGCAGCAGCTTCAGCGGGGCGTAATCTCTGCAAAATCGCTCGTCTCTACCACAGCCGGTTTGTCATTGCAGAGAAATCCTCCAGAGTAGTCAGACATATATTCCTGGATAGATCCATAGCGTGTCAGCGGTTTCAAGTGCCACTCTGAGCAGCAAACACACTCCTCTTCTGTTGCTATAGGCGAACACTGTCCACAAGCGCACCGCCGGTTAGCATTGAGTCGTGGACGTACTCCTGTTTGTTGTTCTCGAGCCAGCTGTTCGTCTCTCTCCCTCCTCATTCTTCTCTCATGGAGCTCCTCGTCCGTGTACTCAGACTCAAACCGGTCGTCGTAGTCTGACTCTTGACATCAGATAAATATTCTGCCATGTTGCTCAGCACTGCCGGCTAAAAAGTAGGTCAGCTGTACCTTTGTGTCGTAGCGGCTATGGCGTCATCAAAGTTTGTTTACCAGGTCAGCTGACCCACCTGAAGAGGGTAGATGATCTGACCTTATGATAACACTGGCGATGGATGAAAAAAATATAGCGGCCGAAATGAGCAGATTTTTGCCCTATAAGGAGCTTCAGCGCTGAACATAATCTCTGCAAAATCGCTCATTTCGACTATTTTTCATATTAAACAGAAGCCGGCCTAAAACAGAGATAAAACAACAATAAAACAAGCCAGTATCCCTCCCACAAATAAAGAGACATATCCAGACACACATTTGCGGACATCAACATACGCACACACACACACCTGCGCCCACACACACATATCCACGTAAAAGAGAGACATGGCTGTGCACCGAGGACTGAGGTAAGGAATAAACTACCTTTGGGGGCCATCAACACTGAGGTGGGCTCCCAGCCCACAAGGAGTGCAACCGGAGACACAGACACGAGGCCCCACAACACAGTGCAGTGACCTCCGGCCATGCAGGCGGAGCGGTCCACAGGCAGCGGCCCCAGAAGTGGACCAGGAGCAGCTCCCAGTGTGGAGAGCCCCCATGAGGAAGCACTGGAGCTAAAAACCTTCATACTAAAACAATAATAAAACTAGAAAAGCACTCGGAGAGCGTAGACCTCCGCCAGCACCACAGTCCTCAGCCATATTGTGATTTTGATCATAAATATTAGTCCTACCTTTATTTCATCTAAATATTTAGATTCCTTGACCATGAAAACATACCATTGGCAACTGGATTCATCATGATATCTTTTTTAGTTCAGTAGTTATTCACAGAAATCACATTATTCGCCATGGCGGCCAGACGCTGATCCCGATCAACACCAAAATCGAGTCAGTTCTTCCTTTACCCATGCTGAACATTTCCTGAACGTTTCATCCAAATCCCAAAAACATAACCTCCTTGGCGGAGGTAAATATAAGAAAAGAAGAGAGATAAAATAACATAAAATGGATAAAAAATTAAGAATTAAATATGATAAGAAGTTTGACTAAAAGAATAAATAAGTTATAAAGTAATAGAAGAATAAAAAATAAGGAATAAATAAGTCAATCAAATCTATTAAAAGCTTGATTAAAAAGGTGGGTTTTAAGCCTCTTTTTAAAAGTATCAACAGACTCTGCGGCCCTGAGATTCTCCAGCAGGCTGTTCCACAAACGGGGGCCATAAAAACTAAAAGCTGCCTCTCCGAAAGATATGAACACATTTTGATTAAACATTCAGAGAAGACAAACCAACGCACGAGGAAGAAGTGATGTGATTCTGACCGATCCATTTTTTGAAGGACTTGCTCATCACATCATAAAAAGGGTCAGTTTTTTACATTTTTGCTGTTAACTTCACTAAGAATGTCAGAAATGACTCGGCTTAACCCTTTAACTGTCAGCTCAACTGTTTTGCAGAGGTCATCAATAAATTCAGGGATATTTATTGTTTTTAAAAACAGAACAAATCAAATCATTGATACTGTTAACCTTTTATGGATCAGATAAAATTTTAAACGCAATCTAAAAGCTCACTTATTCAGCCTGGCTTTTATGTAGAACTTTATTATTTTAATGACTATGATAATTATTTATTTCTTAGTAGCAATTCTTATTATTTTTAGTTTAATATTTTATTATCTGATATTTTATTCCATTTTTACTATTTGCTTATATATTTTGATATAGTTCCTATCTTTTTACACTTAATCATTTTAGGTTTAATTTTAATCTTTTAATATACTTTTGTTTTAAATATATTTTTTAGTGTCTTATTTAGATGTTTCTTAGTTTTATTTTTTACTCTCTTAGATGTTTCTTCGGTTTATTGCTTTGTTTTATCTTGTATCTGTTGTTATAAATTTTACCTTTTTAATTGAGCTTCTGTGGTGTGCATTAGTCTCCAAATCCTCTTGACATCCTACCAACTATTCTTTACAATTATAGTGACATACTACTGAGTGGATGGGCCTCAGTGTTTATATACCAAGTGTTTATATACCAAGTGGTTAAATGGAAGTTATTGTCATCATTTATGTATGTGTGTATATATATACATACATATATATATATATATATATATATATACACATACATACATATATATATATACATACATATATACATACACACATATATATATATATATACATACATATATATATATACACACATATATATATATACATACATATATATATATACACACATATATATATACATATATATACATATACACATACATACATATATATATACATACATACATATACACATACATACATACATATATATACATATATATACATACATACATATATATACATATATACATACATACATATATACATACATACATATATATACATACATACATATACACATACATACATATATATATACATACATACATATATATACACATACATATACATATATATATACATACATATATATATATATACACACACATCCTTTGTCAATCTCTTGTCATGATGTAAAGCACTTTGAGCTGCAATTGAATTTGTATGAACTGTGCTATATGAATAAAATTTGATTGATTGATTGAAAAGTGAACAGTTGATTATGTGATGACAGAAAAATGCACAAAATCAATTTAATCAGAAAAGGCAGAAAGTTTAATAATAATAGCTTTTTGCTTTTTAAGCCTTAAAATCCCAAACAAAGAAGACATCTGTTCCTTTGGTTTTGTTAGAGTTGTTTCTGTATCCTAAAACATTGACAGAAACAACATGTTATGTTTTTTTTACACATTGACTGTCCTGAATTTATTGACCACTGCCAAACAGTTGATCAGGGAGTTAAAGGGTTAAAGTTTTTGCTCTCTGAACAATACCAGTTTAATTCAATTTAACCGCAGTTCAACGTTACACTCTGTCCTTACTCTGCATCAAAGTCTCCAGCTTATTATAAGATCAAGCTCTCTTTCATTTACGTCACAGCTCTGATTGGAAATTATATCACATCCTCGTTAATCGATTCCAGTTAGAGACTGGTAAATCTGCAGCAGCTGAAGATCGCAGTAGGACATTCTTTCTAGTCCTGAGATCAATTGGGACAAACCATTACCTCTTTATAAAATTCATTTCATAGACACGATATAATGAATTCTCATTTCAGTCCCTTTGCCTCTGCCCAGCTCTAACATGAGTCTGGTTCTGTTGTTTATCAGAGTTTCTTTTCTTTGTCACTGTTTCTACTGCAGACTGAAGAACACTGCTGCAGCCATGTTTGGTCTGGAATGATAATTAAATATTACTAAGTATTTTATTTAAAAAAAAAAAGGTCAGTAACAGATGAAAATAAAATATTTACAAAATAAAGAGTATGGCATCAACCTCCTTTTGTGTAAAGTGCCAAGAGATAACATTTGTCACGATCATGAATGTATTATAAGAACTGGACAGCGTGGCTCCGCCTTCTACCACGTAACAGTTTTGAAGCCATAATATCCCCCGTCAGGGCGCCGCCATTGTGCAGCCAGTAGAGAATCTGGACCATATCTGGACGCAGCTGTCGTAAACAGTCGCAAAACTGCAGCATACACCGTACACAATCATTGTGAAACTGCCGTAAACCGTGGTTATTTTTAAACTCTAATAACTGATGAAAAAGAAACTTTTCAGAAAAAAGAGGACTTGGAAAAAACACAGCCCAATAATACTTTCATATCACCACAGCATACAGATGGGAGAAATATTTCTATGAGGTGTATTAATTTTTTGAAGTTTCACTGCGGCCCGTTCAGATGAATGGGGGAGACGGAGATTTGACCTATACTGCAGCCAGTCACCAGGGGGAGCAGTTTTTGTGGAGACTTCAATTCGAGCCCAGCGACATGACGTCCATGTTTTTTACAGTCTATGGCCATGATCTGGTGCTAAGCAATTAACTGACTGATACTTTACTTATGCTCACATATACACTGTCCAGCCAAAAAAAAAAAATCATCACCAAAAAAAGCTCACACTCTAATATTTCATTGTCCCGCCTTTATCTTTGATTACAGTCTTATTCTCTGTGTCATTGTTTCTTTAAGCTTCTCAAATGTCACAGATTTGTTCCACATCACAGCACCATAGGGCTGCACGATATTGGAAAAAACTGACATTGCGTTTTTTTGGGGGGGTTTGCGATATATTGTGATATATCTTGCGATATTAAAAATAGAAGAATTTTCACCAGATGACTTGAATAGCTCTGTTTGGGAAGAATTTGGTTGACTCACAATGACACCATTATATTCATATAATACTGTTTAATCCAGGCTAAGGGGGTTCATCTGTGAGTTATGAAGATTACTGCATATAAAAGGGATCCAGGAGGCCATGTCTCTGTACAAAATAGAGGAGAAATACGTGTGTGATGGTATTTCATACAGCTCGTTGAGCGTGCAGATCTTTTTTTTAAACCCCTCTTTAGCGACGGTGTTCAATGGCACCATGTCTTTCGCCAGGTGAAAAGTTATTGCATCCGTGATTTGTCGATGCTGTTTGGACTTCCTATCATAGGGTGTTATGCTGGCATAGGCGGGGGGGCGATAACGGTTTAGCAAGAGGGAGGGAGAGAGAGAGGCTGTGCGGAGGATGGAGCAGCTAGCTGCTTTTATGAAGCAAAACAAATGTTTGCGTGTTCAAAAAAAGAAAAAAAAAATTGCACCTCCTGCGATGTGACTATTGCGCATGCGTACATCGCAATGGCGATGTTCAAACGATATATTGTGCAGGCCTACAGCACTGCCCCCACAGGCTTGGACAGTAGGCACTAGGCATGATGGGTGCATCACTTCACCTGTCTCTCTTCTTATGCTGCGTTCACACCGCAAGCGACCCAGCTACCAAAATTGCGTTGTCCACTGACGTATCATCGCGTGTCCATAAATACCTCATTTTGGTCACCGTTGCCGTCGGCCGTCGCTCGGTGACATCACGTCCGCTCGAGTTTCACCGGATTCATATCATATATCATATAATAGGATGTATAAGCGGACATTATTCCAGCTGTATCCTTGTCACTCTCTTATCAAACACAAAACACTGCAGCAGCATCATCTGTGAGTTTACCGCGGTCCGTCTAGGCGGAACTAATGTCCTCACTGACTAATGTTTCCACACGGACATAAATTGTTCCTCTGTAGTCCGGATGAAAAACTGTCTGTCACGGGCACCGTCACACACGCACACACCGCTGATTGGCTGTTGCTGCACAGCCACACACGACATAGTCTGAAAAGGTCAACTTTTTTTACTTTAACATCGCGCGACAAGCTATGTGGTAGTGTGACAAGTGGCTGTCACATCGCGGGAGGGTTAGCCCGCCCCATCGCGGCTGTACACTGACTTTGCATGGAGGGTGATCGCAGAGGTAGTAAAAGTATCGTGCGGTGTGAACGCAGCATTACCCTGATGCTCCCATCACTCTGGAACAGGGTCAATCTGGACTCATCAGACCACATGACCTTCTTCCAGTCCTCAACAGTCCAATCTTTATACTTGTTGCAGGAACTTGGTGCAATGCCTTGTAGGCTTCTTTTGAAAAAATAAATAAAGGCCACATTTTGCACCTAGATGAATTTCAAAGATGAATTATGAAGACTACAAATACAAATCTATAAAATTCAGTCTCCTTTTGCCCTTCATATCACAATTTCCTTTTGTAGTTGTCAAACTGCAAACATGCACGGTGTCTTAATGAAAATAAACTCCACATTTTAATCCAAGACGCAGTTTATTTTACAAGCAGAGATGTCACAATACTCGATAAGAAGCATAAACTGAAGGCAACAAGATTACAACAGGATGAGTATAGACTGTGCTTTAACAACAGCAATAAAAAAATCTAACTACTGTACAGAAAAAGATGCTGAGCAGCACAGAGGCCAATGCTACGGTATGAATGATTGTTTCTAGACCATCACTGATTATTCCATAACCCTACTTCATCTGGGGTTTAAGATAAACTCCTCTTAACAGGAAAAGCCTCCATCAGCATGGATCCATGTGGGCTTATTCATGTTGGACACTTCATTTGGTACAAAAGGTGAGGACGGGGTAACTTTACACGGGTCAACAGAGCTGATAGATAACACAAACTCTCGTCTACAAAAAACAGTCGTGTTATGAGGAACTTTTTGTTTTAACTTCAACTCCAATTAATCATGAACTGAAAACAAAATCTGTACACAACTCCACTCTTCAACTCCAACAGACTGTAACATAACTGACTAAAAAACAAAAATAACTTTTAACCAAAACACAAACTTTATGAGCATTTCAAAGTCAAGACTAGCTGGTAGTGATGTTTGAACTTGTATGTTAACACAAAGCCTTATAGGCAAATGAAATGTGTAGTGGTTCACTTAGTATTTGGGGCCATGGCTCTGTTTATAACAATGCATTAACATCCATTTGGAGCATCTACATTCCAAAGAAAAATCCTTATCGATTTATTTTTGTATGAACTACGACTGAACGATTTGAGAAAATAATCTAAATGTGATTTTTTTCCCCAATATTGTGATTTACTCTGCAATTGTTTAATGTTCCTCATCTTATGTATTCTTAAACAAACATAAGCAGTAGATCTTTTTATAGTAAAACCAATATGACATTAAATTAATCTAAGGATAAAAGATTTGAGAAAAAGTGAAGAAGTGAAGAACAGAAACAAAATAGGTATGAAACTGTAAAAACTGGGTAAAAATGGTATGAAAGCGGAAAAAGGTTAATAAATAGGTGCAAAATAGGTATGAAATTGCAAATAAAAAAAGGGAAAAAACCGGCAAAAAAAATCCCAAAGTGTCTTAGGAAAATTGATTGTGGCAGCAAAATTGGGAATTAAATTTGAAATTAAATTTCAAAAACCATGTAAAAATTCCAAAAATGGTTCTGACAGTGGCCAAAAAAGATGAATAGGGGCAAAATAGGCATAAAGTTGTAAAAACGGGGTTAAAAAAAGGTAAAAATGGTCCAAAAGTGGGAAAAAAGTGTATGAATAGAGGTAAAAAATGGGCATGAAATTGCAAAAAAATACATCACAATGTTAAAATGTTCAACACATTTTGGGCTAAAAATATTGAACCTTCTGCGATTTGAAAATTGCAACAACTCATATTGCGATTTAATCTAATTTGCAATTAATTGTTCAGCCCTAGTGTGAACACATTAAACTTTTTCGCATTATCTATCTGCATGGGGTTACTCTAAAGAGAGGCTAACCAACATGTGCACCATTTTCACCAAAAACTGATGAAGCACACATCTTCACAGATTTCTACTCAAGAACATGCATGCAAGCCAATTTTATCTTGACTTTATTGATGGAAATGATTCAAATTGATGTTTATTTTGCAAAGCAAGGGGAACTCAACTCATCATAGGAACCACTAATATAGACCCAACAAGCACTGTCGCATTAAAACAGATCTATTAGCTGATATAAGCTACACAGGTTGTTCATTAAACAACAAAAAAGAGTAAATTTGTGCTTTTTTATGTCCAGACTTGCTTATGTCGAGGAGAATTCATCAGGCTTTGAGCATCTGGATAATTCTGCTATGCTCAAAAGTCACAGCCAATCTTTTAGCTCTTCAGTTTTTACATTTATAACTTAAATATGCATATTACTCAGTGAAAGTGTAATTAACTACTTATCATTCCATAACAATTAATATTACTTTCCAAAAAAACAAATTCAGTCACTTTAAGGTCATACTTTTCCTCTTCAACAACCTGATCTACAACACTGTTTGCTTTGGAAGAACATATTCCATATGTTACATCTTTTATGGACACAAATCTAAATAAATACAACACTTATAATGTTTATTTTACACATTTCTGTGTTGAAGTTTTGGGTTTATTCCCCGACAATCTGGGTTTCAGGTCCCTTTGGGTATGAACATTGGTCTTTTTCTAATCTTGTGTTGTGTCATAATGATCAATAAAAACAATCAGTCCGTGAAGCCTCATGACCTCAGAAAGTCTGGCATGTTTGGCTTCTTTTCTGCCTTAAATGATTTCTTCCCTCACATCAGAGACTTGGACCATTGAGAGCTTTGCAGAATCCAGAAAATCTGAATTGATAACCAGCCCTAATAATGAAGCATATGTTCTAATTTGAACTTAGGTCTACCATCTTTGAGGATCTAAAGTTATATCTCTTAAGTTGTAGAACCACTTAAAACTCATCCTTGTTCTTTTTCTTCTTATAAGAAAACACTAAACTTGTCAAGAATTTTGCTTAAAGCATAGTCAATGTTCACAATAATGTGTATCGGGATACGAATCATATCGTGAAGTTGCTGGAAATACCCAGCCCTAACCCCTGATAGTATCTGTAATATTATTTCTTTGTGCCCAACATTGTTTATAACAGACAGAAAAAAAATTGGAAAACTGGTCCAGTTTATCACACTACAGTCCGCTCCAGAGGCAGATCGTTCACAAACTGGTCAAAAGTAAGTGTCTCTTTGGTTTGTTTAAACTGAGCTTTAGCTTCAATCTATCCAGTACGTCACCTCGTTTACTGACCACATTATACGTCACTCGTGTATTTAATATGACAAAATAAGGGAGGAAAGCTGTTTAAAGAGCACGTTAGCCTCTCTGCTCAATAATGTTTGATTCCATTCATCACCAAACACGTACGGCACAATAACTGAACCACCAACATGGATGTTAATGCATTGTATAATGAGAAAATAAACAAGATTAAGGTAAAAAAAAACATTTTTTGACCTTCTTATGCTCAAACTAACGGACTAAATCAGCTTCTTTAGAGCCACAGCTTTGAGTTCAGTAACATCTCACCAATCTGTCCCCATTTTGAGAACCAAAAATGTCAAATAATTGAAAACCATGACCAGTACTACACTATATGTAACAATTCACTTTAAATGAAATGTGTTAACCAAACACTGTAGGTTCATTCACACATGGTGACACAAAAAGGCAAAAACAAACAAAACGTAATGCAGGAAATAATTAACAAAATAAGGCAACTGGATTTAGGCGATTAGATATAAATGTCAAAAAACTTAAGGTAACACAAACGTAAAACAAAGTCGTAAAAGAACATATGCAGTGGGGTTTTTAACTCAATGTTGAGTAAATAAAATAATAATAATAATAATGCACTAAAATATTCCTAACAGTTGCTGTATAGCGATTTAAAAGGTTTTTCTGTAGTTTACATACATGAAAAAACAAATAATGATTATGGACATTTATAAAACAGGACGTTCAACAGAAAAATGAGTTTCTAATCGTTCAATAAGAGGTATATAAACAGAGCTCCTAATTCTCTGACATCAGGAAAGAACACTAACTGCTGCGGTCTACGCTAAAGGCTAATGGCTAAAGGCTGAAGCAGGAGTACTTTACACTCGGCGAGGCGTTGGGGGAGGATGACGGCAGGTCGAAGTCGTGTAGCCGGGGTCAGACTGGATGCAAACATGTTCAGGTGAGTTTTCTATATGTTATATTCAAATTTGTAAAAATGCTACTGAAAACAGCACAGACAGAAAGACTAATGTCCCTGTACATTTAAGAAGAGTAACAGTCCCTCTGTAAAGAAAGTAGTGTGCCTCAAACATGGGAGATATTTCCACGTCAAAGTGGCTCTAAGCTCCAGACTTCACCAAATAACTCATGAAATATATGGACTAAACTGGTGAATCAGAAATCAATTTTAAAAACAAAATGAGGTTAACAGGTACTTAATGATCACACACCCAACTTTCTAGAAACTAATTCTGATATTGTTGCATTCTAACCGTTTACACATTAACATCCGACTGATTTGAGAAAATAAAAAAACATTACAAACATCCTTCTAGTGTTCACCCATGCAGCAGTCCACCATCAGCTCCATTTGCAGTTTTGAATAATTTAACAACTTTTGAGAACTAAAGAATAAAGGCAGTCTGACATGGTTGTCTATAACCGAGACCATTGTTCTTGGACAGTACATTTTAATGAATTTTTCATGGGAACCCAGCATATTAAGACCTGCCAAACCTTACTGGTATGACTTCTGTACCTGAAGTATGTCCTACAACAAAAGACATAATCACATTTAAAGAAATTTATAGTTGGAAATGCACCTCTAGATTGGACAAACAGGTTTACATAATCAGGCACTGGTACTACACAGTGTATCGATATTTCATGTGTTTATTTAAATGTTTAATGGGCTTCATGTTTTTGTGGTTTTTACAGGACTAGGCCTGTCACGATAAATTTTGCTGGACAATAACTGTCCAAAAAATTATTGCCAATAAACAATATTATTGTCAGTATTATTTTGAAACATCATTTTTTCATGAATGTAATTATAATTTATGTCGTAATAGAGTAAGTACACCGTATCAAAAGCTATAAACTTTAATTTCTTAAGAGTATTTAACTGTAATTGGAAAGTCAAGTGCTTTTTATTAAAATTAATTAAACAATATAATAAATAAAAAAAAAAAAAAAAAGAAAAAACAATGAAAATGAAATGGACTCTTTTGGGAAAAACTGCATGTAAATAAAAAATCATTACACTCATCAAAAACAATAAAAATAGACACTGTCTCAGTAAAGAAAAAAAAAACTAATAAAAAACGCACACAACAATAAAAAGCAATAAATAAAACGGAGTTTATACAGTTCCGGAGTCGTTTGTAACATGTACGTTCCACCAGTCAATTCGTACTGTCTGTCAATGTTAACATTTCTGGCTTTTCAACCGTATTGAAGGGCTGCATTTCTTTTGCAATGTAGTGAACGACACTGTCTGTAAGCGCACCATTTTGCACTGTTTTATTTATATTTACTTTGCAGACCAAACACCTCAGTAAGCGCTGACTGTCAGGATGAAGGCTCCGCTGCACCTCCCCTTCTTCCTCGCTACTACTTTCAAACAAATTCAACATATCAGCTCGTCTGTGTTCATGAGCTCACACCTTGTTCATTCTGTTTATAACCTAAATATTCCCACACTGGGGCTGTGGCAGCTGGCTTAGAAACCATCACTTTTGTGCCATCATTCATGTTAGTGTTTGTTTCCTCATTACTCCTCACGACGCTCACTTCAGCTCTGTGTATGCTTGAGCGGCCGCGCCTCCCCCACAAAGATTCAATGAATGGCAGATGCTCACTCCACTATATAACCAACGCACCCAGGTGTTGAGAAAGTTGCAAAGAATGAGCCATCTTCTCATCCAGCCTGTTTGGTAGAAAGAGAGGAGGAAAACAAACACGCATGCACGTGTCAATTTATTGCAGCTAGCAAACTTACCAAGGACGTTTTTATTTATCCTGCAGTCAATTTTTTTATTGATTATCGTGACAGGCCTATACAGGACTAAAGAGTCAATAAGAAGAGAAGCTAATTTAATTTCAAAACTGATTCTTCGTTTCAAATTTAAACATTAAATTGCCTTGCAATTAAGTTCTTTTGCCACCAAAATAGTTAATGCTGTTAAAACCAAAAACATAGTAAGAAAAATCCAAAAGACAGTTTCCCCACCACGGCAGCTTACAGCAGTCACAATGTTGAAAAACAGTCCTCCCTGTTATTAACTGTTGTTATGCCAGTTTTAGACATTTTTTTTTCATAAAATTGTACATGAACACATCATTGTAACATTTTATTTGTTCACTTTAATCTTTCTGGGCTGACACTGAACACACCCTAATGCGAGGGCATTTTAACTCTTAAACTTTCATTGTGCTCAGTTCAATGAATTAACTTCATTAATATTATCAAAAAGTAAGGCTGTGCTTTAGTGGGGATTTTTTTAGTGTTATGAATCTACTGCAGACTTAACCGCCACTTTACGAAAACGCTTGAGCTTAAAATATTGTAAAGATTGGTCTGTTTGAGGAGATTATCACAATGAATAAAGCGTTTCATTAACTTTTGTTTGACACAGACTTTTTGTCATTGATTCACCGTGAACACAGTGTAAAATCTCACAGGCATTCAGATGAGGGAATGCTAACTTTCAGGTTGGCCTACAAAAGTAGGCCATTCCTGCACCATCCAATTAGACAGACATGGGCAGAAGAAAGACGCAGTACAAACTAAAATGTTAATCCTTAGAGTTTCAAAGCTGCTCAAATTGTGGATATCTGCTGTGATGATTTGTAGTGAATTCAGAGATATTAAAGTTATTTCACTAACAGGTCTGTAGCACCCAATGTAATAATTTACTGATGATGTAATAACACATGATAGTGTAACAAGACTTGAACCTAACTCAATCAAAAATGCAATAAAACTTGTTCATGTAATAACTTCACCAGTAATGTAATAAAATATCCTGACTGGTACTGTAATACATTGTGGTAAATGGTAATGGTAAATGGACTTCAGTTTCTAGTCTTTGAGTACTCAAAGCTGCTTTACACCACTAGGGATGGGAATCGAAAACCAATTCCAGTTGAGAATTGTTAACAGCTCCATCAAAGAATCGATATCATTAATCTTTTTGCCAATCAGTTCTCTTATCAATTCCATTCAACTGACAGGGTTCAGAAGCGTCAGAATTGTGGCTTAATTTTAGGCTACGTTTACATGGAAACTGCTGACTTAAAGACGCAAAGATTCTTCCTTTGCGTTTTCAAATTCTTCTGCGTTCAGATGACAACGCTGGAGACGAGTTAATCCCCTGTAAATCCGCTGTAGTGTGCATGCCGGTTCAGTAGATGGTGGTGTAGGTCTGCAGAGAGGCAGCGCTGCTACAACACACGAACAAAGAAGAAAAACTTTTCACAAACAACAATGGTGAATAGACACATGGAGACGCAGGAGTTCCTTTTCTGGACAACAAATCTGTCTGGATAGTTTTGTCTGGATAATAAACCGAGCACGATAAGACGCTCACACGTTACTCGGCAGACGGCCGAAGCCGCTGTTGTTCCTGGTATGAGCGCGCAGCATTCATGTGAATGAGCACTGCGCATGCGGTGACGTAAGCGTTTAACCCTAAAACGCTCTGATACAGGTTTACACGGAGCAACATGGAGAGCGGATTCAAACTTTCCCACTCAAAAGTTTCCGTTTTCAGTAAAAACGCAACGCGCTCCATCTAAACGCAAGGCCAAAACGCAATGAAAACTTATCGGATTCAAGCATTTTCGGTGCCATGTAAACGGCCCTTAAATTACACCTACTGCACAACCTTAAGTGAGTGGAAACACCAGCAACTTGCAGAAGCAGATATCTATGCTGTGATGTATGTTTGGCATTGTTGACACTGAAAATGAGACCATTTGCCCACATGCAAAATTTGCTGGAATCAATAAGGGAATCGTTACAGAATTGGATCCATTAGCAGGATCGTTAACAGCATTAGCATTGATAAAATATTATCAATTCCCATCCCTACACACCACAGGTCACACCTAACCATTCACACCCACATTCACTCTCTGATGGTTCAGAGTTTCTATGTTAGTTATCCATCAGTATCTCTAACACAGTCACACCTTTCATGCCCATTTACACTCCACTGACGCAGCAGTGGGAGCAACCTCGGGATAAGTGTCTTGCTCAAGGACACATCAACATGTGTCACCCAGAACTGGGCTTGAACCTGCAACCTCCCGATCACTGACAGAGCGCACTGTCCCGCTGCGCCACCGACGCCCCCACCTTATGAATTTATTGGATTTTTTTTTTTGGTATATTATGAGATTAACCCGTAAAAGACAGTCAGCTTTTTGACAGGAAGTTTAGCGATAAATTCCTTAAAATGTCATTTTTTACAATAGCAGTTAAAATGTTAATATAATATCAGTTAGGATATTTTCTTACATTATTGGTTATTACATTATCAGGTTTTATTACATTTTTCTTTGGGTAGGGTGCAAGGTTATAATAGTTAACTAAAACTAAACTAAAAACGAAAACTAAAATTTAAAATACATCGCAGTTAACTCAAACTAATAAAAACTAGAAAACAAAAACGATAAGTAAACTAAAACTGTATCATGTGTTCACATAACTAACTGAAACTAATCAAAATTATAGACAAAATGTCCTTCGTTATCGTTTTTGATATTTATTAGCCTTTGGGATTCAAATTAATCCGACACATTTTCCCAACCAATTTTACAACAGTTTTCAGCAGTTGTCAGCGCCGTGCGGCACCATCACAGCGACGTACTGGGACGTGTTTACTGCACAGGCAGCCATCGAGTATGTTTTGATTTGGAGAAATGAATCAGAGCATCTGTAATAGTTTAATTGTATTTGAGTCTGCCTTTATTGTTACAGAGTCCAGGTTTCTAATTATTTAAGTTCATATTATATTGTTTTATAATTTATGTTTTTATTTTTTATATTAAGTTCATATTATTTTCTTGTGTTTAAGGCAGCAGCCAACAGTACAGTATCAGCACTGACTGAGCAGTGAGCACTATGTTGGACTTGAAATAAACAGTATTACAAAATACTTACTCTGACCTTTTTGAATCCTGCACCTGGCAAATAAGGTCTGAAAAAACTAAAAATAAACTAACTGAAACTAAACTTAAACTAAGCCTTGTTGCAAAAATCAAAACTAAATAAAAACTAGAATGCCCACTCTAAAACTAATTAAAACTAAACTGTTATGGGAAAAAAAAGTCAAAACTAATTAAACTAAACTATAATGACAAATCCAAAACTGTTATAACCTTGGTAGGGTGCACATTTTGTTACACTATCAGGTGTTATTACATCATCAGTAAGTTATTACATTATAGGGTGCTACAAGGTCTTAACGTGCTGGGTTCCCACATTATTTACGATAAAGCCACAGTCTCGACATAACTCAGGTCTCTCTCATCACACATCGTTGTAACAAGTCCATCTCTTATATTTACAATGACAGATAGACGGGACCGTCCCACTCTGGGGTTTGGTTAATAGTCTCTGGTTCTGTTTTTACACTCTGTATGGAGGCGACTGAGTGCCCTCTTCTTTTCAGGGACTGAATGGAGTTATGTACATAGTATTTGACCTCCCTCCATGTTCTCGTGTTCAGGGCTGGCTCTGCAGCCAAACAGGCATCACAGTCCTTCTTGCCCGGGACTTTGACCAGCTTAGAGAAATCTCCAAACTGACGTCGCACCGCAGCCTGCTCCTCCTCGCTCCACAGCCTCTTTATCCTCTTCTGATTCTTCTCAGACGAGCTGGCGGCTCGTTTTCCTGCGCTGGGCTTGGCCGGACTTTCCTGCAGTGCTGGTGTCCTGTCGGGGGCGCTGGGTCTGTGCACGGTCGGGACAACCTGTGCAGCCGAGGGAGCGGGGTGTTGGTTTGTGAGGTACGAGGGCGCACTCGCATGGTTCAGAGGAGTGAAGGACGAAACGATCGGCCTCCCCCCGTCATGCAGCGTGGAGTAGGCGGGGATCATTGGTGCACTTGCTGTGTTTAATGAAGTGTAAGTTGGACTCATTGAGGTGCTCGGGGCATTGAAGGAGCAGTAATTAGGGATCATGGGTAGATGTGTAGTGTCCTGTGGGCTATACACTGACGGCTGTGGCATACTTAAACTATTCTGTGAATAAGAGGAAGACATGGGCATGATCATGTTTTCTGTCGTGTATGACGGAGACATTAATGAGTTTGTAGTGTTGAGAGGAGTATACGTGGGAACCACCTGTGTGTCGGTAGCATTCAACGGTGTGAAAGTAGAAATCAGCTGCTGACTTGAATGGACCAGGTGTGTGCTGGTGGAGCAGAGGGAAGCATACGTCTGGGTCATGTCTTGTGAGTATGACGTGGTGGAGTAGTTGGTCGGTGGCACCATCGTCATGCATGAGGTTGGACTTTCTCTTATGTGGTCCAGATTCACCGTCGACAGAGTACAGGAAATGTTAGTGTCTTCTAACTCTGCCTTTGGCGTTTGGACTCGAGCTTTTGGGCTCTCACCTGTGCTCCCGTCAGACTTACTCCTCCTCCGTACTGTCTGTAGTGTGTTGTGCACATAGTTTTTGACATCTGTCCAGGATCTGCCAGAGAGATCCGGCTCAGCTGCTATGCAGGCGTTGCACTCCTTTTTGCCGGGAACCTTCATCGCTGTGATGAATCCGCTCAGGTAACGCTTCACCGCTGCCTGCTCCTTCTCGCTCCACGGCCTCCTCTTCAGAGAGGGCTTCGCTGGAGCTCCTACGCAGACAGACAGAAGAGCACAGTCCTCTTTTACTCCTAAGACGATAAAAGTGAAGATTTAATGTTGAATAAGAGATAAAATCCTCAGTAAGCTTACTGTGAACCTGCATGACAAACCACATCAGCTTTTAGTTTGAACTTTTATTCTTGAGGACAGAAAAACAGACTCTGTTGGTGACCTGCTCTTTGTTAGACTGATTTATTTTGTTAAAGCCTCAAACCCTGATAAAACAGCTGGTCTTCGGTGCCTTTCGCAATTGCAACTGAGTAATGTAATAGTGAAGTCCTAAGAGTGATCTAAAATGGAGTGAAACCGTCTTTTTTCCACTGAAGACTAATAAATTCTAAACTTATTGTGAAGACATTGTATCCAAACTAAAGCCTGATCAATTGCTGCTTTTAACTTTATAAAAACATCACATTTTAAATGGCCTAACTGTCACTAATATTTAATTGTAGATGTTTTTAATTGTTAGAAATTATTTAATTACGTTGGCAGGTTAGAAAGCCTGCTCTTAAATGGCCTTCCACTTCTCTTCTGCAGCTATCTCATCCCTGCCCAGCTGTTCTGTTGTGGTTTTCTGATGCTCGGCCTATCAAATTAAAAAGCCTGAACAGGTTTCCACGATAACTAAATCGCAGTGTAGTCTTTTAAATTTGTGGTACCAGCTTCATATATCTCAACTCCACTGTGTGTTGCCTGCTTGTGTATCTGTCACAGCGAGGGGTAACACTTTAGAATAACAATCATTTGTAAGACATTTATAAGCTATTAGTAGATGTAAGTGAAGTCAACTAATCATAAACAAACCATTTACAAACATTTTTAAATAATTATTAAATCTAGGGATGTCCCGATCCGATATTGATATCGGTCAAAAAAACAAATTTCGGATTATATCGGCCTGCATCCTAAATCTCCAATATCAGCACTCCGATACAAGCAGTCCATTCTAATATATTTATTTTTTATTTTAATCAGTTGTAGAATATGCTTACGTTTAAGTTCAACACAGTGGTTATTTTGCAATTGGTGAAATAAGATTTTGTTTGATTTATTGAGGTCACTTTTCAGGGTCTTCTAATATTTTTTATTCATGTTGTTTTAATTGTAGTATATTCTTATGTTTAAGATTAAAATTTATTTAACCTATTGGTTAATAACAAATGGGTCAGTTTTTCTCATACCTACTATTGCTGACTACTGTTCTCTGTTTGAGTAATCTGACCTGATCAAGCCTTTTCTTACAGTCCAGACTACAAAATAGGTAATAAAAGTCTGTTTGATTCCTGCTGATATCAGATTGATATCGGTATCGGCCAATACTCAAGGCTGCAATATCGGTATGGTATCAGAGGTGAAATAGTTGTATCGGGACACCCCTAATTAAATCTTTTGTTAATAATTATTAGATCATCTATAACTTTAGTTACAAGACATGTAAAAGCTATTGGTGGATATTGAACAAGTTATGAATGAACTTCATACATACATTTGTAAATGATCATGAAATTATTTACAACTTAAGTTACAAGACATCTAAAAGCTATTAGAAGATGTTAGTGAATTTAACTAACCATAAACAAACCACTTATATACATTTGTAAATGATCCCTATAGGGGAAAGTGGCTCGTTGCAAAGCCCATGCCCTAAATTAATTAATTTGTTAATGATTATTAGACCATTTGTAACTTAAGTTACAAGACATGTAAAAGCTATTAGTAGATACTGAACTAATTATAAATAAACACATATATATATATATACACATATACATATATAAATACATATACATATATGTATATATATTTATTAGGGGTGAAACGAAATTTTCTGCCACGAAATTTCGCGAAATAAAAAAAGACGACATAAAAATCAAAGACGCTCGAAATAAAAGGATGAAATAAACCCTCCTCGCCTCCCGTAGCAAAACACCAGCTGCAATAAGGAGGAGGACGAAGCGGAGGAATTAGCTGACGCTCCTTCGTCAAATAAATTGGTTGTGTGGACCTATTTTGGCTTCCCATGTAAAAGACGAGAGAACAGTGAGAAGATTGCGAACAAAACAACAACTGTGTGAAAAATATGCCGCTACAGTTCACCGTATACTGCGGCGAGAACAACCACCTGCAGCTTGTGAATACCTGCTTTTATTTAACAGTCACTGTGGGCTGTGACAACGCCAACTTCAATTTTAATTCCCGAACAAAACAGTGAGTAGTAATATCTACACCTCCTGCACAGCTCTCTCCCTCCTCGCTAACACACACAAAACTCTCCCCTTCTGAACTCTGACCTGTTCGCCCCGCCCTCCTGCTCCCTTCACTGACCGTCAATTCATAGGAAACATTAAAATCCACATTGAACACATAACAAACAGTAGAACTGCTCCACTTTGTTTGTGTAAGTCTGCATAAAAAACAATATTTGATTTTTGTATCTACTGTTGAGTTGACAGAATGTGATCATACTTGAAGATCAGAAGTATATGCACTGTTATAGGCTAAATATTATAGTTCACAGTTCAGACATTTATAGGTCTAAACTGCAGCTCTGAGGACTGCTGTTTGTTTTCCTTTACATTCAAGAATGTACTTACCTGATTGTTACAACAACAAAGCACTTTTTATTGAGATTTTATCTTTGTATTTGCACTGTAGTCTAAATAAGGGGAAAAAACTACAATTTATTTTTTTTTTCAAAGAGCATTTATTTTGTACTGATGCAGCAATATTTTTTGTATGTCTGCATTAGGAAGAAAATAAAGAAAATGAGATTTTTTCACAACTTCCTACTGTTGGGGATTTTCCTTCATCTTTATTTCGTATCGTGACTATTTCGTATCGTGAGCCCTGTTTCGTATTTCGTATCGTTTCGTGAGTTGACCATTTCGTTACACCCCTAATATTAATACATGTAGTTTATTCATAAGTAGTTCAATATCTCAACATCTACTAATAGCTTAAAGATGTCTTGTAAGTTAAGTTGTAAATGATTTAATAATCATTGACATATATAAATATATATATATAAAAAAAAATATATATATATATATATATATATATATATATATATATATATAAATATATACACACACACACACACACACACACACATATATATATATATATATATATATATATATACATATATATAGGGAGGGAGAGAGAGAGAGAGAGAGAGATATGCACACACACATATATATATATGAAAATGATTATTAAATCATTAGGGTTAGGGTTAGTTAACCAATCATTTTTTCGTGATTGGTTAACTATCCACTAATACCTATTAATAGCTTATAGATGTCTTGTAACTGAAGTTGTAAATGATTTAATAATAATGCACAAATGATTCAATAATTATTTACAAATGTATATATTTAGTTTGTTCATGATTGATTAACTACCTACTAATATCTACTAATAGCTTATAAATGTTTTACAAATGATAGTTATTCTTAAGTGTTACCCAGCGAGGAGACAAGCTTTCCTCTGGAGCTGCTTGCGAACAGTTAAACAACATACTTTGAAAAGCTTGGTAAATCATTTTGAATTATGGGGCTGGTAGTAGAAGGAATTTCCATCTGCCTGTGGGGCACCCTGCTCCTGATGATACTGGTGATCTGCAATGTCTTACCATTAAATTTAGATTAGTTCAAAACTTCACCAAAGGTGATATAAAAACTACCAGGTAAAATCCCTTCATGATAAATCAAAAGATCCAAGCAGAGTTGAGGTAAGTTGTTCTGATGCTATGTAACAGAGACGATTGTTCAGTTCAGTGCTGTTTTTTTTTCTTCCATTAAACACTCGTGATGAACCAAAGAGAACACGTGACTTACCATCTGCAGTGGTGCTGCTTGGTGGACTCGATGGCAGAGTTCGGTCCAGCTTCAGAAGCTGCTTGCTTATTTCCTCCAGCTGTGACGTATTATTTGAGATCATGTGACACTCCTCACTGCTCCTTCCTACGAGCTTGGCCACCTCATCCAGTTCACCCTCAGCGAGGCTCATTAGCTGCCAGCAGCAGGCAATCTGCTCCCTTAGAGACGACGACAGGAGCGGCTCTGGGTTTTTAACTCCACACTCCACCGCAGCCCTCCGAAGACAGTCCAAGCCTCTGATGAAGGACGGACCTTCAGTCCGAGCAAACAGGTATGGGTTTGTTTTTGCCACACCGGCCTGCTCTCGGTTTGAAATGATTAATTCGATGGATGAAACCATCCCTTCTGTGAGCAGGACCAGCGTGTTCCTCCCATACTGGCCTTCTAGTTCCAGTCTTGTGAAGCTGGTGCCGAGTTCCAGCTCCAGTTTTGTGCATCTTCTTAACTGATCTGCAGAGGGAACAAACGTCTCCCTACTCTTTCTGTTAGTGTACGTCTGCAGGAGCATCCTGCCAATGTTTCCGACCCTTCCCCTGTTAAACAGACACACATCTGCTAAAGTGGCCTCGCTCAGCTTTTTCCATGTTGACAGACTTGGACTTTCTGTCAGCTCCCTCCTGGCTTCATCTTCCTCTCCTGTGATAAACCGGTGGAGCTTCATCAAGTCCTCCGTCAGCGTCGATTTGTCCACCTCCACCTTCTTGACTTCTTGCTTGAGGGATAATGCGAGGGCTTTGCGGGAAAAGCATTCGCTCCATTTAGTGTCCAGAAGCTGTATGAACTTCTTCACTTCACTTTCAGTTTCACTGTCCTCTGTCATGCGACTCTCCCCGAAGGCTATTTCAGCCGCTCGCTTCAAAGAGTAACCAATCTTTGAGACGAGGGAAACCGTTTTAAAAGTACTGGAGCTCGGGTCAAAGCCACTCGCTTTCTTGGCTCCTTCGACGGCTAATTCAAACTTGGAGGGCAGACATATCTCATGCAGGTACTTCACACTATCATCCAGCTCATGTACAGCTAACACAAACCGACCAAGCTCCCTCATCTTCTGTGCGATATAAGCAAACTGAGACTTGTCGTGATCGTATTTGGCAGACAAAGCGTTGCCATATTTACAGATCAGAGGGTCGTTCCTGATGTGCCTGGAGATGTCGTCCTGGTGCATGATGTGGATGATCTCCTCGCAGCCTCCAGTCAGGAACTCTGACATTGGGAGCAGCCTGGAGGCGGCGCTGTGGACACTGGTTCTTTTTGTCGTCTCGGACGGTTTCTCGTCTCCTTTCCTGGCCTTGCACGAGCGCTCATGTCTCCATAAGTCGGTTTTGCGATAGAAAGCAAAGCAGTGTTGGCAGGGCAGATAATCCCGAACAGATATGCTCGGGTTTTTCACTTGTTTCTTGGTAACAATTTCCCCCTCCCCACTCGTAAGAACTTTGCAGTTGTGTTCATAATCCCCTTTATTGCGAATCTGATCAAGCAGAGTCTGTCTGACCTTTGAGCCTCTAGGAAAGTGTATTGCATGGGACACGTCGGTTTCATCGGCGTGTTTTCTTTCCAAATGCTTTGCTATTTGGGTGAAAGACTGTTTGCAGTACAAACAGAAGTGCTTTTTGCACGACTCCTTCTTCTCTTTGTCAGCGCTAGATTTGGTTTTAAGAGCTTTTCTACTAGTCCTTGAGCTGGATCGTGTTGGTTTTTTCCTCTCCACAGTTTTTCTGCAGCGGCGTGAGTGCGTTTTGGTGTTGCCATTTTTGTCGGACTCATTGGGGGCTTGATCTGAACCATCAGATTTATCTTCCTCCTCTTCCTCTGACTCCACACTTGACTCTTCTTCCTCACTTGAGCTTTTATCAGAGGGGACTACTTTTTGTTCTTTTCTCTTTCTCAGTACCATTGCAGTGGTTTTGGTTTGATTTGATTTCACACCTGTTTTACTTGGTAAACCACGATCTGAGCTGTTCACCATCTGGTTTCCCTCCCCTTGATCAGACTGCTTAGGAGCCAAGTTACATCCAGAATCACGGAATTCAGCTCCATCCTTTCCACCATTTTGAATTTTCTCATGTTCCTCAAATGCCACTCCCTCAGAGTTTGTATTAGAAGCAGAAGTGTTCATTTGCTCCTCTGCTATTAGAGAATCCAAATCTTGTGGAAAACTGACTTTTACTTCTGGAGTGCCATCTTCATTTCTCCCACTGTCAGGGTTAGATGTGAACCTAAGAGGATCACTCGAACTCCTCTCTCCAATCAAGCTCCTCTCTGCTTCAAATGACCTTGTTTCACCCATAGTACAGGCCTGTAAAAGAACAAGTATACGTAAGACTTGTTGCCAAATTAGAAGCCATGTATAATTTGAGAAACTGTCATAGCAGATCCATATGAAGAGAATGTGAGTGGGAGAAACAAAATCAAAGCTGGTCAAAGTTTGGGGTATTTAATGGTGGTAATAAATCATGTATTATTTTAAGCTCTTTTTTTGTAAAACTATCTGTTTTACGCATCAGCACCTTGGCAATGTCCCACCCAAATCCAGGCTCATTCAAACAGAAACCAACGTGATGGCCACACATCACTTTTGAACCCAACATCGGTTTTGAAAACCCTTTGAAAACCTCTCAAACCTCCAATACAAGAACCACATCTGACCCGTTCAAGAACAGTTAATGGCTTTATTGGATCAAGCAGCGTTGTGACAATATAAATGTCTAACCATGTATGTAATCATGACGTGTTGGATGAAATGCTTCATGGAGAATACAGAATATGAGCTGACACTAAACCTACATGCATGACTTTGAATCGAGACCAAATTTGGCATTACAGCAGAGTTTTTACATTTAAATCCGTAAAACCGTTTTTCATATATCATGTCTACAATGTGGCTAAAAAAAAACAAACAATTGAGTCCAGGACAAGGCAAGGTACAGATGCAAAACAGAGGAACACTTGTACAGCGTTCAATTATTGGAATCACAAAAGCTTTATAAACAGATTTAATTCATCTATCAACTTTTTTAGTTGTAATATTTTAAGATTTATTTTTCTTAACAGTTAATGGTGCATGCTTAATATATATGTGCATTTATTATGATGGTGATGCATGTTCTAAAAGCTTATACATTAAGTACCTGCTGCAAAGAGGGGCCATCTTATCCTATTTCTTCACGTGTTTAGTGTCTTCTATGTCTGTCTTGCTACCTGCAAAGAGAAATGACGCCAAAGTCTAAATTTGCAGTGAATTGAAATTCAAACCAAAAATGAGTAAATAATAATAATCTGTAAATTGAAAAAAAAAAGATTTTTTATCCATTCAATAGTTAAAGGATAACTTCGGTTCCTGCAGCTTTTACATTGTTTCTAGAATGAAGAACAACAATATACTCACCCAGAAGGCTTTCCTGATGCAAACGGTGCTTCGGGAGATATTTAGATCCAAAATCGAGCAGCGGACACCGATATAATGGTAGCCTGTAGGGCATAGATCGCCGCTCCTAAAAACTGCATTAATCGTCCAAAAACTCATGTTTTTCACCAATATTCCATCATGATTCGCGCCGAATGGGCGGCCATTGCAGCCTGTGTCTCTCCACACAGCGCTGTGTGGCTGAACCAACGAGTTTGTTTACATGCTCTTCGCGCATGCGCAGTGCGGCTCATTGTTTCAGGGCAGCTACAAATCGACTTTCTTCTTCCAGTTTTGTGCTAAATGGACGAATATCTATGGGATGAAGATGTTGTGGAGGAGGACTTTGAATATGATGGACGTCCTTACAGTTTGGAGCCAGATTATACAGATAAGGAGCTGATAGAAATGAGGAAGTCTGTTTAGAGGTTAGTTCAGCCACACAGCGCTGTGTGGAGAGACACAGGCTACAATGGCGAATCATGATGGAATATTGGTGAAAAACACGAGTTTTTGGACGATTATTGCAGTTTTTAGGAGCGGCGATCTATGCCCTACAGGCTACATTATATCGGTGTCCGCTGCTCGATTTTGGATCTAAATATCTCCTGAAGCACCGTTTGCATCAGGAAAGCCTTCTGGGTGAGTATATTGTTGTTCTTCATTCTATAAACAATGTAAAAGCTGCAGGAACCGAAGTTATCCTTTAATACTATAAACTCACTTTGGTAATGCTAAAAAGTACGTGTCAGCAGAACTATGGGTATATAACATGCAGACCATGGCAAGGTAACTTAGAAAAATCTCATTTAGCTTTTTACACATTTTTTTCTAAATTAAAGCCACACGACAGCTTAAGCTCTTTATATATCAACACGCTATAAGAACAATTCAGTTAGCTGCTAAAACTTGTAACCACACACTGTGTGTCTATCTAGATGAAAATATATAAACCATAGCAGAACTCTTTGGCTATTATCGGAGTGTATCACCTACTTAATGTCAGTTAAAGATGCCAAACACTTACCTGAATTCACTGCAGAAGGTGCCGCTGAGTCAGGAAAAACATCTTGAGCAGTAGAAATGAAGCAGGGAAGTCCGAGAGTAGAGTTTGTAAACAGATTACTTATGGCTCTGCTTCTCCACTTTGACTTTGTACAGTTTGCTAATCAAGAGCCTTTCTGCCATTCAGCTCTGGTGAGTAAAACAATGGCTTTCATTTCAGGGGTATGTGTGCTGCCACATTGGCCTTGTCTTCCCTCTGCAAAGCCTCGTCTATAACTTCAAATAATTCTCCTCATAGAGACTCGCAGGGCTCCAGACTAACTTTTTGAATCGGTTTCAAAAGTGCGGCTAATTTTTTTTAAGGTGTACCACCACAAAAATTAGGTGCACCCAAATTTCTCAGTGTCACCTTTAACACCATAAGGTCACCATTTTATCACTCTCCATAACTTTTGAATAATGTAAATGATTTTTCAAAAAGAATAAGAAGTAAAGAAATATATGTCTTTATTTGAAGCAAAATGATTTATTAAAAGAAAAACAGAGCGTTTAAGTGCTTCACTGAATGAAGTTGACAAATTCAAACTAAAACATGAAGCAAAACAAAACATTTATGAACAAAAGTGCTTGTTTTTGTTGGTAATTATAAATTATCTGACAGTCTCTAAGACAAAAAATTAGGCAGAGCTTTGCTGGTTCTTCAGAGTTACCGCTCCGTGCTGAAACCTGACACCACAGTCATGCTCCGTCCGACTGTTGTTTTAGAATTTAAGAAAACACTGATAATAATTTAAAACAATTATAATGAAGTGTTTTGGTCCACCAGTCCTGAAGCAGCTGCATGGGGTTTCATAAAATGATGAAAAGCTGTCTTTAAAACAAAAAAATGTTTTACTCTGCACATTTCCTCGTGTTCAGTAAAACGAAAGACCAAAAGGGCAAACAAAAACTTATAAAAGAAAATAATATTTAAGTTTAAGTTTTTTAAGTTTAGTTTAAGTTTTAAGTCCAATTCTAAGATTAGTTTTAGTATTGTGGGGGGAAAACTCAGAATTCTGAGATTGCAGAAAAAAAATCAGAACTCTGAAATTTAAGCAGAAATTATGAGGAGGAAAGCAAGAATTTTCAGAATTAATCCATACTTAACATTGCATATATTGTTATTTTTACAAAAGAAAAAGCTAAATCTCCTCAAAAACTTCCTTTGCAGTGGGCCAAAGCCTCTTCTGTAAAATAATAGTCAGGGCGCCGGATGGAAAGCTCTGATCAGTTGGTGATCACTGCAATAATGTCTTCATGCAGTGTAAACAACATTTACAGGCTACTAATCATTAGGAAAAAAGAAAAATGGACGTTTAATTTTTATGATTTTCTAATTTAAAAAAAATTACAAGCAAGGACTTATTGCACACAACAGATTTTCAGATTCCCTCGAGACCAAGGAACAAAGGAAAAACAGCGGTGCTGGTACTACATTAAAAAAAATCTACAAATTCTCTAACCTTGTTTGATATCTGGAAATTCAGGCCGAAATTACTTCTGTCATTTTTCTCTGCAATATGAAGTCCAACAGCTCTATAGATTCAGGACAACCATGGCTATCGACTGATGTAACTCAATTATGTCTACAAGCAGTATAACAAAATTAACAAGCTAAAAATCATTTGGGAAAATATAAATAAATAAATAACATTTTTCTAAATATTAATTCATATTTAACAATTATATTAATAAGTCTACACCGCAGAGACAATCTGTTCAGCCCTATTTCCTTTGTAAAAACAACATTTTGCTTGGAAAAGTTTACCCTGTAACTCGTCTTCAAGGCTCTGACCGCAGGTGTTGTTGCTCAGCGTTTATTAGTGCTGAACAACTTTGAGCAGGAAAATGAGCCTGCAAGACACTGCTGTAGGAAATAAAGTCAAAGATTTTTTGAATGCTGAGTTCAGGAAGTATGTGAATCATTCAGGTTTAGTTGAACACGGTAAGAAGTTTAGATTTTTTTGTTTTTACAGAATTCAGCCGGAGAAAACAGTTAATTTTCTGAAAAATTTCAAAGAAGACATAAGCATTAAGTGATGTTAATCAAATCTAATGAAATACAACCATTTTCTTACGTTTTTAAAATTTTTTTTTGATATGTTGCTTATGTTATTTGTGATGAATTACGGTACCTTCGGCAACTCGAAAATTGACCATTACACCAGTGTTTTGTGTTGCTGGATAGGACAAATGATTTGTAAATACCACTCATTTTGAAAATAAGTGGTATCTAAGAGTTAACACAATACCAGCCACCTACAAACAAATGGGACAAATGTTGGACAATGGAGATCCTTTTTGTTTCAGACACACCACTGTCTGATAAGTCATTCACCATCTTCACACATCAGCACATTCAACGCTAACATATTTGGACAACCAAGGTGCGAGCAGTAAAACATGGAAATCTGTCTTTTTCTTGAAGTTGAGGGCTTGAAAAGCCTTTCTGAACAAATAATGTTTTCATCAGGGAGCCTTTTCTGAAAATGTTTTTTTAGAAATTAAAAATTGAGAGAAAAGTGGGGATGTACATACCTCCTGGTCCAGATTGTAGTCCTCTTTGGAGTTAAGTGCTAATTTCACTGCCATGTAGTCTCCACTTTTCACAGCATCCCGCAACTCAGCTGGAAGGAACAAAACAGAACCGGATTAAATTAAAGGAAGTAAAAGCAGATTTAAATCCAACAAACTTTGTAAGTTCATAAAAAATGAACACACTGGGGTGCTGGTTTGGCGTAGTGGTTAGCACCTCATGTACTTGCTTCTGCAGGTCCAGGTTCGAATCCCGCCTGTGACCAGTTTGCAGAGTGTCTCCCACTACTCTCTCACCCCCTTTCACAAGCCTATCCACTGTCTCTCTACTATCAATAAAGGCACAAAATGCCCAAAAAATACATACAAATAAAAAAAAAAAAATGAACACATTGAGCCATCAAAATAATGTCTATAGAATTATTAAAAAAAACAAAAAACATATGAGGACTTAAACTACAAACATCAAAATCCTGGCAGGTTTAGGTTGATAAGAAATTGTAAGGTTTTAAACTTCATAGCTAAAGACACTGAGAAAACACAAAATGGAGTAAACTGTATATCAGCTTTAAGTCCTGTGACAAACAGCAGAATAGAGGGCTACTCGGGCTGGGACGATTCATTTTTTTAGGTGCCGATTCGATTTAAATTGCGATTCTACTAGGGCTGTAAAGTTCAAGTCAACTGGTCGTCTAATTGGTCGATGCGTGCTCAGTCGACCAAAATTCTGATTGGTCGACCAAATATGTCAATTTATTTTTTCCCCTGCAGTTCATTTCATATTGTATTTATCGTTCATTTCAATATTTTATTTAAGAGCATTTCAATATTCTAGTCTAATAATTGTTTATTCGTTTCATAGCTGCATACGCTCTGCCCGCGCTGCAGCGGCGGGATCCCTCACCCTCACGCTGGATTTTATGCCTCATATAAACACCCAAATGCAAAAACGACATCACAGAACGAATTGACTATTTTATTTCTGAAGGTATGAGGCCTATTGGTGTCGTGGAAGGCCAACAAAAACATTGGAACCTGGATATTCTTGTAAAGGCCAGACACTACGCACGTCCTCACGGCAAAATACGAGGGAGTAAAAAAGAGAAAGTTTCCGAGTTAATAGATAAAGATAACAGATGTGTACGTCTCTTCAAATGGAGTCCTATATGAGAGTGACTGCCCATTTCATTGATGAAGACTGGAAAGGAAAGAGTCTTGTGTTGAGAGATAAAAAAGGAGGTGCGCACACAGGAAGAACCATCGCTGCGCGACTATGAAGTTGGTGATGCCTTTAAAGTTCCAGCAGGAAGAGTGTCTGTTGTAGTCAACAACGTGGTTAATATGAAACTCTGTGTGGGAACACTAAAAGACTCCCATGAGTATCCAGGTTCAAATGTTTTTGTGGATATTCAGTGCCAGCGCGCCTCACAATTACACATGCACTAACGGCAAAATACGAGGGAGAAAAAAAGAAAAAGCTTCCAAGTTAATAGATAAAGATAACAGATGTGTACGTCTCTTCGAATGTAGTCCTATATGACAGTGACTGCCCATATTATTGATAAAGACAAGAAAGCAAAGAGTCTTGGGTTGAGAGAAAGAAAGGAGGGAAAGAGACGCGCACAGGGGAGAAACACGGCGGGGGGCTCAAATTGAAGCCTCCACGAAAACTGCTCCCCCTGGTGACTGGCTGCAGTATAGGTCAAATTTCCGTCTCCCCCATTCAGCTGGACGGGCCGAAGTGAAACTTCAAAAAATTATTACACCCTGTACAAATATTTCTCCCATCCGTATGCTGTGGTGATATGAAATTATTATTGGGCTGCGTGTTTTCCAAGTCCCCTTTTTTCTGAAAAGTTTCTTTTTTATAAGTTATTAGACTTTAAAAATAACCGCGGTTTACGGCAGTTTCACAATGATTGTGTACGGCGTATGCTGCGGAGTGTTGCGACCGTTTACGACAGCTGCGTCCGGATTATGGCCCAAATTCTCTACTGCCTGCACAATGGTGGCGCCCAGACGAGGGATATTTAGGCTTCAAATCCGTTACATGGTAGAAGGCGGAGCCACGCTATCCAGTTCTTCTAATACATCCATGGTTTTAGTCTACCAACAATTTCTTTGGTTGATTACAGCCCTAGATTCTACGATATTGCTGATTTTTTCAATCTTTAGTTAGCTTTTTTAACACCAGTGAAAAAGATGAACAATGATGATGCCTACAGACTATATCAGGAAAAATACACATCACACGTGAGTCTGTTTTTAGGATTTATTCAGCAATATATTTTAACCAGCTTTTTATACTCTCTCTTCAAAAGCCTGGACTGCATTTAAAAGTGGATTATTATCCCTTTAGGCACCAGAGTTTTTTCAAGAAAACATTCAATTTTGCTGTCAAGATTTGAAAAGGCTGCAGTTTAGAGATAATGATAAACTGTCATTGTGAAAAATCTTCAGTATGACCCAAACTTCGGGATGGACGTAAATTCACTCATCCAATTTGCATATTATGATGTCATCACATGGCAGTCATATCAGAAAATAAACACAAATAAAGTGACATGAAAGCTTTCATGTCAGGGACTGTACAATCATACCAGACATGAAATTTGGAGTTTGGTTTGGGGTTATTCCTTTAAGCACTGGTGGGCATATCTGTTTGTCTCATTTGTGATTAGGCTCCTGAATTCACCAGCCATAACAAAAAAAAAAAAAGACCAAGGCCCAAAATTTGTCCGAATTCTGTCTCCACGACACCCAACAGGCTCATGTGTTTTGAAATAAATATACCCCAAAACTTTGAATAGAAACACGCCCACAAATGCTGCTCTCATTAAAGTAACACCTGTCCACTTCAGCTCTGTTTTAACAGATATGGCCTGTTTGATCCAGCAATGTCGCTTATATTTACATTTGTTGTTTTTTGTTTGACGATTTTTAAATTGATTTTTCGTTCAAATATTGATTTTTTCCCCAAATTTAATTGCTTCATTTTAGTCTGTGTTAATAAGCCAGACCAGAAAAAAAGTTACTGTTTTTCTCCAGCAGAGGGCGACAGGTTTTTCTTCGTCCATCATTACCTCTGCCAAGGAGGTTATGTTTTCGGGAGAGTTTGTTTGTTTGTGAACAAAATAACTAAAAAAGTTATGGATGAATTTTGATGAAATTTTCAGGAAATGTTCAGCATGGGAAAAGGAAGAACTGATTTGATTTTGGTGTGACGAAAAATGTGATTTTTGTGAATAACTACTGAACTAAAATAGATATCATTATGAATCCAGTTGCTAATGGTATGTTTTCATGGTCAAGGAATCTAAATATTTAGATGATATAAAAGGTAGGACTTATATTTATGGTAAAAATCACAATATGGGAGAGGACTGTGGTGCTCTACACTGATTATCGCTGCTTTTAAATGCAGTCCAGGCTTTTGAAGAGAGAGTATAAACAGCTGGTTAAAATATATTGCTGAATAAATCCTAAAAACAGACTCACACGTGATGTGTATTTTTCCTGATATAGTCTGTAGGCATCATCATTGTTCATCTTTTTCACTGGGGTTAAAAAAGCTAACTAAAGATTGCAAAAATCGGCAATATTGTAGAATCGCAATTTAAATCAAATCAGCACCTAAAAAATCATTTAAAAAAATCAAATCGGGAGAAAAGCAAATTGATTTATGTTTTTTCTGGTTGTATGTTGCATGTATGCAAAGGAAAGTTTTTCAGTAAAAATGAAAGTATACAAACTTTGGCTACATCCACAGCCAAGAGGTAAAGTAGGATTAGAAAATGCAGAACACAGAAGGAAGCTGAGGATTCTAAATCTTTGGGATTAACAAATATATTCTGAGTGTTCTTATCCGTAACAGGAAATCAGTCATAAGAAAATAACTATATGAAGGTAAATAAAAACTCACTGGGAGATAAAGGGGGTCCAGACAGGATCTCATCCTCCCCGTTCAGATGTTTCTGGAACTCGTCCAGAGTTATCCAGTCCAGGTTCAGATCCATCCCAAGACTCAAAGTGGCATGGCCCTTATCTGCACAGCACAGAGACAATTCATTAGTAAAAAGCTAAGAAATAAATATGTTTTATAAAGGTAAAAATAAAAAAAATAATAATGGAAGATGTTAGTAAGTGTATTGTTTTAATATATTGTAATAATGTGGTAAACAATTGTTTTAGGAATGATAAAAGTAAACGCCCAGTGTCATTCTGTATGTAGCCTTTCAAATGCATGATAGTTATTATTTTTTGGCTAAATTATAACATTTTTATTACTTATGACTTTTTACGACTCGCACAAGTCGCATAGAATCAGACATTTTCATATCAGGTTCAGATTCAGGACACTTTCAAATGTGATACTGAATCAAAGGTTATGTTCACACTGCAGCCCTCAATGCTCCAATCTGATTCTTTTGTTTGTCTGTTCAGATCACTCCTGTAAATGTGGTCTGACTGCAGACTGTGATGTGAACAGCTCAGGCTTTAGCAGTGGTGCACATGCTCAGTTTAAAGGTGCATTCACACCGCAAGGGACCCAGCTGCCAAAGTCGCGTTGCCCACGGATGTAGCGCCGCGCGTCCATAAATACCTGTTTGGTCGCCGTTGCCGTCGGTCGGTGACGTCACGTCCGCTCGAGTTTTACCGCGATCATATCATATATCCCATAATAGGATGTATAAGTGGACATTATTCCAGCTGTATCCTTTTCACTCACTTATCAAACACAAAACTCTGCAGCTGATGATGCCGCAGCATCATCTGTGAGTTTACCGCGGTCCGTCTGCAAATGTCCTCACTGAGATTAGTTCCGCCTAGAAGGAAGTCATCCGCCCTGTAGTCTGGATGAATAACAGTACCGTCACACGTACACACACCGCTGATTGGCTGATGCCACACAGCCACACACGACATCGCCTGAATAGATCAACTTTTTTTTAACTTTGACATCGCGCGACGAGTGAAGTGGTCGTCTTGTCGCCGGCTGTCGCATCGCGGGAGGGTTAGCCCCGCCCCATCGCAGCTGTACATTGACTATGAATGGAGAGTGATCGCCGAGGTAGTACAGGTAGCGTCCGGTGTGAACGCACCTTAACATTAATGACATCACGCACAGCACAGAGTGATGAACAAACAGACCAGAACTGAGCTTCACAGTGCTGAAGTTTGTTCCCATAAGGCAGAGCCTGATGTTACAGCAGCTCAGCGTAACTGAGCTCTTATTAAAGTAATTATATATTTTATTTCTTATAAACCTAAAGGCAGACGCTCTTTCCTGCTGCTGCAGAGCCAAACATCTCAGAGCCACAGCGCTGAACAGGTGAATAAAGAGGAGAAAACTTAGTTTGATCATCTGTTCTGATGTTTGTTAGTTTGTCTGAGAGCAGATCAGACAGGAGCAGACTGTGTCGACAGACAAAAAAATCTGAATGGAGCATTAACGGCTGAGTATGAATGTAGCCTTAGACTAGGCCTGTCACAATAACAAATTTTGCTGGACGGTAATTGTCCAAAAATTATTGACGATAAACGATATTATTGTCAACACTATTTTTGGTTTTTTTTTTTATTAATGTAATTATAATATATGTCATAATAAAGTGAATACACCATATCAAAAGCAAGAAACTTTAATTTCTTAAAAGTATTTAACTGTAATTGGAATGTCAAGATCTTTTAAATAAAATAAATTAAACAATATAATAAATTTAACAAACAAAAAAAGAGAAAAAAAAAAAATTAAAATGAAATGGACTTTCTTTTAGGAAAAATTGCATGTAAATAAAAATAATTATACTAATCAATACCAATAAAAAATAGACCCTGTCTCTGTAAAGAAAAAAAAGAAACTCCAACAAAAACACACACAACAATAAAAGCAATAAATAAAATGGAGTTTATACAGTTCAGGAATTGTTTGTGGCATGTACGTTCTCCCCGTCAATTTGTACTGTCTGTCCAACGTTTGTAATATTTCTGGCTTTTCCACCGAATTGAAGGGCCGCATTTCTATTCCATTGCAGGGAATGACACTGTCTATGACCGGGCACCATTTTGCACTGTTTTATTTATATTTACTTTGCAGACCAAACGCCTCGGTAAGCACTGACTGTTAGGACAAAGGCTCCGCTGCACCTCCTCTTCTTTGTCGCCACTACTTTCAAACAAATTTGACATATCAGCTCGTCGGTGTTCATGAGCTCACACCTTGTTCATTCTGTTTAAAACCAAAATATTCCCACACTGGGGCTGTGGCAGCCAGCTTAGGAACCATCGCTTTTGTGCAATCATTCATATCAGTGTTTGTTTCCTTGTTACTCCTCACAACGCTCACTTCAGCTCTGTGTGTGTGTGCGCGTGAGCGGCCCCGCCTCCCCCCCAAAGATTGTATGTCTGACAGATGCTCACTTTGCTATAAATCCGCTATAGAACCAACGCACCTCGGTGTTAAGAAAGATGGACAGAGTGAGCCATCTTCTCATCCAGCCTCTTTGGTAGAAAGAGAGGAGGAAAACAAACATGCATGCACGTGTCAGTTTATCGAGGCCGGCAAACTTACTGAGGACGTTTTTATTTCTCGTTCGGTTAATTGGTTTATTGATTATCGTGACAGGCCTACTTTAGACTTTCTAAAATCTTGTCACATCTGGCACATGAATCACGTTTGGCAAAAATAACATAATTGACCTCCAAACTGTGCCATAGAAGTTACACAGCTTGATCCAATAACACCATGTGACATCTGAACGCAGTAACGTGGACATTTGCTCAAACACACCAGACTTGTCGGCCCCCTCGGCTGCGTCGTGGATGTCCTGATTGTCATCACAGGCCATGAAGAGCCTGGGCTCGCTGTCGTCCCTCCTCTTCCTCCTGTCGTCTGCAGACGTCCTCCTCTCCCAGCTTGGCCTCTGCTCCTCCGGCCTCTCTCTCCTCTCTCCTTCTCCCGACTTCGGCTTTGCCGCCGGCTCGTCCTCCCTCTCATCACTGTCCAGGCTGAAGCCGTGGCTGTGGCTACTTTTGGAGGCTAAAGGGAGAAAATGCAAAGTTTTTACAGTTTTAAGGATCTTAATTAATAAATAAACTCAGTGATATTTAATGTTTTATAAAACAGAACGGATCAAATCGTTTTTTGATTCCCTCAACACAGAAAAAACTACAAACAAACCAAAAAAAGATATTTTCATGGAGTGGGATTCAAAGGCTTAAACAGTTAAAAGTTAATTACTTCATGATTTAAAATGCACAAATATTTGTGACAAAATCAGTTAAAAAAGGTCTAAATGAAAGGAGAAAAATACTGGAGAAACTGGAAATCATATTGTAACCTGAAGTGACATCAACCTTTGTGCACTCTGTTCTGGAATAATTGGAGACTTTTGAGCTCAAAAGACATTATTCGTTTTGTTAAAGGAGACAAAGGACTTATTTGCACATGTAACCCTACTGTAAATCTTGACTGTGTTCTTACTTTGTATTTATTTAACCTTACTACCTAAAAAAAAGGAAAAACAAAAAAGAATCTGTACTTCATGTGATGACCTACCTTTTTTGTTCATCGTTTAAAATGTTTGTTAAACAAAAATGTAAAATGTTTTTTGATGAATAACTTTATTATGTCACTAAATTTAAGAATTTTTAAATAATGAGGGTGATAATAATAAAAACTTTTCGCTTTTTAAAACTGTAAGTCCTACACAAAGGAAATATCAGTTCTTTTGATTTGTTTGCAGTTTTTTCTGTATCCTAACACACTGACAAAAACAAACAATGATGTGTTTTTTTTTTTTGACACATTAAATATTTTTGAATTAATTGACCTCTGTCAAACAGTTGAGCTGGAAGTTAAAGGGTTAACCCCAGATTAAAGGTCTGAACAACACAGAATATCCATGATATTTATGTTTTGTGTTATGTTAACTTTCATGCAATAAAGACTGTATCCCAAAGGTTCTAGAGACGAAACAACCAGAGATTAAATCATAGAAATTAGCTTTTAATATCGAGCTACAGCTAGCAGGGTCACCTTTGTATGATAAAAAAATTATCTTAAGATTGTAAAAACATATATTAAGTCTGTAAAGATCTGCTTTATGTGTCACTCTTTCCTGTACAGTTACAAACAATGTGCATGCATAAAATATGAGTTATGCTCAAGTACTGAACAGAAACAGAAACAGAAAGTTGAAGATGGTGGAAAATGTCTTTGTACTGTAAAACTTATTTTTTAATTGTTTTACAAAGACACACTGATATTTAACTTTTTCCCCATGCCTTTGCTTTGCTCTCTTTTGTGTGGGTACCTCTATGTTGTAAATGTCAAACAAAGAACATCCCTGTTTGACTTTTTTTCTGTACCTTCTGACTGCTTCATCTTCTCCGGCTTTTCAGGCTCTGCTTTCTGTGCTGGGGACTCTTTGGTCGGCTTGGAGACTTTCTCAGTCTTTCCAGATTGCTGCTGATCATAAAAAAACAGAGGAGAACACAATGTTAATGGCTTGAGCTCTGATCAGCACGATCATCAACATGGAAACATTAAAACTGGATAAGATGCAGGCCTGCAGGATATGAGACCAAAGTCAGACGCGTGATAACATTGTTCAGCATTGTGATGTCTACATAATTAATAATAAAATAAAGACTGTAGAGTCTGATGATGGACAGAAGGTCAGTAACATTTTTTTGTTTTATCACCAGTAAATTATGTTTATTATAATGAGTCATCACATTAATCTGTGGTGGATTACTGGTTCATAAGCTACAATTATAGCAGATAAAAACAGTTTTAATTTGGATAATGATTTAATTTCTTCAGAGAAATGTTGCACAGCTGAGCAGGTCAGCTTTGGTTAATAATGAAGCATGTTATTAGTGTTTATGTTGGAGAAACCTTCTCATTGTTGACACACAGCAGAGTGATTACAGTTAATTACATCAGTACACTGGAGCGGATAAAATTCTGAATAAAGAGCCTGTAATCCTCATAAGTGTTTAATATTTACTGTAAATTAGGGCTGAGAAAGTCATTGATTTTAAGATTTATCAATAGATTTGAAAAGAGAAACACAGATTGGTAATGTTGTTTAGGGTTAAACAACATTGTTACCTGCTGTAAATTGGACCTTGGACAAATGGTGCACAGGTTGTGAATTGAAATGATTCCTGTCCTGGGACTGAGTTCATGACGCCATGTTGCACTGGCAGGCCAAAACAGCCTTTTTCTTAAATGCTTCTTCCTCTCTGCTCTCCCTGTCATAGATATATTCACATCTGTGGTGTAATCATTAATTGCTAATACTGTGTATACCTCCATGTCGTTCAGAGTCTCATTTCCACTTAATTGTTTCTTATTTTCCTTCATAAAGAAGTTCATATTGCTTAAAGACTCTGCATGTTACAACCTGCCTACTTAATTTTCATGCTCTTTTCATTTATTTTCAATTTAGTTGTTTTTATCTTATTTTGCTAAATTAATGCTCCTCTCCATTCTAATGTCTTCATCTGACATTTGCAACTGATATACTGTGTATAAAACACCTGAATTTCCTCTTGGGGATTAATAAAGTATTTCTGACTCTGATTATATGAATATAATTTGTGTCACACATTTTTACTGTAGTGATACTATTCTTCGGACTTCACCTGGCCATTGAGGAGTGTAATGTTTCCAAGGTGTGGTTGAAGACCTCATAACATAAAAAAAATGTACTTTATTTTAAAGACATTTAAAGGAAAATAATTGGAAAAATGATAAAATAATTGTACCATTATTTGACTTCTTTGGTTGGCTTAACGTCTATGATTCCTGCTGTGAAATGTAATTTTCTTTTTAGCTTTTTTGCATTTCTTGCAAAAAATCTTGTATTCTTTTTTTAAAAGTATTGAAACCAAATTCTCAGAAACTTGTATTTCCCAATTCTTTTCATTTTTGTCCTCTACTTATGATCAATAAAGGAGTACATGATATGCTATATCGTATCGTATCATCATGAAACTGGTGATTTACACCCCTAATAACTGTGATTTCTCTATTATAACAAACTATTGGATCATAATGCACACCTCATATCGTCGGGATTCTTCCTGGAAAAACACTGTACACAAATGTAACGCAAACTCACATTTCGCCCAAAACCTTACCTTCACTAACAACTCAAAAATGACCTTTACTCAAAGTTTTAATCAATGACATTTCAGTATTTTTACAAAAAAAATCTGTGCAGGATATTCTCTCTCAAACGGATGTGGAGACACTTCTTTGCTTCAGCCGTGTACAGTTACTCTATCTCTGCCCGTGGCTTTGACCAATCACAGCGCAGCTATTTTGCATTCCATTCCTCACAAGATGGCAGTGCCGAAAGAGAACATTTTGGCTTTTGTATCAGGCGTGTTGCAATTGCGATGTTGGGAGGAGAAAAAAGGAAAAACTATTTTACTTGTACTCGTGTATAATACAAACCCGAAAAAGTAAGAACTTATTTAAAAGCCAAACAGTGCATTATAATTGAGAATTTACAGTAGTTAGACAGTTACAGCAAAAATGATGGCGGTTATCTGGCTCACCCCCAATATCTCATCCTTTTACTGGGCTCCAGACTAACTGTCTGCATTGGTTGCAACGGTGCACCTAAAAGTTTTTTTAAGGTGCACCAGCACAAAATTTAGGTTCACCCAAATTTTTCAGTGACACCTTTTACACCATAAGGTCACCATTTTATCACTCTGCATAACTTTTATATAATGTTAATGCTTTTAAACAAGAATTAGATTTAAAGAAATACTTGTTTTTTGTAGCAAATTATATATTAAAAGAAAAACAGAGTGTTTAAAGTGCTTCACTGAATAAAATGTACAGATTCAAACTAAACCAGGGCTCCAGACTAACTTTTTGAGTTGTTTGCAACCGTGCAGCTAAAAATTTTTTAAGGTGCACCAGCACAAACATGAGGTGCACCCAAATTTTTCAGTGTCGCCTTTTACACTAACTCCCCCTTAACAGGAGAAAGGACTGAACACATATAGATGTTACACTAACTCTGTTTTACTTGTTATTGTTGTTAATTATTAATTATCTGACAGTCACTAAGATGAATTCGGCAGAGCTTTGCTGCTTCTTCAGAGTTACCGCTCCGTGCTGAAACCTGACACCACAGTCTGGGCTCATTTGCATACTAACAGCTGATTGGATGATTACTAAGGGCTGTATGTGTGTGCATGTGTTTGGGCGGGCCTGCAGCCTGTGAAGATACAGCACAAATACAGAGAAGAAAGGAAGCAGGAGCTGTGTCTTGTCTGTTCTTGGCGGATTTTTCTGATACTGCAGTTACTTTTGTAAACTTAAATTGTAAGAATGCATTTAATCATTAAGCATTTAACCCTAACCCTAAGGTGCACTCTCACAAATTTTGGGTGCATGTGCACCTAAAATGGTAGCACTTTCAAGCCCTGATTTTTAAGTTTGACCACCTTAAATTTCAGTGAGTAATCTTCCTAACAACCAAACAAACAAACAAACCTGAGCCCCTTGGCAGGTGTGATAATGTTAAACACATAAAGCACTACGCTGCTGTACCTTTGTGGGCTTGCTGGTGCTCCTCTCCGGCGTGGGCTGATGCACCGGCTGCCTGCGGGGGGCTCGATCTTTGGCCTCACAGTTCAACAGGAACTTCTCAAACAGGTTTGTGGATCCTGCAGTGTCCTTCTGTCCCAAAACCTCCTCTTTAGGCCCTTCTTCCTCCTTCCCCTTTGTGCTGGAGGCTGCTGTGATGGAGGACGACGAGGACGACGATGATGTGGAGGAAGAAGGGACTTTGGGCGGTGCAGGTGCAGGTGCAGGTGCGCTGTCCTGCCCTTTGCTCTTGGACTTGCGGTGTAAGGTGGAGCTGTCGCTGGAGTCTGAGAGTGGAGCGGCCTCCTCTTTGCTCTTGGACGTTAGGCTCTTTAGTTTTTGGAGGCTGGACTCTTTAAGCGGAGTGTCTGTCTTTTTGCTCTTCTTGTCCAGGATGAGGTCCTTAATCCCAGACAGCTTCACCTCCCATTTACCTTTCTTCTGCTTCACCTTGTCGTCCAGGCGGGCCTTCTCGGCTGACTTCACATCAGCTGAGGCACTTTCTTCGGCCTGAGACTCAGACGGGCCGTCGCTCAGATCGTCCTCTATCGGCGCAGCAGCTTCATCCTCAGATGATTCGATTTTCCGCTCCTTTTTCCCTTTCTTCTTCTTCCCGTCGTCTACCTTTTCCTTTTTATGCTTCCCTCCTTCCTTTGCCTTTTCCTTCTTGTGTTTTTTCAGAGGAACAGGCTCATTGTCCTCCTCATCAGAGTCAACAGCTCGTTTTTTAGCTTCAGTCTTTTTCTCCTTGGGAGGAGACGGTGGACTCGGAGCTTGTTCTTCTTCTTCATCCGACTCCGGGGCCGGCAGAGGCCTGAGGTCCTCTTTCCGTTTGTCCTTTTTCTTCTTCTGCTTTTTCTCTTTTGACAGTCGTTCATCTTCGTCCTCTTCGTCTTCCTTGAGCTTTGTCTTTTTCTTCTTCTTGACTGGGGCCACGTTGGGACGATCTTTGTCGCTGTCGCTCTCAGAGTCTGCATCGAAGACATCGCTCTTCGTTGGCAAAGGCTGCAGACAGAAAAACACATTTATTTAAATCCATATGTGGTTAGAGCTGGGCTCCTCTAAGCTGAAAGATGAAATTAGGGCTGTGCAATATGGCCTAGAAATAAAATCCCTGATCTTTTTCCACAACACTTGGTTTACGATTTTAATCGATATTTCCCTCCCTAAAAGTAACAAAACTCCCAGTGACATAAAAATGAAACAAATCAAGTTTTGCCTTTATGTTGTCTAAAGGTTAAAGTCTGGGTCATAAAAGGTTGATTATGTAGTATAAACGTAGGCAGGCTTGTCTACATAAACACTAAAGGGCTGGGGTATTTTTACAGTATTAGCATGAAACTCTCTGATCAATATTTAATCTACTTAAATAACAAATACAAGCCGATAAAAGTGCCTGTGCAAACCCTACAAGGCCGACCATCATGAAAATTGTAATTTTTACTTACAATTGGACTAATGAAAGAAAAAAATCTCAATTGCTAATTTTTTAAATCTTCGGCAGAAAAAAATTAGAATTAATGGATTTTTCTGCCCAGCTCTAGATGAAATGGACGTTTGTTTAAAGATGTTTTAAAGACACTAACTCAGGAGAAATGTTGGGAACACTCTGTCCTTTTCTGATACTTGGTTTGAGCTGCAGCTTGATGTTTTTTCTAGGGGTGCCACATTAAAGCATTAATTGAGAATTATTAATTACAATCATAACGAGGTGCTGATTTGGCGAAGTGGTTAGCAACCAGGCACATCCCATATTCATACTTCTGTCGGTCCATGTCCAAATCCAGTCTGTGACTTAGGGCTGGACGATACGGCCTAAAATAAAATCCCCGATTTTTTTCCCACAAAACTCGATTTACAATTTTAATACTGTTTTTCCCTCTCAAAACAAAAAAAACTCAATGTAGTGACAAAAAATGACATAAATCAAGTTCTACCTTTATGGTGTCAGAATAAATACCTAAATCAATCAGAATTTCCCTCTTAAATTTAAAGTGTGTGTCATAAAATGTTGATTATGTAGTTCTAACACAGGCAGGTTTGCCTACATAAACACTGAAAGCTGAGGGATTTACACAGCTTGTTAGCATGTTGATCTCTCTGATCAATATTTAATCTAATTTAAAAAAATAAATACAAGCCTATAAAATTGCCTGTGTAAAACCTGACACAACCACCATCATGAAAACTGTAAAGTTTCAGTATTCATATTTTTTTAAACTTTGCAACTACTTACAATTTAAGTAAGAAAATGAAAAAAATCCCTTTTTAATTTTTTAAATCTTCTGCAAAAAATAATTCTAATTAATCGATTGAATTGATATATTGCCCAGCCCTACTGTGACCAGTTTGCAGAGTGTCTTCCTCTACTCTCTCACCCCTTTCACAAGCCTATCCACTGTCTCTCTCTCCATCAATAAAGGCACAAAATGCAAAAAAAAAATACATTAAAAAAAATTACAGTCATAACTAGTACGCTATGTTTTTTTAATCTCGTTAATCTAATTTTTAATCTGATTTCACTGTTTTGGTATTTTCATGGGGCAGAACCTTAAAATACCAGAGCAGCTGGTGATTGGACGACCAGTCCGCTCGTCACACTCGTCACAGACCAATCACATCGAGCCACAGTCTGACGTAGCAGCTCGACCCTGTTGTTAGCCGTTAGCTTAAACTACGAGTACGTCAGTCCTTAGCATAGACTGTAAAAAACATGGACGTCATGTCGCTGGGCTCAAATTGAAGCCGCCACAAAAACTGCTCCCCCTGGTGACTGGCTGCAGTATAGGTCAACTCTCAGTCTCCCCCATTCATCTGAATGGGCCGTAGTGAAACTTCAAAAAATTAATACACCTCGTAGAAATATTTCTCCCATCCGTATGCTGTGGTGATATGAAAGTATTATTGGGCTGCGTGTTTTCCAAGTCCTCTTTTTTCTGAAAAGTTTCTTTTTCATCAGTTATTAGAGTTTAAAAAATAACCGCGGTTTACGGCAGTTTCACAATGATTGTGTACGGCGTATGCTGCAGAGTTTTGCGACCGTTTACGACAACTACGTCGAAATATGGTCCAGATTCTCTACTGGCTGCACAATGGCGGCGCCCTGACGGGGGATATTATGGCTTCAAATCCGTTACATGGTAGAAGGCGGAGCCACGCTATCCAGTTCTTATAATACATCCATGATCCTTAGACTATCGTCTTATCTTACAGAAAATGATTCTACACAGATTTATCATTTTGCCTTCGCGGTGAGGGCTTTACACACCGCTGTGTAGTTTTTTTTAACAACATTATTTACATATTCACTTTACAAACATGTCAAACATGAATACATTAAAGTTATTTCACAAATCAAAAAGTTAACAAGTTATCAAATAGAATAAGCAAGTTTATATTTCCAAAATCAAATCAAATTTCATATAAAAAAACAAAATCTGCATTTCATGAAAAATAAACAAACAACAAAATACAAATAAATAAAGAAATGATAAAGTATACAAAAAATCTTTGGTAAGTCAACACAAATCTTTAACAATTTCTGTAATTCCAAAATTCATTAAATGTCAGCGTTTACATCAAATATTATTTCATAAGCATCTAAAAATCTTGAATTATTTTTATTTTTAATCCTGAGTAAGGATTTATAAAGTGAAGTAAAATAAATCATAAAATGAGGAAAGGTTGATTGGAGGTTTAACATTTTTGCTTATGAATAAAGTATTTTTCCAATGAAATGAAAAAATTAACTACATAAGACATTTGTTATTCTTATTTTCATAGTAACAGATAATATCTTTAAGGGAGAAACAGTATGACATGCATGGGAGCACAAGTTTGAGGCTTTTTTAAGTTAGATTAAAAAATAGATTAATTGTTTTTTCTTTGTGAGACAAACATTTACTTAGCCTTGGATAATTAAACTTAAAAACTTTGTTCGGGCTGTTTTTCACATGTGAGTAGAAGTGAATCTTGAAAACAACATAAAAAAACGGCAAATTTCATAAGCAGCACCGAGGAAGAGCAGCACTTTAATCTACTTATTATCATTTTGGTAAATAAAGAGTCAGCATTATTTTTTAACTAATGCTTGGACTTACCGCGGGCTTCTTGGCCTCTGCTTCTTTCTTGGCCTTAGCTTCAGCGATGTTCCTCTTAAATGTTAAAAGGACCTCGTGACAATCTTCCAAATGGGCCTCTGGCTCCCAAGTGTCATCGTCTGAGCAGTAATTCTTCCACCGGACTCTGTAGAGCACTTCACCCTGTTAGCAGAAGACAAAATATGAACTTACAGCACTTTTACAAATAAGCTAACACAGAGACAGGACAGGATTTATTTGGCTGTTCATCTTCACTACCCTGACAATATGACTATATAATAATATATATTATAATCATCTTGTCCACAGATTGATGCTTTGCTGCAAAATGGATGGGAAACATGTCAAATTTTCTTTACTGCAACACATGGATAGTTTTTTTTTAATCCATGTCGAGAAAACAGTTAGATAAACAGAATCTCCTTTTATTACCTCCACAAAGAAGGGTATGTTTTTGCCAGATTATGTTTGTTTGTTAGCAAAATGACACAAAAACTACTGAACAGATTTTGCTAAAATGTTCAGGAGATGTTGGTAAAGGCCCAACTCAAAATGATTTGACTGTTTTTTTTTAAATAATTCTTTCTTTATTGAGGAAGAGCAAACATTCTACAGTCAGCATTTCTTCCACAGACTTGGTCATTTTTAAGCCATTTAGCTCCTTAATGTTTTTTTTAAACCAATTTGAATCATACGACAGAACACGGGAAGAATCCAAGGGTACAGATAGAGGAAACTGCAAAAATTAGATGGAGAGCCAGAAACAAAATAGAAATGAGCCACATCTTCACTGCAAACACTCAAATAAAATCCTGCCTTATAGGTTTAACATATTCTTTGGACCAGATTCTATAACATTTTTCTTTTTGAACCTTGAGAAAGAATGAAAGTCTTTCCAGACTGTAAACTGTTTTTTTTTTTATTTAAATCCAGTCCTCAATAGTAGGGGGATCTGTTTTCAACCATTTCCTTTTAACAGCTTTTTTACTTGCTGTCTAAAGAATCTGTGCTAATTTCTAATCATTTATATTCCATCCATCAAGAAAAAGTCACCCATATAGACTGTAATGGGATGATTCACTTTTCTCCCGATTTAATTTTTTAAGATTTTTAGGTCCTGATTTGATTTAAATTGAGATTCTACGATATTGCTGATTTTTGTAATCTTTAGTTACCTTTTTTAACACCAGTGAAAAAGATGAACAATGATGATGCCTACAGACTATATCAGGAAAAATACACATCACATGTGAGTCTGTTTTTAGGATTTATTCAGCGATATATTTTAACCAGCTGTTTATACTCTCTCTTCAAAAGACTGGACTGTATTTAAAAGTGGATTATTAACACAGACTAACATGAAACATTTACATTTGGGAAAAATCAATTTTAGAACAAAAAAAAAAAAAAAAAAAAAAAGATTTTTGTACCCAAGAAAAAAAAAAGGATTCCTGAACAATAAAATCGATTTAAAAATCGTCAAACAAAAAATTCGGGTACTTAAGTGAATCGATTTTTTTCTCCCCCCTAATAACCAGGCAGTTCCAGGAAGTATGGCAATGTTTAGCTTCATTCATCCCACCAAGTCCCCAACAACAGCAACCAATCCCCTGATGCCCTTTTATGCAGTGGTGCAATAAAATGATTTGATTTTGGTGGTAATCCAGATAACAAACATTAGTGAATAATCATTTTTGCTCATTAACTGTCTTACTAATAATGAAAAAATAATAATAATAATATCAGGTGTGGGTTTTCAGGGTCAATAAGGCGTTATTCAAAATGAATAAACTGATTTCACGATGCAATGCTTCAGTTCTCAAGCATCATCATGGAACAAATCAGTCACCATTGGAAAAAAGGGATTTTAAAGATGGAGCATCACCCCTGATGCTTTGAGCATTTTAATGACAAAGTTCCCCGGCAACGGATTGGTCGGAAAGGAGCCCAAAACCTGTGAGATCCCCAGACCTCACTGTGTGTGTTTTTTTTTCTTATGGGGATATGTAAAAGATCACATTTATGTTCCACTGCTAACCTCGATGACCTCAAACATTCTCTCGTGGCACTGATGATGCCTGTGCTGCAGGTGGTGACACACTGAACACTCAAAAGACTGAAAATAAAGTCAGTTTTGAGTAGAATACTTCTGTTGGCTGGAATTTTCTATTGCTTTTCCTTCATAAAACTGTCTGTAAAGAAATCAGTTCATTCTTTTTGAATAATTCTGTATCGAGACAGTAACCGTATCATGGAACGATATGGACAAAATTTCATATATCGATATTCATGCCAGATATCTCGATATTCATACGATACGATATGACTACTAGGGCTGCAACAAATGACTATTTATGTGATTAGTCGACTCATCACATCATGCATGAACTTCAGCGTACCGCACCAGCATCCATCTGGAGGCCCAAATCGCTTATATCGCTTCCTGCGGGCGTGATAACCAGGAAACGGGGTGAGGAAAGGACAAACTACCAACCACACTCATGTCTGCTTTGTAGAGGCAGCTGGGTGATAATCATATGGGATTCACACAAGCAGAAGAGCCCAAAATCACTTATAATGAGCCGACTTGGCAACACAATAACTGTTGTCTTAGCCTGCTCCCTCACGCTTTCTGCTTCCTACACGGCTGTAGTAATAACCTTTGTTCTAGTAGACTCACAACAGTCAAACACTGAAATCAGGCACATTTTCAGGGACAGCTTTAACCGGGGACAGCTCATCCAAAACAGGGACTGTCCCCGGAAATCACCAGACTGTTGATGCTAATGTTAGCAGCTAACTAGCCAATTAGCTTATCGAGACGGCTGTCCGTCTTCGTCAGAAACTGAATCAGCCACGACGTGCTTCTACCATGGAAGGAAAGTTCAGCCTTGCAGATTTTTGCACATTCTTCTCTTTTTTTTGCTCACAAACTTTCAAGCCGGACAGCGATGATACTGTTTACTAACTCTTCGATGACATCACGGCTGACCCAGATTACCACAACTGCACATGTGTGTCAAGTGGAGCATTCAAGGGCAAATGTAAAAATGAATTTCATTGTGACTTCCAGAGCTGTGCATGCAGGGCGAGTGCGGGGGAAATCTATATTGTTTATATCTTTATTTTTTTATATTAATATCTTGAATGTTCATATCTCGATATCGATACATAACGATATGTCTTTCAGCCCTACATGGAACTATTGCTTATAGATGTAACAGCAATATTGGCGAGAACATAAATGTGTTAAAAAAAAGGATTTGTTTGGGTCATGCAGCAGACAAGAAAATACAATCATCCCGGAAAAAAATGGTAAATTGTGCTCTCTCAATGCTTCAAAACAAAATCTTCTGGGCTGCTGGAGCAGTTAGGTACAAACCAGTTACATGCTTCTGGAAGCTCAGGGTTAGAATCCAGCCTGTGGACAGTTTGCAGAAATGTCCTCCCCTACTCTCCCACCCCATTTAACAAGCCTATCCACCCTGCCTCTCCTATCAATTAAGGCAATAAATGCCTAAAAAATAATCTTTAAAAAAAGAGAAAAAAAGCTTGTACACATAAAGATGCCCTAATGAAAGGACTAGTGCCACGTGAAGAGACCCTGAACCCACCAGCATCGACACACATTTCTGGGGAGTAACCCAATAGGGCTGTATTGATCCATCGATCTGGATCAATACATCGACTGGTTAAGCCATGATCCAATCACATCGATGGAAACTCAAAACATCCATCAACATCGTCATCTTTAATATACGCCTTTATTTTGAAATCTGACCAGACATGCGCGTCACAGTTTCTGCCTAACTGTGTGTCGTTCTGAAGTTTCCAGGCTCTCAAGTCTCACACATTCAGTGTATGAGGCACATTTAAACCTTTTCACTCCCTCACACGCCACACCTGATATTTCTCCTGCTTTTAAATGTACTGTTTCGAAACCCACTGAGTAACACCGCTGTATTCAAATGTGTAGCAAGATGCTGTTAGCATCACAGAGCTAAATGGGAGCCAGACATATCAGCCAACCATAAAATAGCTCTGCTGTATCCGGGTAAGATACGGTCGATCTGACAGCAGAGGATGCTGCACACACGACAGGAGAGCATTATCACACGAGTGTACTGAGTAATCTCATAATTAGATTTTTTAGCGCACTGATTAATGAAACTTCATAAAGTTAGAAAGTACAACAGAGAGAGCCAGGCATATGCCTGGTAACCACAGTTTGGTATAATTCAGGTAAGGTGGTTTTTAAAAAAAAGCACCTTACCTGAATTATATCAATTTTAATTTTAAACATGATTAGATCATACAGATGGTTATAATCCTCTAATAACTATCATGCTTAATGCCAGCACATCATTTCAGTAATAAAACTATCAAAATTGTTTTGTATTTCTTTCTTTCTTCAGGTGAAATGTACCTGATTGTGTTCAGTGAGGACATAATATTGTCTTAAATCAATCAAAGGCTCCTGAATCAGATCCAATCGAAATCGAATCATGGCAGACTTTGTGATATCGCCAAAAATGTATAGTTGTTCAAAGAATCGATATAGTCATTAACAGGGATGTAACGATATGAAAATTTTGTATCACGGTTATTGTGACCAAAATTATCACGGTTATCATCATTATCACGGTATTGTTGCAGTGTGCTCAAAATGTTCAAAAAGTACTGTTACACAGAATTTAAATCACTTAACCCCTTCAATAATATAATCATAATGGTTCTTTTTTGTCAATAATGTGTCAAGAAATGCCTTTTGATTACATTTTTACCCTTCTTTCATGAGAAATAAAAGTAAACAATTCCAGAAAGTATTTGCCATTTTCATGTTATAAACGGTGTGATTACAAGAAAATAAAACAACTGATTTGAACATCAAACAGGATTCTCTTTATAAACAGTTGTAAATGAACATGTTCAAAATTTTGAGATGACAAAAAATAATCTTAACCTATTTTACATACAGCATTAGTGTCCATGTTACAGCTCCTTATATCAGACCATGTCCAGGACTTTCTTTTGTTTTAACTGATGATAGTCCCTAACGCAATAAACCTCCTTCATGACTCTCCTCTAGTCTCCCCTCTCCCTAGCAGACTTCCTCAATGTTTGCTCCTCTAAATATTTCCAAATTACGATAGATGAAATCCATAAAACACAAACTATGACGAAAAAGACGATCAATTTCAAAATACGGCGAATACACGTCTAAACAAAGGCAAGAACACACTCCAGAATGATATTAATTCTGTTATTTATAAGATTTATACATGTTTTGGGTAGAATTACTGATAAACTACCTGTAATTTTCTTAGGTATGAATCCTCTCCCTCCCTCTCTCTCTCTCTCTCTCTCCCTACGGCTCGGTCAGTTCATTTACCCGAAGAGTTCCAGCCGTTTCCATCGCGCACGTCTTTTTCTTTCGCTGCAGCATCGTCTTTCAAACAGGGAGACTGTTTCAGACAGGGAGACTGTCTTCTATTAGTTTCCCTTCAGCATCCTTGTAAAAATTAAAAATTCAAGCAGATTTCAGAGTCCGTTTCGAGAAAACTCTCCGCTGTGTCTCCAACTTTCGCTCAGACTCAGAGGCCAAACAATACAAACTGCACACGCGCGCTTCCATTGAGGCTGTAATCGAGGACAGATACATAGATCAGGCTTTTCCAGGCAAAGAGCAGCATCACCCTGCGTTATTGACGCTGTGTGGTGATCAAACACGGTAAAACGATCATTTTAAAAAGACACGGTAATGATTACCGTGGGAAATTTTACCGCGGTTTACCATTTTACCGGTAACCGTTACATCCCTAGTCATGAAACACCTGATTTAGACCCCTATTACCCAAATCTGCATGGCCTGTCTTCACCACAGCAGCTTTGACCGACCCAGGCTACACACATGCAAGTTCCAGGTAGTGGCAATGTAGATGCTCTCTACTCCACCTCTCACCGGGCTGTCATCAAGTACTGACCCCCCCCCGTCGGAGGGCTTTTGCCCAACTACATATGGGAATAGAAAACCAACTCCAGTTGAGAATCGTTAACAGCTCCATCAAAGAATCGATATCATGAGTCTTTTTGCTAATCAATTCTCTTATCAATTCCTTCCACTGACAGGGTTCAGAAGAGTCAGAATTGTGGCTTAATTTTTTACAAAAGGTGCCTACTGCACAACCTTAAGTGAGTGGAAACACTTTGCAGAAGCAGTTATCTATGCTGTGACGTGTGTTTGACATTGTTGACACTGAAAATCTAAAGGCCAACATTTGCCCACACGGAAAATCTGCAGGAATCAAAAAGGGAATTGTTAAAGAAATTGATCGATTAGCAGGATTGTTAAAGCACTGGTATCAATAAAATCTTATCAATTCCCATCCCTATCCCCCTACATGCAGAGTAACTCTCAACACCCCTATAGAACAAAACATAGGGCTGGACAACATGGAAAAAAAAAATCCTGTTTTTTCCACAACACTGGATTTACAATTTTAATCAACTTTTTACCGAAAAAAAAAACAAAAAAAAAACCCAAAAAACTAAATTACATTTTGCCTTTATGTTGTTAAAACACATTCCCAAATCTAACAGAAAATCCCACTTAAAGTTAAAGTGTGTGTCATAAAATGTTAATAATGTAGTTCAAACACATGCAGGTTTGTTTGCATCGACACTGAAGGTATTTTCACATTAATATGAAAGTCTCTGATAATATTTAATATCATTTAAAAAATAAATACAAGCCTAACAATATGCTTCTGCATATCTGACAGGGCCTACCATCATGAATCCTGTGCAGTTTCAGTATTTATATTTTCAAACATTGCAACAACTTACAATTGGAGTAAGGCAAGAAAAAAAATCAAATTTTTAAATCTTCTGCAGAAAACAATTCTAATTACTCAATTTACTTCAGATATTTCCCAGCCCTAACAAAGCATTAATATTTTTCAAAGATACTCAGTAGGTATGCAAAATATTATCCGAACATTATCAGTAAAAAAGCCCTTTTCTGCATCAGCAGATATGAAAATATTTGCAGATATTGTGGCCTCACGGCACAAAGTGGCTCCATATATATTGGCACAGTATAAAAATACATTATAATAGTTCACCTCATAATCACTGAATGTCCGATTTTGCAGAGATTATGTCCCGCGCTGAAGCTCCCTTGCCGTGGCCCCCGCTAAGTGCGGCTAAATCGGTTGGATCTAAATAACTTCTGAAGGACTCCAAGCTGCACGATGTTTGTCTGAGTGAGTATATGAGCATGCACAAACCTAAAAATAAGGTCTAGGTGTCAAAAAAACGGAGTTGCCCTTTAAATGATTAAATTAAGTATTTAAAAAAATAATGATGGTAATGATAATAATAATAGCTTGTAGGGGTGGGAGAAAAAAATCAATTCACATAATTTATATGCTTCATGTAAGTCTGTGTTGATAATCCACTTTTAAATGCAGTCCAGTCTTTTGAAGAGAGAGTATAAACAGCTGGTTAAAATATATTGCTGAATAAATCCTAAAAACAGACTCACATGTGATGTGTTTTTTTCCTGATACAGTCTGTAGGCATCATCATTGTTCATCTTTTTCACTGGTGTTAAAAAAGCTAACTGAAGGTTACAAAAAACAATAATATCGTAGGATCACAATTTAAATCAAATCGGCACCCATAAAATCTTAAAAAATTAAATTGGGAGAAAAGTGTATCGTCCCAGCCCTAAATATCATATTATATTATATTATTATATAATATATATATATATATATATATATATATATATATATATATATATATATATGTATATATATATATATATTATTATATATATATATATATATATATTATATTATATATATAATTATTATATTTGTATATATATATATATATATATATATATATATATATTATATATTATATTATATTATATTATATATATATATCATATTATATATAAAAATCATATCATTAAATGGTCAAATTAAGTATTTCAAATAATAATGAAGGTAATAATAATAATAGCTAGTAGGGGTGGGGGAAAAACTGATTCACATAAGTATCAGGATTTTTTGTTTGATGATTTTTAAATTAATTTTTTTGTCCAAAAATATATTTTTTTCAAAATTCAAATGCTTCACTGTAGTCTGTGTTAATAAGCCACTTTTAAATGCAGTCCAGGCTTTTGAAGAGAGAGTATGATGTATATTTTTCCTGATATGGTCTGTAGGCATCATCATTGTTCATCTTTTTCACCGGTTGAATCGCAATTTAAATCGAATCGGCACCTAAAAAAATCGAATCGGGAGAAAAGCGGATCGTCCCAGCCCTGATGGCTTGTAGCTTTTTGAACTTTTAGATCCCAAACAAAGAAAATAACTGTTCTTTAGGTTTGTTTTCAGTTATCTCTGTATCCTGAAACATTGACAGGAAACAAATGATGCGTCGTGATTTTTAACTCATTAAATATCCTGATCTATTGACCTCAGGGCTAAAACTCGGTTAGTTAGTCGGTGATGTTTAACTTGGTCGATGAGCCCTCAGCAGTTAACCGTTAACGTTAGTTCTTGATCTTCACTCTCCTGCAGACTCCCAGCCTTTCACTCCTCTCATCATACTTTTCTGTCTTTGCCATGGAGCTGGAAAACAGCCTCCTTAGAGGGAAATATGTGCAGGCTTGCAGAGGGTCTGTCCTTGGCCCCAGCAGGGAGGCGAGCGGACATCACAGAAGTTCCACCAAAATGAACGAGCAGCGGCTACATTACACTCCAGCTGCCCCGGAGCTAACACTGCTACTGGGGTTTAAAGCTTTTAAAACACGCTCCAGATATGTGGAAACTAAATGAGCAGTAGCCTGGACTGTGTGGACACCGCTGTAGGAGGGCTATGCGTCGTGAGAGAGGAGTGAAAGCAGTGCCAGCCATGTTTGCCCAGCTAGCCAAACGGCTAAGTAGCAGCTAGCTCCTTACCTCTTCCACCCGCATGTCGATGATCCGCTCCACTTCGTACACATCCTCCCCTTCGTCCTGCTCGCTGTCCGCAGGCTCTACCTTGTCGGTCTCGGCCTCCATGGCAGCGGGGTGGTGCTAGAAAGGAGCTATTCCTGATGTAGCCCTCCTAAGGCCGCGTTGGCTGGACGGTACCGTACCTGGCTGTAGTTACCGCACTAGCTCTGCAGCTCCGAGGGGCACGGACCAGCTACCGCCCGCTCTTACGGCGAGGCGTTCAAATGCAGCCTAAACCTCGGATTCTGCATTCACAACAATAATTCAGTTTTATATCATTCATGTTTACATTTTTTAAAACTCATTTAACCTCGCAAAATACAGTCTACCACACAAAATGAACCACGTTAACTTAAATAAATTGATCATAATCATAATTTAATCAATCAGAACATTCCGGAATCACTCAATGCTTGTAGAATCTGTTTATGACTATGTTTGACGTCTTATATTGCCATTTAAAAAAAACAAAAAAGGCCTCTTAAACACAAGACTTCGAGGCTAACTGTGCCTCTTCATTTAGATATTTTCTTATTCCACTCCAACTATTCTAAGTACTCATTTGGGACACTGATTCTTAAAACTCCGATTTTTGTAAACGAAGCACGGACAAAAAGAGGGAGTAATGCAAACATGGTGGACTGTAAGAGGCAGAGCAAAACCAACAGAAACACCTCATACATAACATTGGCACGTGTTAATAATTTATGAAATGATTTAATTCAACAGCCAACAAGTGCTGCTGTCTTTGCAGGAGTAAAAAATCAATCGAGAGTAGACTGTATTCAGCTCATCTGAGTATGCAAATTCAAATGAGAAACCATTCAAATGCACAGGGAAGCTCAAACCCTGAGGCCAAACCAGAGGAATAACTTTTGAATTACTCCAAAAATGTTCAAATACAGGAGCCTAATGTTGAGCATATCTTAACAATAATTATGATAAGAAAGGTCAGCCACAGATGATCCCAACTCAACTTCAAATGATTTTAAATCTAGTTAACCCTTGCAACTCCAAACCACTTTCTACTCTTTTTTTGATCTACCTGGACTTATATTGACATAAAACATGATAAACCTCAACACTTTCAAGCAATCAAGCTAAAGACCTTTTTTCAGGACAATTTGGGTAATATATGCTGATCTGAAATGTCAAACAAGACAGCAAAAGGTGAAGCAGTACAACAAATGCCAAAGAAAAATCACCTAAGAAAAAGCAAAACAACAAATGGAAAATCACAAAACCGGAAGAGGAAAGTATTTGGAGTGCTTTTGCTTCTCTTATTCTGCGTTTGTTTTGCTTAATATTCTGTTTATGTGCGTGTCCCTCTGCTTTTGCCTCATGTTGACTTCAGCTCTGCTGTTTTGCTTTGACTTTTTTGTTGCTTTGCCTAAGATTTTGTTGTTTTGCTTCATCTTCTTTTTCAACTTTTGCTTTAGTTTTTCTGTCTTTTCTTCGTTTTTTGTTGTTTAGCTTTGACATTTGTTGTTTTGCTTCATCTCTTGGTGCGTTTGTCACTTCAGTGCCACTGTAGGTAGCTGTAGGTAACCTGTAGATAGCTTGGTCTTTTATTGTTTTTCTTAACCTTTTGTTATTCTGCTTCAGCTTTGTTGCATTCGCTGTCTTTTCTCAGCTTTTTGCAGTCATATTTGACACTTCAGGGACACCATCAGGATCAGAATATTTATGCAGAAGTCTACTGGTGTCACATCAGATTATTTAAACGTCCTTTTTTATTCTTTTAGGAATTAACTTTTGTGCCTCTTGTTTACCTTTTGTTGCTGCTGATTGAACGCGAAATAAAGAAACTAGGAAAAGTAGAAATTGGGCATATCCAATGGTTCATATAACAGGAAGTCACTGCTTTTGTGAAGGGTCAAAACAGAGGCCAGACAACATCATTGCTACATTCTTATAAGATGATTGTTTTGACAAAAATCTGGAATGAGACATTTGTCATAGTGGATCCACAAATACAAAATTTCAAGTAAAAACTGCACATTGTAGCTTAATAATAAGCTTTATATGTGATATATTTGGCCTCCATTGACTTACAAATGAGTTACCACATCATAAATCAGACAAAGATTTGTTGTGAGCTTCCAAGGATAAAAGTTAAAGTCGGTGTCACCTCTTAGGGGTGATGGAGTTTGGAGGATTAACAGAAACCTCCACATATGGTGACATAAAATCAAATGACTTTAAAAAGCTTCATTTATTAGTGCACAATCTTATCAAACAATCCACCATGGACAAAACATTAAAACAAGGAAAATAAAACAGCACATAAACAGGATGATACATTTCAGTGAAAAATGTTTCAGAAATTAAAATTTCATGACTTATTCTGAAGAACTCCTCACATCAGTGTGTCTTTGGGATTTATTAGAATAAAATACTAACACTGAAAAACCATATTTGCCTTGATATTAACTCCACTCTTCACACAGTTGCTGTAGACTAAAGCAGCTCAAAAAGCTCTCAAACATATTTATTACATGGACACTGACACGTGCAAATGTTCACGTAGTGTCTGTATACGACGACATTAATGTGCAACACTGCTTAAGAATTAAAGACAAAGTCCTGGGCTTCAGCTAAATGACCTGATCTCTGAGTGTTTGCAGTAACAGCTCTGTGGATTTCATCTCTCAGACTCCAAAAATGATCCTGAGGTCGGCCAGGGACAGTTTGGTGAAAGTGCTTCCTGTTCCTGACAGCACGTTTTGGGCCAGCTCCTTCTTCTTCCCCTGCAGTGTGGAGATCTTCTCCTCCACCGTGCCCTCACACACAAACCTGGAATCAAACAGAAAACTTTGGTTAATGCTCAAAAACCGCAGAGTCAGTCTGCGGGTCCAAATCTAACAGAGGTGCCATTAAAGGATGTTTTTTTTTTAAATATCACAAAAAGAGGCTTTTCTGACTAAAAACTCAAATCCTTCAACACCTCCTATTCTCTGGGTTTGTTGCCTTTAGAGACCACTCCTGTGCTGTTTCCTCAGGAGAGTGTTTAACGGAAACACAGCTGATGGTAAATTCAGCCCCTTTAAGTAGGGCTGAACAATTGATTGCAAATTAGATTAAATCTCAATATGGCTTGTTGCAATTTTAAAATCACAGAAGGTTCAATATTTTTAGCCTAAAATGTGTTGAACATTTTGGCATTGTGATGTAGTTTTTTGCAATTTCATGCCTATTTTTTACCTCTATTCATACACTTTTTCCCACTTTTGAACCATTTTTACCGTTATTAACCCAGTTTTTGCAACTTTATGCCTATTTTGCCCCCATTCATCTTTTTTGGCCACTGTCAGAACCATTTTTGGAATTTTTTTTTTTAAATGTATTTTTGGGCATTTTGTGCCTTTATTGATAGGAGAGAGACATTGGATAGGCTTGTGAAAGGGGGAGAGAGAGTAGGGGAAGACACTCTGCAAACTGGTCACAGGCGGGATTTGAACCTGGACCGGCAGAAGCAAGTACATGGGGTGCCTGGTTGCTAACCACTCCGCCAAACCAGCACCCCTCATTTTTGGAGTTTTAACATGGTTTTTGAAATTTAATTTCAAATTTAATTCCCAATTTTGATGCCATAATCAATTTTCCTAAGCCACTTTTGGATTTTTTTGCCAATTTTTTCCCTTTCCCTTTTTTTTTTTTTTTTTTTTACAATTTCATACCTATTTTGCTTCTGTTCTTCACTTCTCCACTTTTTCTCAAATCTTTTATCCTTAGATTAATTTAATGTCATATTGGTTTTACTATAAAAAGATCTACTGCTTATGTTTGTTTAAGAATACAGAAGATGAGGAACATTAAAACAATCGCAGAGTAAATTGCTATTTTTGGGGGAAAAAAATGCAATTAGACTATTTTCTCTACCTTTAAGGGATTTGGATCATTAGGTCTTTATTTCATTTTGTTAGTATATAAAACATACAATAAAACCAAAGAAAAAAACTCAAATGTGAATGAAAAGGAGCAGAGTGAAGAGAAATCTAACAAAATCAACAAGATATTAATGAACTAAACACATGATATAAATAAAAAGAGCTGCAGACCAACATGACTTTTTACAGTTCATTATTTCTTATTGTCAAAAACAACCAACAAAACAAACTAAAGGTCCACGTTAATTTAGATTTTTACACTAAACAAACAGCAAGACTTAGACTAACACATTTTCATCTATGTACTTTAACATACAGGCTTTTATTTTATTTTTTTTTTAAGATAAAGTTTGTTTGATCTTCTTTGGTTTCTTTATTAAGATTTTTCCATAAACTGACTCCTCTCACTGTAACACAGCACTCCTTCGGTTTAGCTCTGAATCTTGTTTGTTTTTAAATATTTAAAATCCTTTTAAATTATAACAACTTTCTCTTTTTTCAAATCGGTTCCTAATGTTGAATTTTCTTGAGCTTTTGACTTCTTGTAATAATTCTTTTTGCTCTTTTCTGTAAAATGAAGATTGGCTGGATGGAGGTAATTATTAGTTTTGGCTTGGTAACTGTTGATGCAAAAATGTAACATGACAAACTTTATTTCACTGGATCTTTTAAAACAAATTATATTTTGATATAAATAAGTACGGTATTGCATTCACTTGAAAATAAATAAAATCCGCCTGTTTTTATAAGATACTATCTCATAAAAACAGGAATTTATTTATTTTTCGATTTTCCTGTTTTTACGAGATACTAAGGAATCTTAAAAGCAACAAACATGTCGCTCATGTTAGACCTTATTCAGTTTTATTTCTCGCTCGGTTTGAAACATTGGGAGATACTTGTGTCTTTGAGCGGTGTAGATGGTATTGTTATTAGTTTGTCCACATTGTGCAGACACCTGAGGAATCTGCGGTTGTTCTGACTCTAAGCCCACTGGGATCTGCTCTACATTGTGGTTTTTTACATGAACAGTTGGACCAGTACGGGGGGCCTACCTTACCTGTGTTGACCACGTACCTGGTTGATAAATGCAGCAGCCAGTCTCAAAGCAAAGTGTTAGGGGGAATCCTGTTTTTACCAGATGGTATCTCATAAAAACAGGAAAATCAAAAATAAATAAAGACTTTTTTTAGAGAGATAAGAAGTATGTATTTAATAAGCCAAAAAGCACTGTGTGCTAAATAAAGCTGACAATAAATATTTGCAGTCCTGATTTAAGCTCTAATATGAAACCACTGATGTTTCGCTTCAATGTCAAATTTGCAGAATAGGTGGACGAGCTGACCTCCCTTTGTTTCACCTCCAGAGGTGTTAAGGGAGAAGTAGTATGAAGGGAGCACATGAAGCCAACAGGGGAGGGCAGTCAGAGGGTATGTTGGTTTCCAGTGAGACCTTCACAAGGGGACGGCTCCATGCTCTTAAATGCATTTTTAAAATAGGAATTAAATGATATCAGTGCAGAAGAAGACTTCACACGTTCACAGCTGGATATGAGATTTAGGACTTGGTTAGAATATGGGCTCTCAAAACTTCATCAACTCCTCAAGGATGGAAATCTGAAAACATCTGAACAGTTAAAGAAGAATTCTCTCTCTCAAACAGTGTAGTGAGTAACGTGTTACAGTAACGTAACTACTTTTTCAGGTAAAAAGTAAAGTAACGCACTTCTACTGAAAATGTAATGAAATGTAGTGTAGTTCCTTTTTTAATGCGGCGTAACGTTACTTTCCCCACAGACAGATCTGACACCAGAGCTGCCTTCTCAGCTGCAAGTTTCTTCTTGGGGCTCTTCTGTCTGTGTGAATCCCCCTGATTATCTTCCAGCTCCTAACAATAAAACAAAACACGACTGCAGTAGGCAGTTTGTCCACTTCCTCGTTTCCTGGTTATCAAACACACTCACGCACATGGAGCATGCTCCAGAGCCAAAGTTGCCAGGTCTGCTTATTATAAGCGACATTCTTTTTTTGAATAGATGCTTGGCACTGTGATATTGAAATGTAATTTAGAGGGAAATTAACACACTGAATGTAGGTTTCTCTTCTTAATAGGTCTGGACTTTGACTTTTCTAACACATGAATATGCTTTGATCTAAACCATTGCATGGTCGCTCTGGCTGTATGTTTAGGGTCGTTGTCCTGCTGGAAGGTGAACCTACGCCTTAGTATCAAGTCTTTTGCAGCCTCTAACAGGTTTTCTTCCAGAACTGCCCTGTATTTATCTCCATCCATCCTCCCATCAGCTCTGAGCAGCTTCCCTGTGCCTGCTGGTTGATATGCTGTATTAGGTTTACGCCACACATCACGTTTTGCATGAAGGCCTGAAAGTTAAATTCTGGTCTCATCTGAGCAGAGCACCTTCCTCCACATGCTTGCTGAGTTCCTACATGGCTTATGACAAACTGCAAACAACACTTCTTGTTGCTTTCTTTCAACAATGGCTTTCTTCTTGCCACTCGTCCACAACAGCCAGGTGGAGCTCACGACTAATAGTTGTCCTGTGGACAGATCCTCCACCTGAGCTGTGGATCTCTGCAGCTCCTCGAGTCACCATGAGCTTCTCTGATTGATGCTCTCCTTGCCTGGCTTGTCAGTGTAGGCGGACAGCCATATCTTGGTAGGTTTGCAGTTGTGCCATATGCTTTTTGTTTTCAGATGATGGACTGAACACTGCTCCTTGAGATGTTCAAAGCCTGGGATGTGTTTTTATTACCTAACCCTGGTTTAAACTTCTGCACACCTTTATCCCTGACCTGTGTGGTGTGCTCCTCAGTCTTCATGATGTTTACTAATCCTCTCTAACAAACCTCTGAGGCCTTCACAGAACAGCTGTGCTTATACTGAGACTGAAATACACACAGGTGGACCCTATTTACTAATTAAGTTGGCTGCACTGGATTTTATTTGGAGGTATCAGAGTGGAGGAGATGAATACATCTGCACACCACTTTTCATGTTTCTATTTGTAAAAATCTTGAACCTCATGTCTCATTTTCTTTCCACTTCACAATTATGTTCTACTTTGTGTTGGTCTATCACTTAAAAGCCCAATAAAACACATTTAACTTTGTGCTTCTAAGTCCCTCTGATTATGTACCTGTGAATGGTGACGTCTTTGGTTTGTCCCACTCTGTAGATCCGGTCACAGGCCTGATCCTCTAACGCCGGGTTCCTGCCAGAGCACAAATTTAAGGTTAGAAATTAAAATCAAAATGTTGAAACATACCACGTTTCTAAAGCAAAACTATCTCCATGTTTTAATGAAAGCTGAATGACTATGCTTAAAAATAAAAACTAAAAAAAACAGCACAAACCAGCAACATTCTTTTTACTGCCATGACACTACAGGGCTCCAGATCATGACGGTGTTTTACCTTCATGAGGTCTGGTTAGTCTCAGAAAACTCTGCTCCTGCTCTGTTTCCACAGCTAAACATGGGAATGTTTGGTACCCAAGCAGAAAGGTGCCAAAAACAGGACAGCATGGACTGCTTGTCTTGGTACCCTTACTATCTTTAAAAATGAGAAACACAGATAACTGTACCAAACAGAACTGGACTGCAGTACTGAGTAAAATGCACCACTACTGCTCTAAAAGTTTTCCAGCACATCGTTCAACTTAACAGTTAAAACTGTAATAACTGATCAAAAATAAGACAGCTCCCAGTACTTGGTGTGTCAGATATACATTTGTGTTGCTGTATTATCAAAGAGGTATAGATATTGTTAAATTTCACTTGTATCATCAAATGACATTATTTACATGTTTTACCACTTGCATCAATACAGGAATAAACAACATCAAATATGTTTTTGTTTGTTTTTGTGCATGTGTGTGTGTTACCAGTGCATGTCTATGAGGAAGAGATGATTCCCTCCAATGAGGTTGAGCCCGATCCCTCCAGCACAAAGAGACACCAGCATCACCTGTGGCATGAAAATAAAAACATGTTTGAGGAGAAAGTGTGAATGTATGAATGAATATTTATTTATTTTGAAAATGTCAAAGAAAAAAAACATTGAAAACTTTTTTCAGACAAACAAAAAATCATTACAATGAAATTCAGCAGTTTTATCAAACAAACAAAAACTGTTAAAGTCACAGTTTTTCTCCAGTCTGTGAATTGTTATCATGGTATTTTATTTGCTTTTACTTATATGTATAGTATTTATTCTTTTTTTTTTTTTGGAAACACAATCAAAGGAAATACAATGGTATAAATTGAAAATGTACAATGTTCTCTTTTTTCTTTTTCTTTTTTTCCCCTTTCCCTTCCTTCTTCTCTAACAACACCCGTTGTCTCTGCATTCAAAGAAAATTATAAAACATAAAATCACAACAACAACATAAAAATAATAGTTCTAGATAAAAATGAATAATAATAAAAAAATAGATAAAATAATAAAATACGTATACATATATCTATATTACAAACATTCGCACACACACATTTATATATGCATATATATATATACACATGCATACATACATACACACATATATATACATACACATATACATGTATAAAATAAAATATAATTTTAATTATATATTAAATAATATATTAAACAAATAAATAAAAAGGGGGTTACCAAATTTAAAGTCACAGTTTAACTTCTTTTACATTTCAAAAAGGAGTGGAATTAAGTCGACCTTCCCCTAAACAGTTCTTAAATATTTGCAGGTAGTAAGTGGTGTTTTGCCTTGAACATGTTTATTCCTGTTTGATATTCTACACTTTCTGAACACTTAAGTAGATTTGACTGTAGAAATAATGGGCTGGTGTGATCCAGATATCAGACTTTATGTAGAATTCTTAAAGTAATAATAATTCAGTTGCAGCATTATTTTATGTCTGATTCTGCGGTGTGATTCAACTCTGGACTGAAGTGTAAAATTCTTGACAATGTGGATTTTGAGCAACATAATAGAGCACCGATGATTGTCATATGAAATAAATGAGACAGTTTTACTGATGTTAATCAAACCTCTTCAGTAAAAATGGATAAACTTTGTTCCTTTAGGAGACTGAAGATTAGAGTCTACTGTTTAATAAAGTTATTCATGCTTGTCCCAGTTTATTTTAGGTTAAAGACTTTTTCCTGAGGTTACCTGCGGTCCTTTTGGGCTTGTGTTAAATTCCTCCACCAGGTCCATGCGGCGTTTGGGGTTGACGGTTCCATCGATGACTCCATATCTCAGGCCCATCGGCTGCAGGTGGACGGCTACGATGTGCAGCATGCTGGTCCACTGGGACACGATGACGCTGCACGGGAAAAAGAAAGGACACGCCATGTGGATATTTGACTGTTTAATCCAGAGCTCAGAGCTTAGATGGACCTGACAGTTACAGACGGTAAATCAGACCGGTGCAGCTGCTGAGCACAAGGATGAAGTGGTGGGGTCTGTGTTGATGGTCTTCCAAATCCAGGAAGTTCTGAAGGATTTGTTAACATTGCAAGACACGGCAGTTTCAACATCCCACTGATAACTTGGTTAACCCTTTAACTACCAGCTCAAGTGTTTGGCAGAGGTCAGTAAATCCAGGAATATGTAATGTGGTAAAAAAAAAAACATTGTTTGTTTCTGTAAATTTTTTAAGATAAAAAAACTGCAAACAAACCAAAATAACTGATATTTTCTTTGTGCAGGATTTAAAAAGCTAAAAGTTATTATTAATACCTTCATTATTATTTAAATACTTAACCATAAATATTAAAATATATTTTAAGTTATTTTTTGCTGCTTTATTTACAGACATTTCTGCCTTTTATAATTGAAATATTTGTGCATATTTATGTCATCATGTAATCAGCTGTTAGCTTTTAAAACCTTAAAATCACACACCAAGAAAATATCTGGTCTTTGTTTGTTTGCAGTTTTCTTTGTTCCCTAAAATGTTAACAGTGCCAAACAATTATTTGATTTGTTCTGTTTTTAAAGCGTTAAATATCCCTTAATTTACTGATGACCTCTGCCAGCAGGTGAGCTGGTAGTTAAAGAAAGTTAAAATTACCTTTACAGGGGTTCATTTTTCAGAAGCTTTCTGGTTCTGTTCTATCCTTTAGTACCTTCTATAAATATATTAACAAATACACAGCTTTATGTGAATGTATAATTACACTTGGCTATGTGAATATTTAAAGCAAGGTGAATTTAAATTAATTAATCAAACATAAATTTATATAGATCCTTTAAGACAAATTAAACTACAGTTGAGGTTCTTTCCAAGAAAGTGGAGAAATAAAAGAGATATAGTGTGAAAAGCTTAAGAGACATATGCACAATGGTATGAATTCCATAAGAGTTTGATTAAGTAAAAATGAATAACGAAGATAAAAAGAGACAAAAAACAAATGACACACAATACAAATGTAAATTACAAAGTCAAGAGAAAGCAAGATAACAAAACTATTTTGTAAGATAAACAAAAACCTTCAAACTTTTGTTACTTTACATGCAGCACCCTTATGAAGGAGGTTAGTATGGTGGACATGTTTAAGGATGAAGGACACTGATTTATTTTCCTCAGCAGAAGTCTTTAAAAAGCTCTAAAGAATAAATGCAAACATCAACACTTTAAACTCAACGTGCTGATGAAACTACATGGCACTATGGAAAAGGAGGATGTGTTTAAAGTTATTCTGCAGCTGTGTCTGTCTGCAGGACAAACTTTTACTGACACTTAAGTGATGATGACACGGACATGTTTTACCTTTTCTGATCAGCACCCTTCTGCCGGATCGCCTTCAGCTCGGAGACAAGAGCAGAAATCTGAAAAGGCACAGGGGTTATTTAAATAATCAAAAAGATCAGAATACAAGATTGAAAGTTGGACTGCCTATCACAGATACTGAGGTATAAAGATGAGGAATGATCTTAAAATGGCCATTACACTTTTAACAGGTAGCTGTAAGCAGCATCTAAAGCTTTAAAGACTCGACACATAACTTAGTGATCAGGGCCGTATTCACAGAGCATCTTATCTTTCCACTAGGAGGACTCCTAAATGACTCTAAGAGTTTCGAACTAAAAGTTTTCTCTTTAAACTTGTTCACAAAGCTGCTGAGACTAACTCTGACTAAGGAATTCTGAGAGCTCTGAAGTTAAAAGAAAGGGGCGGAGCTGACCCTGTTGCTATGGATGATGTCATGTTTCAGACCCTGTTGCTATGGATGATGTCGTGTTTCAGACCCTGTTGCTATGGATGATGTCATGTTTCAGACCCTGTTGCTATGGATGATGTCGTGTTTCAGACCCTGTTGCTATGGATGATGTCATGTTTCAGACCCTGTTGCTATGGATGATGTCATGTTTCTGACCCTGTTGCTATGGATGATGTCGTGTTTCAGACCCTGTTGCTATGGATGATGTCATGTTTCAGACCCTGTTGCTATGGATGATGTCATGTTTCTGACCCTGGATGATGTCATGTTTCAGACCCTGTTGCTATGGATGATGTCATGTTTCAGACCCTGTTGCTATGGATGATGTCATGTTTCTGACCCTGTTGCTATAGATGATGTCGTGTTTCAGACCCTGTTGCTATGGATGATGTCGTGTTTCAGACCCTGTTGCTATGGATGATGTCATGTTTCAGACCCTGTTGCTATGGATGATGTCATGTTTCTGACCCTGTTGCTATGGATGATGTCATGTTTCAGACCCTGTTGCTATGGATGATGTCGTGTTTCAGACCCTGTTGCTATGGATGATGTCGTGTTTCAGACCCTGTTGCTATGGATGATGTCATGTTTCTGACCCTGTTGCTATGGATGATGTCATGTCTCAGACCCTGTTGCTATGGATGATGTCATGTTTCTGACCCTGTTGCTATGGATGATGTCATGTCTCAGACCCTGTTGCTATGGATGATGTCATGTTTCTGACCCTGTTGCTATGGATGATGTCATGTTTCTGACCCTGTTGCTATGGATGATGTCATGTTTTTGACCCTGTTGCTATGGATGATGTCGTGTTTCAGACCCTGTTGCTATGGATGATGTCATGTTTCAGACCCTGTTGCTATGGATGATGTCATGTTTCTGACCCTGTTGCTATGGATGATGTCATGTTTCTGACCCTGTTGCTATGGATGATGTCATGTTTCAGACCCTGTTGCTATGGATGATGTCATGTTTCTGACCCTGTTGCTATGGATGATGTCATGTTTCTGACCCTGTTGCTATGGATGATGTCGTGTTTCAGACCCTGTTGCTATGGATGATGTCATGTTTCTGACCCTGTTGCTATGGATGATGTCATGTTTCTGACCCTGTTGCTATGGATGATGTCATGTTTCTGACCCTGTTGCTATGGATGATGTCATGTTTCTGACCCTGTTGCTATGGATGATGTCATGTTTCTGACCCTGTTGCTATGGATGATGTCATGTTTCAGACCCTGTTGCTATGGATGATGTCATGTTTCTGACCCTGTTGCTATGGATGATGTCATGTTTCAGACCCTGTTGCTATGGATGATGTCATGTTTCTGACCCTGTTGCTATGGATGATGTCATGTTTCTGACCCTGTTGCTATGGATGATGTCATGTTTCTGACCCTGTTGCTATGGATGATGTCATGTTTCTGACCCTGTTGCTATGGATGATGTCGTGTTTCTGACCCTGTTGCTATGGATGATGTCATGTTTCTGACCCTGTTGCTATGGATGATGTCGTGTTTCAGACCCTGTTGCTATGAATGATGTCATGTTTAAATAAATAAATTCAGTGAATGTCATAAGACTGTAAAAGCATTAATCAGCGGTCGCCCACCTTAGAGCTCTCACTGGTGTCCTCGAACAGCTTCGAGGGGAAGCGAGTGCCGTTCAGAGCCACGGTGTCTTTGGGGTCGGGACAGGAAGGAGACGGGCCGGAGCAGAGAGACAGAGCGCTGAGCTGCTCCTCCAGAGACAGGACGATCCCGTCACCCTGCAGCTCCGTGGAGTCCAGAGTCTGAGCCAAGAGGAGGTCAGAGGAGGTCAGAGGAGCAGAGATCACACTGAAGGAGAGCCAACTGTTTCCTCTGAAACGCATTTATTTACCAACACTGGGCAACAATAAAAAAAAAATCTGTTTGGGCTGATTTAGACTAAATTTGTAGTCAGTTTTTTCTCCACAGCCAAATTCCCCTGATTAGCTGTAATAAGAGCCAGCTGATCACGATTGGACTCATCTGCAGCTACGTGGAAACTTGTTTGTGCAGTCACAGTTGAGACAGTGCAGTGAGAGGTGTGTGCAGCTCCTAATAGGTCAGAACTATCAATACCTACAAACAGAAAGCTAGCATAGTGCTGGCTTTTCTCTTTACCCTTGTAACTATGGACATACTGTTTAAGATCTATTTCTTTTTATTCTGTTTTTTAGTTTTCAAAGCCTGTAAGTATCCATCTTAGTGTTTTATTTCTATAGGTATATATTTCTTTGTTTCAGATCATGTCTCCTGCTACTCCTCGTCTAAATGTCTAAACAGTGCTGACTCCTTTGGCTATATCTGTGGTAGTTTCTCCAAGTCAGAGGGCAAACACCAGTACATTTGCCAAACAAGCATATTTTACATATTTTAAAGTAAAACTTGGTGATCAAGACAAACCATGGGCCCTCACAAAGTGTGTAACAGTGTGTGGAGAGTTTACGGATGTGGACCAAAGGAACAGGTGAAAAGTTGGTGTTTGGTTTCCCCATGGTTTGACCAGAGCAAAAAGATCACTGCACAGACTGTTACTTTAGTTTAGTGAAAACATCAGGATTTAACAAGAAAAATAAAGTCAAATAGAAAATCTACTGTCAGCTACAGACCAATGCCTCATTCAGCTGAAACTCCACAGACAGTTTTTAACAACTACCTCCTCTAGAAGATCTGAGTGATGTTGAAGAACTCAGTGACAGCAATGATGCAGATTCAGTTCGTCGGGGATTTGATCAACATGAGTAGAATGATTTGGATGTGATTTGGGCTGTTAAGTTCAGTATTTTTATACTTTTTAAGGAAACAAAGATCCTATAGTTTAAAAACCTGACATGATCGAGAAAAACTGAGATCAGTTTTGGATTCAGCACCAAAAATTAATTAAATTAGCTGTCAGACCTAAATCAACAGTGTTACACTGTGTCCCCCAGTGTAACGTAAGCATGTGCGAGTGTTTTACCTTCTTCAGCAGTGACAGGTGACAACAACACTGTCTCAGGCGCAGCAGCAGGGACAGGATGTGGACGGTGCTGGACGCCTGCTGAGGCTGCTGGGAGCTGGACGGAGCAGCATCAGACTGGGACAGGCCAAACTCCCGGGCCACTGGAGGGAACACAAACACACAACTTATGCCTTAACAAGGCCCTTTGTATGATTTTATATTTTATATCTTATATAGGCAGAATAATGTACATGCTGCTATTTTTAATACTTAAGTCGATTTTTTATTCTATTAATACTGTCCACTTTGCTGCTGTAACACTTTGAATTTCACCATGTGGGACCAATAAAGGTTTATTCTATTCTATTCTATTTTATTTAATTCTCCAAAAAAGAGCTCTAAGAATTATGCACAAGGCCGGCTATTATGACCACACAAATCAACTTTACTCACTGTCAAGAATTTTAAAATGTCTTGATTTAGTGGAATTGAAAACAACACAAAAAACGTATAAAGAGAGGAATACTGTTCTGCCTAATCACATGCAAACATTTTCTCTTACAGAGATGGTGGATATAAGTTAAGGGGTCAGTTACATTTTAAAATCCCAAATATAAGAACAACAACGAGGAGCTTTTGTTTAACAAGACACGGAGTCAAATTATGGAACAGTCTGGATCAGCTCTATTCAATTAGCGGCCTGAGGGCCACATGCGGCCCAAAAGCAACCCTCGAGTGGCCCGAAATCAAAGTGGTTGGGACTTTGGGTCCGGTGAGAAAAACAGAAAAAACATTTTCAAACACAAACAAGGTCTTATAAAAATTTCAACATTATAACAGACACTGAATGCAACTCGTTCTGAAAGGCTGCTGTTAAGCAAGTTACTTTAATGCACTTTCAAATGTGACCAAAAGATGGAGCTTTTAATCTGCACTTTTTTTAATGTTCATAAGCACCTTAACATGTTCTTTTATTTACCTGTCAAAATATGAAGTTATCTGTTTGAACGGTAACATTTAAAGAAACAGTATTTCAGCAGAAGTTTAGTTTAGCACTGCTCTTTATTGAGTTTATGCCCTTTTGGATGAGGCAATAAAAATAATAAACCTCCAGTGTGTTTGTTATCTATTTATGTTTCTTTAACGTGGTTAAATCTGCTCACTGTCTGCCGAAAATGTCCGGCCCAGCTCATGTCCAAAGTCTGAATATCTGTCCCGATGGAATTTCTAATTGAATCACCCTGGTCTGGATGATGATCTGAAGCACAGCAGAAACTTAATCCAGTTTAAAAAGAAATTTAAATCAGTCATATTAGAAAAATACAGGAATCTCAACGGGAACAACAAGTCTGATGAGAGTAGTAAACAAAGTGCCTTAATATTAAAAAAAAAGAAAAAAGAAAAGTGTGTGTGTGCAAAGGAAAGTATGTATGCAGACATGTATGCATACAATGCATGGATATGTACATTCATGTATGAATTTATGGATTTATGCATGTGTATAGGTGTATATATAGGTGTGGTGTCAAAGTATATATGGATATGAGTAGGTAATCAGAGGTAGAGAGGTATTTATATGTGTATAAAAATATGTAGATGAATGTTTCAATCTATTTCATAATTCCATGTAATTTGCTTTCATGATGTCGATTAGAGTACAGATGAGGAACATAAATCAAATATGTGACAGAGAAAAAGGACCAGATAAGTTTGACTTCTTCCTTTTGGAGCATGTACATTGTAACGTCTGATGAATATACATTAGTTATCTGCTTTCTTATTATTTCTTTGTTTTTGTTTTGTATATATTTTTGTTGTTAATATGTTCTAAATAAATAAATAAATACATTTTAAAAGTTATACTTATTAAGAAACTGACAATAGGACACCTTACCTTTGTCAAAGGGGTTGGAGGTGGGAGTGTTTCCCTTTTTCAGCTCGTTTCCTTCGTGTCTCTTGAGGTAGTTCTGCAGAGTTGATCTAGAAAAAACAATTAAATTCCATTTTTTAATTTATTTAATTTATTTTAAACCCATTTTAAACTTTATCTCTTTAATTTTTTCATCATAAAATGAAGACGATATAAAGGAAAGGGCATAATTTAAGATGATTAAGATGCCTGACACTTTGTTCAAGTTTTGTTTTTACACACACATATACATACACACACATATATATATGTCTATCTATCTATCTATCTATCTATCTATCTATCTATCTATCTATCTATCTATCTATCTATCTATCTATCTATCTATCTATCTATATACACACACACACACACACAAATAAATACAAATACACATACACATACATATATATATATATATATATATATATATATATGTGTGTGTGCGTGTATTTGTATTTATGTATATGTATTCATATATATACATACATCCTTTGTCAATCTTTTGTCTTTTTGTAAAGCACTTTGAGCTGCATTTGAATTTGTATGACCTGTGCTAAATAAACAAACTTTGACTGATTGATTGATATTGTAACTAATGTTTACATCAACACTTCACTTAACAAAATAAAATAATTTATAATAGAATTATGCCTTATAATTGATATGACAGATGCTTTTTAATACATTTTTAACAAGGTAAGATAAGATATACCTTTATTAGTCCCACAGGGGGAAATTAAACATTTACAGCAGCAGTATGAAAGAGAAATATCAGAAAGAGACTTACACATGAAAAAATAAATAATTAAAATAAAAATAGCATAAATACAACTGAAATGAAAGAAATGCAAAGAGCGTGAAAAATTAAGTAAACAGGTTGCAACACGCAGAGCTTTAAGCAATATGAACTTCCTTATAAAGGAAAATAATTCACAATTAAGTTATCTAAAGACAATTAGAATTTTCCATGTTACCTGGACTGTGCAAAGACCACGTCGTACACAGCCTGCTCGTCCTCAGACAGCTTCAGTCGGTGGATCTCACAGGTTCGATCCGGGAGAGACACCTGAAATGATCGATGTTTGAATTCAGTGACTTAGTGTGGACGTTCAGACCAATCAGAGGTGCATCAGGGTCTCCCAAAGGCTGGTTAGTCTGCATGAAAGCATGAAGAGGAGCATCCACAGGTCTGTACCAGAGGCCTCCCCGCAGAGTCCAGCTGGTCTTTGGTGCGTCGCAGCAGCAGAGTCCTGGTCAGGATGTTCAGTCTCTCTCTGCCTCGCTTTGAGCCGTTGTCCACCTGAGCCTTCCACAGTTTGTACTCATCAAACGGAGCACAACGAAGAAACCTGAGATGAGACGATGAAAACACAATCAGAAAACTCAAAGGAGCACCATGAGACCTCTTTAATGCCTGGTGTGGACAGGATCCAGGATGTTTAGGACACTCTTAAAGCAGGGCTCCAGACTAACTTTTTGCATTGGTTGCAACGGTGCACCAGCACAAAAACTAGGTGTGCCCAAATCTTTCATAGGATCACCTTTAATGCCATAACTTTTATATAATATAAATGATTTTTAAACAAATATGAGATGTTATATAAGAGTTACCGCTCCGTGCTGAAACCTGACACCACAGTCAGGCTCCGTCTGGGCTCATTTGCATACTAACAGCTGATTGGATGATTACTGAGGGCTGTGTGTGTGCATGTGTACATGTGTGTGTGTATGTGTTCGTGAAGATGGAACACAGAGAAAGAGAAAAGAGAAGAAGCAGGTGCTGTGTCTTGTCCATTTCCGGCAGATTTTTCCACAACTGCAGTTACTTTTGTCAACTTAAATTTGTAAGAGAGCTCCTAAAATCTTTTCTTGGTGCATCAGTGTGCCCAGGAAAAAATTTAGGTGCACTTCTACAAATTTTGGGTGCATGTGCCCCAAAATGGTTGCACTCTGGAGCCCTGTCTTAAAGGGATACTCCTCTGTTTTTGTTTTCATTTCTTGCCTCACTGCAGAGTCCAGTACAAACAGATAAACACCATTCCTCCAACTGTGCATGCTAGGGATGTCAATGTTTACAATTTTACTACACGTGTACACATGACTACTAACAGACGTGTACCCGGCTACACGTCAGAGATTAATGATCTTTTTCTAACGCAGTTGCTCTATATAACCACTAGAGGGCTCTGTCTCCGTTAGAATACCTCCTTATTCCATTAAATCAGAGACATTACAGAAGTTATCAGACAAAAACTTTATTCAGAGAGCAGAACTTAATAAGTAGGCAATCCATCTCACTATTTTAAGGCTTAGGCCTACTTATGACAGAAAGTAAAACAAGCTGAAAATAAAACCATTTATAATTATGACAGACAAGAAAATGTACAAGTGAAAGCTGAAAAAGGTTTAACCTTCTTTTTAATTCATTGTTTTAACTTTTGTTCACTATTGTACAATATTTTTAAAACTTAAAGTCAAACTGCATCCCTCTTTCACAACAGGAGCCACGTCTGAATTTAACATGTCTCATATTAAAAGTAATCTGGAAACTCAAAAAGAAGCCAAAGTAAGCTGGAGAGGAAAAACCATCACCTTTATATGCACAAGGTTAAAAAAGTAAAGGAGGACTCTCAGAATTATTCACTAAACTGTCTGAAAAATGTGTTTTCTTCATCCTCTTTAGACGAGAGGATTTGTGATCAGGTGGAGAAAAGCCGACAGAGCACAGGCAGTAAAAGAAGATAAAATGGTGATAGGAGGAGAAAACTTAACATTATGGGGTTAAAAACGAGTCACTACAAGCACACAGGTCTGAAGAGTTTATCTGATGACTGTAGGCAGAGGCAGGCTAACACTACCCACTGACTCCCAGTGTTTGAGCTAAGCTAATTAGTGGTGGGCTAGCTTTGCACATCTCTTTCTTGTTACCCAAATAAAAAGTTGTCATATCCCTTTAAACCTGAGCTGGAGTCCTCATGTGGGAAAGTCACACTGTTGCTTTAAATCTCTTTCATTCACTCGGGTTTCTTTTCTTACTTGAGCAGCGAGTACATGTCCAGCAGGTTGTTCTGGATTGGCGTGCCCGTCACGGCCCAGCGTGCTCGAGCTCTCAGCTGACAGACCGCCATGGAGGTCTGCACTTTAGGGTTTTTGATGTTGTGAGCTTCATCCAGAATCAGCCGAGCCCAGGCGACCCGCAGGAGAGGAGCCGAGCGCGACGACTGACGAGGCAACACAGAACAGTCTGCCCTTATTTTAAAGTACTTAATGCCACTTAATAACTGAATTTAATGCTTTATTTAGAACATGTAAAGAAAAAAAACATGTGTAGTCAGCATAAACAAATACATCTGTATTCCAAAAACAACAATAAAGAAATAAAGAAGGTGAACTGTTGTTGATAACTTACATGTGGAGCACGTTTACGTACTCAGAAAGGAGTAGGAAAAAGTTATTTAATCCTACATGTTTTATTACCTCGTACTACACTCCTTTAAAATATTTACATATTTACAATATTTGCTATATTCACCATCTAATCAGGAAACAATGGTTTTTATAATTTAGTCACTATAATATATTATAAGGTACTTATATATAGATGTATACATAATATTTTCCTTATGTATAATAGTTAATTTCTAAACAAAACAAGACTGTATTTTTATAATATTCTTCACTCTGCCATAACTGTCCTGGGTTAAACTGCTGCTCTTTGTCCTCATATTAATCTTATTAAACCACAAAGGAATACTTTTAAAAATCTTTGTTTTTACATTTAAGATAAAAATCCTGTTCATTTTTTTCAGTGTTTTTTTTTTATTGAGGGAGTTATGCATCTGTCCACTGCAGTTGGCAGTGGTATAAATATTAATTTAGTGGAACTTAATTAAGATCCACAAACACATTTTTGAGAGTAAATCAAAACGCAAAATCTGAAGTATTCGTGTTATTCACTTGTGAATTAATCCAACATTTAAGATATAAGGTTTTATAACCTTTTTGTATTCATATGTAAAGTCTGAATACAGGCATAATATCCCATTTACCCTCCATCAGCCATTTTGGATTTATGATGCAATATCTCAAAATGAAAAAGTGTGCAAAGATATTTTTATGAAACTTAAGAGGAGGGTTTGGGGATTTGACACTTGGTAGTTTGGCATCGTACTGCATGTTACAGTGTACAAAATGTATCCCACATATCTGTCTCCTGTAGTGGACACCATGCATAAAAGGGTTAATTTAAAAAATGTTTTGAATCTTCTTTTAAAAGTGCTTAAAAAAAAAAAGATAAAGATTTTACATCACAGATCCAAAATGGCCGACAAAGGAGAAAACGCTCCGTGCCCTCCAGGACTTAGTGTTGAATCCTTCTATTATTAAATAATTAGACAGGTAAAATATAAATATTCTGATTTATTAAGATGTTAGGAACACTTTGATTTACATTTTAAAATAATTTTCTTGTTATTTTCTGTGAGCAGTTGTCCATCTCAGTGGATGTCATGCACTAACAGGTAGGTCTGTCTAACATATTCAAATGTTACCTAATATTCTCTATTTTTGGTTAAATTGTTGTTTTTTAAAGTGGGTTTGAGTCATTTTGGTCCATAATTAAACACAAAACAGAAACACGGGCTGAGAAATGCTTTGGTGAGGAGTGAGTGCACGTCCTCTCCTTTTTTTTAGAATTATCAAGCATTTGAGCTTCAGACTATGAATGATGATGTAAAGATGGAAGCAATATATTAATTATTAAATTCTACTATATAATAATATCTAATTCTAATATCTGTTGTTCCTCCTTAAAGACCACTGGAGACTTTTTATTAAACATCAGTAAGTTTGTTCAATAGTTTTATCACTGCAAAGTAAATCCAGGGGAGTTTCTGAAATATTAATTTGTTCTGATTTAAATTTTCTGTTGATGAAAAACATGAAATATGATTGAACAAGTCTGTTGACCAACCTGGTCTGGAACTGCATTGATCATCTGAATAAACAGTTTAACATAAAAAAAGCTTACTTATGTTTTTATATTTCTTTTATTAATCTGCTCAGCTGTTTTTGACCCCTTTGAATGTTGATATGGAACATTTTACAGTAATATTCCAGGTTGAAGCATTTCTGATCAGTGTTGCTGTGTAAAACAAAACTCTCACCACATCTTCAGCGTCTTTGCTGGGTTTCTCGGCCTCCTCCTTCTGGACTGGGATCTCCTTTGAGACCAAACTGTACGTCGTCACCACCACATCATGATCCGCCAGCCTACAGGACAGACAGAGAAAACTTTACTTCAACGTCCACGTCCTCGTGTGTTTGATTCACATTATGTCTTTAGTGTTATGAAGAAAGGATTTGATTTAAGTTAAATAAAAAAGGAACATCTCGTCTCTGTAGGAGATTACATGCAGCTCTTTTCCCCTCCCCTATGGAGACATTAGGACCCAAAGGGGAGCGGAAGGAGAACAGTGATGGCATCTGTCTGTGACGAGCAGAGGAGCTGTATTTATTTATTTTATTTATATAGCACTTCTATAGCACTGTAAGTAGGTGGAGGCTGTACAGCTTTGGCATCATAAACCCCAGGAAATAAAACAACAGAGCATTTTAAAGGACTTTGTCTTTAAAGAGACATTGACACTGCTCTGAGCAGAGAGTTCAGGAAGATGTTTCAAGGTCTTCTGCTCCACAACCTTATTCTAACATTATGAGCAAAGAAACTTGATTTAACAGGACATGGGGCCTTTAAATGTATTTCCTAAAAGAAAAAAATAATCTGAGACTGTTACGATTCTGATATTGCTCCTGATTCCATTTTTAGAAAAGATTTTAAGGTTCTTTTACTAGTTTTTAAAACCCTGAACGGTCTTGCTCCTTTAAATCATCCAATCTGATTTACCCTATGAGCCCAGTATAGCCCTCAGGTCTTCAGGTAGTGACCTTTTGATAATTACCAAAGTTAGAACTAAAACATACAATGAAGCTACTGCTCAAATTTTTAAAAGCAAACTCAAGACCTACCTTTTTAGTCTAGCTTTTAGCTGATTGTATTTATTATTATGATTTAATCTTATTTATACATGCATTTTACCCCCTTATTAAGTTTTATTATTTAATTTAGTTCAGATTTATTGTTTGGAATTTTATCTGTTTATTGGTTTTCTTATAACTTCAGTGCATTTTATCTCATTTACCATATTACTAATTAAGATTGTATTGTATTTACCTATTTATTTTCTTATAGTATGCTTATTTATTTTAATCTTATTTCTGATCAGGGTTTTTTATTGTAATTTTAGTCTTAACTCCAGTGTTTCCTCATTTTTAATGAAGATGGTGTTTCCTCAGTCCTCTGACTCTGTTTTCTGTTAAAATCTCTTCCTCATGTCTTTGTATGTCTGTGTAAGTGAGTGTGTGTGTTGTGTGTGTGGGTGTATTTTTCATTGTGTTCAATTTTCTACTTTTATTATTCTAATTTAATGTCTTCATTTCTACGTGAAGCACTTCTGTTACAAATGTTGTATGAAAAGTGCTGTACAAATAAAGTTTGACTCATTTGTAAGAAATAAATCTGACTAAAGCTTTGGCAGAGATTATTTGCTGTGACATTCATTACAGGACTTTTGCGTGGTTTCCTCACACTCTGGCACTTTTCTCTCGGTTGGGGCCGTGGTACAGGTACACGGTCAGCCTCCCCGTCTTCACATGTCTCTCGATCTCTCTCTTCCAGTGATGAACCAGAGAGGCGGGACAGATGATCAGAGTGCCTTTGGAAACCAAAACACTCGAGTCTGCAGGAAAGACAAAGAAACTGAAACTATTAGTTAGATATTCAACAACATTTACACCAAAACATACTCCTGTATTTCAAACAAACATGTTTGGGGTATTTCTGACCCTTATTGATAATGGAGGGACTCTGGAAGGACCCCACAAGGCAAGAGCTTCATTTATGATGTTGACCCCGCAAACCAGCACACTCTGAGTTTATATTTTAATTAAATACTAGAAAATCACTCAGAATAGAATAGAATAGAAAGCTTAATTGTCATCATACACAGTGTACACACACACAATGTACAACGAAAGTTGGAAGACAACTCTGATGGTGCGACAGAAATAAGATATAAAAAATAAAAATAAGAATAAAAAAAGTTATTTAAATAAAATATTTACAAGGGATCATAAGAATGTACAAGTGTGCAAGAGTGCAGTAGAGAGCATGATAGCAGCAAAAATGGAGATAGATACGTATAATATTGCACAGTGACATGGCTGAAACACTTCAACAGCATGTTGATGAGGTTTTAAGTGTTCAGTACTCTGATTGCACTGAGATAGAACGTGTTTGTAAATCTAGAAGTGCGGGCTTTGATGGACCTGTACCTCTTCCCTGAGGGCAGCAGTGCCCGGGGTGTGAGCTGGCACAGGTGATGCTTGTGGCCCTGCGCAGACATCTGGTGTTGTAGATATCTGACAGAGAGGACAGCTGCACTCCTATGATGCTCTGTGCGGACGTCCTGACTCTTTCCAGAGCCTTCTTGTCAGCCTGAGAGCTGCTCCTGAACCACACCAGGATGTTGAGGGTGAGGATGCTCTCTACAGAACACCTATAGAGGGACAACAGCAGGCTCTGGGACATGTTGACCCTTTTCAGTGACCTTAAAAAGTACAGGCGCTGCTGTGCCTTTTCCACGAGGGCGTTGGTGTTTGTGCCCCATGTAAGGTCCTGAGAAATGTACGTTTCCAGAAACCTGAAGTCACTGACCCGCTCTACCAGGTCCCCTCGGATGAGAAGAGGGGGGGGATCCCCCCCCTTCCTCCTGAAGTTCAGCACCAACTCCTTAGTTTTTGAGGAGTTGAGTGCCAGGTTATTGAGGGAGCACCGGGGAGTGAGGTTCAGGACCTCCTCCCTGTAGGCCGTCAAGATGTTGCTGCTGTAAACTGGTGCGCAGTCATAGGTGTACAGGGTGTACAGCAGTGGACTGAGCACACAGCCCTGGGGAGTCCCAGTGCTCACAGCCAGGGTTGGTGAGTGGTGGTCCCCCATCCTGACTGACTGCAGACGGCCAGTGAGAAAGTCTCTGATCCATCTGCAGGTGTGCTCGCCAATACCCAGACTGCACAGTTTGGACAACAGCCTGCTGGTTCTATGAAATCAGCCTGAATCCAGGTGAAGTTTACCTTGATGAGAGAGACATGGACCCCATATCATCATGTAAAACTGACAGCATATATATTAAAAAAGGGCAGAGATACGATTAAAAAAAAAAATATCTACCCAATGTCTGCTTATGGATTTTTTTTTAAGTCTTTGCATTCAGACAAATATATCATCTTCAAACATCTTCTTTCAGCAAAATCCATCCAGTAGTTTTGTGTTATCTAACAAACAAACAAACAAACAAACACAGGCCAGGACATAACCTCCTAATGGAGCTCATAAATCATACAGACGGTGTAAAGTGAGAAAAATGGTACCAGTTTTTGAAATCCAGCCCTCCTCCTCCTCCTTCTCCTTTTTCTCCTCCTCCTTCTTCTCCTTCTTCTCCTCCTCCTCTTTAGCCTTTATCTTTGTGTTCAGTATCAGAGCGATCATTGTGAGGGTTTTTCCCAGACCCATGTCATCAGCTGCATTAAACAGATGAAAACATCAGCTGTGAGACACGAAGAAGAAAAGTCTGTGTGATCAAGCTGTTTTATTTTAAACAGTTAAGAGCAAAGTAGAAAAATCAAGAAATGTTTTAAAACACAACATAGTCCAATAGATCATACTGGACACCAGTGAGGATGAACAGAATGGGGCTAACTGAGTCAAACCTGTGCTGGTGCTGCAAAACAGGTAAAGGAGATTTTCTCCACATGTTTCTTCATTAACCTTTGCTAACTGTCTACTGGCAGAGAGTTACAGAAAAGATCATACAGCCTTGGAATGAATATTAGTCTTACACCTGCTTTGTGTCTCCTGAATAGTATGAAAGGTAATGTTAGAATAATTTGCTGCTCCTTTTGCTTGAAATGAGCTGCAAAAAGAGCTGAAACTGAATGAGCTGGTCTCATTGGACACTTTTAAGAGGATGTTAAATGATGTAAACACTGAGCCATCTGGCTGCAGATGAGTCCACAGATGATCTTGCTTCCTTTAATAATCCAGCCCGTCAAATGTCTTTATTATTTGTACATTAAGTGTTTTACAGGTCTGTGTATTTGTGACTAATGCTGTTTGTGAATGTAAGAAACTTTGTCAATTGTGCTGCTGCCTATCTTGGCCAAGACACTCTTGTAAAAGAGATTTCTTAATCTCAATGAGTTTCTTTTCCTGGTTAAATAAAGGTTAAATAAAAAATAAAAAAATTGCTAAAAATAGCAATTACCACTATTAAAAGAGTTATATTGAGGCACTGGACAGGTAAAGACATCCCATCTTATTCTGAATGACTGAATGCACTTACAGAAACAGCCTCATATGAACAACTAATATATAAAATAAACAGCAGGTTAGATACATTCACAGAAATCTGGGAACCATTTTTAGCACAAATTCGGAATTGACAATCAGAGAATGAAACTGAAACTGGTCATTTAACTAATATTTTTTACAGTGCATATGTTTGACTGACGGCTGGGGAGGTGGGAAAGAGGACTGTTTTTTTTACTTTTAAAAGTTATTGATATATAATTTCAATGGAATGTACATAAGTTATACTGTGACTGTTTACGTATAGATGACACCTGCATGGGTACACTTCAGTCTAACTCTGTAATAATTCTGTAATGTATAACTTTCACATGTAAAAGCTTGACAGCTTTAATGACCTTGGATGTGAATGTTTGATGTACATTTATTATAAAATCAATAAAAAGTAAAATAAAAAAAACCCCCACCATCATCACTATCACAGCTCTACTTTCACAAATAAGATAAAAACATACCCAGAATTCCTCCACAGGGTTTCTGAGTTTCCCTCCAGAGCAGCCAGGCCAGAGCTCTCCTCTGATGGGGCAGGAGCGACACCTGAACAGCCAATCACAGGGCAGCGTTATCCAAACTGACCTGAACTCACTGCCAAAGGAGGAACTTCTCATGTCATCTTTCAACATCAGCAGATAACTGAGGGAGCAGAGGAAAGACTCTGAGAGAGTTCTCCTCAAAACCAAAATCATCCACAAGGTGCATAAAAAATCATCACCGCCGTCACATGAGCTCCGGGCTGAGACACCTCAAACCTGAAGACCTCACGTACACCACTCGAGGCTCCTCTCGTAATTTTTATAAAGTCTGGAAACCATTTCTGTGTTATGTTGAACAGGAATGTCTCTCTTTGGGAACAGGCATTCCTGACACCTGATTTTATTGTGATTTTATTGTAATTACATTTCAAATCTATTCAAACTGTTTATCCTCCTTTTCTTTTGTTTATGTATGTTTTTCTTTCCTCAACTGCATATCTCTTACTCTGTTTATCCATCCTTCCCCCCGTATGTCAAATGATCTAATACAAGCACATCTGTGAGCATATCTGTTATTTGTATTTAGTACGTAGTAATGTTGCACCGAATATTCAGTGACCAAATATATTCGGCCGAATAATGCAAAAAAATCCACATTCGGCCTGCGGTGGAGTGAGGTAACAAGGCTGAATAGTACTGTGTGACAAAATGACAGAATCAAATACGTCATTGCGTGTGACTGTGGCTAAGCAGACTTATGTCGAAAGGACAATAATTCAATGCATGTTTAGTTTTGTTTGAAGGCTTAATATGAATGAAAAACTTTGTTGTGCTTTTTTTGAAAAGCAAAGGCTACTTGAATGTTAAAAAATGTCATAATATGTATACAATACAGAATTACTTTCTTTTAAAGACATGTCTAAAAACGTATTCTAAGCTATTTATGCACTATTAAAAAATATTGTAAACTTCTTTGCCTCTGCATTGGCAAGCGTTTATATTTTATTTGGCTTCGGCCACAAATTTTCATTTCGGTGCATCCCCTCGTACGTTGTAAGACTTATATGTAGGCTCTATGTGCACTGTTATTGTGCCATCTCCTGTCTGAATGTCTAAAATATGTGAAAACTCAATAAAAATACTTCAATAATAATACAAGGTGCGGGAAGGACAAAAAAACGTGTCCTGGAGCATCATCCTAGAAAATATATAAGAAAAGGAATAAAGCCTGACTAGAAAAAAAACAGATTTGATAGAGACTGTCAAAGTCTTATCAAGACTGAGAGCCAGGTCTTTTGGCATTTTGGAGGAGGGGCTCGGCGGAGCCCTGAGGAGATGCTGCATTCAGATTCAAGCTAGATTCCCAAAATTAGCAGCCCCAGCTTTAAGTAATAGACCATTTCAGAACTTTATTCAGACTCCATGGGAATCCTGATATGTGACAAAGATGAAAAAAACACCTGTCTACACAAATAGAGAAGTACTTTTTAGAGAATATATAATAAACCATAAGCACACGTGGCTGGAGATTAAAAACAATAAATAAGAATATGTTGGAGTGTCTAACCTTCAAGCCTCTGGGGTCTGGAGCCTGGTCCTCAGCGTCAGGGCAGGACTCCAGGGATTTGTGAAGATGGTCGATGGCCTCACATGTGGCATTTTTCACCGCCAGCAGACGGTCATCGGTCATCCTGCCACCGTAGAAGGCATGTGCCTGTGCATTCGCTGTTAAAGGGCAACTTCGGTATTTTTCAACCTGGGTCCTATTGCCCCAAGTGTATGTGTGTATATGATTGACGGGTACAACTCGTTTTAAAATTGGCTCAGTATCAAGGGAGCGGATGCAGCCGGCAGCCGCGAAGCTAGATAGGGGGGCAACTGCATCCCGTATAAGTTTGAGCATTAAAAGTGTTTATTTCGCCACAGACCGGTTGCGATCGCCGGTGCTAGCTCTCTAATTAGCATTGTAAGCATTGCGTTTTCCTTCACGTCCTCTGACCTGTGTGACGTCATCTGTGAGCTTGTTGCCGGAAGAAAACAGAGGAGCAATGCAGCGCGCCGCTCAGAGTGGAGCTGCTTATCCCGGAGGACAGTTGGAAGTTTTACTGCATCGGTATCATGGCTGAATATTTACCAGATTTGAGAGTGAAGAGGCGAGCCTTTTCATTCTGACGGCCACCCGTATTTATTTGAGCCAGAGTATACGGACGAGGAGCTGCTACAAACTCAAGAGCTAATGAGGATAGCAACAGAGGGCCAACGAGCAGACGAGGGTAAAGCAGCGGCTGCACAACGCTGAGGACTGGTGGTGCTCCTGTGGTTGCTGTGACTCTATGCCCACAGAGGAAGAATGTCTGTGTTGCAGAGTGGGACCTGTTGCCCAATATTAGTGGTCTCGATGTGTGGGATGATACAGAAAGTACCCCGGCTGTGTAACTACATTAGAGGATCTCCCCCCTCTGATCAACAGGGCAGTGCTGGACACCTTTTTTCATGTACCCAAAATAAATTGGAGGAGGCGACCAAAACCACAGGGACCAAATTGTCAACTATCCACAAAGTAAGTATAACTAATATGTCTTTATGCATACAATACGTATAAGTATTGTATGTGTTGTGTAAAATGTTTATTTCGCCGGTTTGCGATCGCTGGTGCTAGCTCTCTAATTAGCATTGTAACACGGTAGGCCACAAGTCTGTACTGGCTGGACGAGAGGAAAAAGTGAAGAGGATTTAGGGCAACAGTAAATGTGTGTGTCGGAGACAAATCTAGAGCGTTCGTGCAGCCGCTGCTTCACCCTCGTCTGCTCGTTGGCCCTCTGTTGCTATCCTCATTAGCTCTTGAGTTTGTAGCAGCTCCTCGTCCGTATACTCTGGCTCAAATAAATACGGGTGGCCGTCGTAATGAAAAGGCTCGTCTTCACTCTCGAAATCTGGTAAATATTCAGCCATGATACCGATGCAGTAAAACTTCCAACTGTCCTCCAGGATAAGCAGCTCCACTCTGAGCGGCGCGCTGCATTGCTCCTCTGTTTTCTTCCGGCAACAAGCTCACAGATGACGTCACACAGGTCAGAGGACGTGAAGGAAAACGCAATGCTTACAATGCTAATTAGAGAGCTAGCACCGGCGATCGCAACCGGTCTGTGGCGAAATAAACACTTTTAATGCTCAAACTTATACGGGATGCAGTTGCCCCCCTATCTAACTTCGCGGCTGCCGGCTGCATCCGCTCCCTTGATACTGAGCCAATTTTAAAACGAGTTGTACCCGTCAATCATATACACACATACACTTGGGGCAATAGGACCCAGGTTGAAAAATACCGAAGTTGCCCTTTAAAACAGAACTGAAATGATTAGAAATGCAGCGGCGGAGAGGATGAGCTTGGACTGAACAGGTGGGATGGAAATTAGGGCTGGACGATTTGAGAAAATAATCTAACTGCGATTTTTTTCCCCCAAAATTGTGATTTACTCTCCAATTGTTTTAATGTTCCTCATCTTATGTATTCTTAAACAAACATAAGCAGTAGATCTTTTTATAGAAAAACCAATATGACATTAAATTAATCTAAGGATAAAAGATTTGAGAAAAAGTGGAGAAGTGAAGAACAGAAACAAAATAGGTATGAAATTGTAAAAACTGGGTAAAAATGGTATGAATGCAGAAAAAGGTTAATAAATAAGTGCAAAATAGGTATGAAATTGAAAAAAAGGGGAAAAATTGGCCAAAAAAAATCCCCAAGTGTCTCAGGAAAATTGATTATGGCAGCAAAATTGGGAATTAAATTTGAAATTAAATTTCAAAAACCATGTAAAAATTCCAAAAATGGTTCTGACAGTGGCCAAAAAAGATGAATGGGGGCAAAATAGACATAAAGTTGTAAAAACGGGGTTAAAAAAAAGGTAAAAATGGTCCAAAAGTGGGAAAAAATTGTTTGAATAGAGTTTAAAAAAATAGGCGTGAAATTGCAAAAAACTACATCACAATGCCAAAATGTTCAACACATTTTGGGCTAAAAATATTGAACCTTCTGCGATTTGAAAATTGCAACAAGCCAAATTGAGATTTAATCTAATTTGCAATTAATTGTTCAGCCCTATTGGAAAACAAACTGAGGGGAAAACGTGATGGTGTCGGAGCAGAAGGCGAGCCACAAACAACAGAAATCAGCCTCTTCAGACAGTCACAACCCTCACCACCAAAATCTGATCATTTTTAAGTCGGCCTTTACATCATCTCCTGAAAGTTTTAGAAAAATCCATCCAGCAGTCTTTGTGTGATCTTGCTAACAAGCAAACAAACAGCAAAAACACAACAGCCTTGGTGGAGAAACAAATGATCAGAGAACCTGAAACTTTCTATTTCTGTAAAAAAATAAAAAAAAATAGGATTTAAAACACATTTTTACATCACCTATTTCCTTCTCATAAGTTAGGCTTCTTGGCAAGGCAAGTTTATTTGTAGAGCACAATTCATACACAAGGCAATTCAAAGTTCTTGTCATTTAGATTTACTCTGTTCATTAAATACTAAAACTAGAGCTGGGGATTAATTAAATAAAATCGATTAATTCAAATTATTTTCTTGCCTTAGTCCAATTGTAAGTAGTTGCAATTTTTGGATTTTTTTTTTTACAATTTTCTTGATGGTCGGCCTTGTAGGGTTTGCACAAGCACTTTTATAGGCTTGTATTTGTTATTTAATTAGATTAAATATTGATCAGAGAGTTTCATGCTAATACTGTAAAATACCTCAGCCTCAACAGAACATCAGAAGATGTTTCACTACAACTGTCATCCTGGAGAAACCAGTGACTACCAGGAACAGTCTGGTTGACAACCAAGAATAGTTTGGAGACAGCTGGAGAGACAGATGGCAGCTCGGAAAGACGGCAACCGGGGCGGCATGGGTCAGCAGCCCTAACCGCACCTCCTGTGAAGGAGGACCCAAAACAAGCTACGGAACAAAGAAAGGAATCATACCCCCAGGGGGACCCGAGAGGGGGGGAGGATGAGGACCCCAGCCGGACGGACTCAAGGTTAACGAACAACAGCAATGGACAAACGTTGACGAATAAAGAGTGCTTGTGCGGAAAGATCTGCAAGAATGAGAAGGGCTTGAAGATCCATCAAACAAAGATGAAATGCAAGGAGCGACTGCGAGCACCACAATGCACAGGTTTAGTACCTGGTGAGACAGAGGAGGAGCCGGGCCCGGAAGCACCCCACAGTGCCCAGAGCCTCCAAGTGGTGCAAACAGTCCCTTTGAGCAGGCAGTCCGAGAAGAGAAGGATCAGATGGCCCCAAGCCTCTAAAACAGCAGAGTGGCAGAAGTTTGACGAGGATGCAGACAAGGTGCTGGAAGTAACAGCCAAAGGAGATGTCGAGAGGAATCTCCAGACTATGACAATCATCATAGTCAGTATGGCTGCTGAGAGGTTTGGTGTTGAGGAGGAAAGATCAGCCAAGCAGCCTTACTTCAAGAACCAGAGGGCAGTTAAAATCCACAACATCAGGAAAGAACTGAAAGCCTTGAAGAAACAGCTGAAGGCAGCCAGTCTAGAGCATGCACCACTGGCAGAGATCCGTCTCATGCTCAGGAAGAGGCTCCTAACCCTGCACAGAGCAGAACATCACAGGAGACGACGAAGGGAGAGGGCTAGAAAACGGGCTGCCTTCATCAACAACCCATTCGGCTTCATGAAGGAGCTCCTCGGACAGAAGCGCAGTGGACGCCTGGCCTGTTCGAAGGAGGAGGTCGACAAACACCTCCATGACACATTCAGTGACCCCACCCGAGACCAAGAGCTAGGACAGTGCAAGGCTCTTATAAGACCACGAGAGCCTGCTGAGGACTTCGATCGGAGGGAGCCACTCCTGAAAGAAGTCCAGGAGGTGGTGCGGAAAGCAAGGTCCAGGTCAGCACCAGGACCAAGCGGAACATCCTACAAGGTCTATAAGCGCTGTCCCAAGTTGCTACATCGGCTCTGGAAGATCTTGAGGGTCATCTGGAGAAGAGGGAAAACAGCACAGCAGTGGCGCTTTGCAGAGGGTGTTTGGATTCCTAAAGAGGAGGACTCCAGGACAATCAGCCAGTTCAGAATAATCTCACTGCTCAGTGTTGAAGGGAAGATTTTCTTCAGTATTGTAGCTAAGCGACTGGCTGATTTCTTCCTCAAGAATGGGTACATCGACACCTCCGTGCAGAAGGGTGGCATTCCCGGCGTACCAGGGTGCTTGGAGCACACAGGTGTCGTCACACAGCTCCTCAGAGAGGCAAGGGAGAACAAGGGCAACCTGGTGGTGCTGTGGTTAGATCTGGCCAATGCCTACGGCTCAATGCCCCACAAGTTGGTCCTCGAAACACTGGAGAGGCACCATGTTCCAGCTACAGTAAGAGAGCTCATTCTGGATTACTACGGTGATTTCAGCCTGAGGGTCTCAGCAGGAGGAACAACATCTGAGTGGCACAGATTGGAGGTGGGAATCATCACAGGCTGCACCATCTCAGTGATCCTGTTTGCTCTGGCGATGAACATGTTGGTGAAATCTGCAGAACCCGAGTGTAGAGGTCCCAAGTCCAAGTCTGGGCTCCGCCAACATATCGTGCCTTCATGGACGACCTGACAGTGACCACAGAGTCAGTGCCTGGAAGCAGATGGATCTTGACAGGGCTGGAGAGGCTAATGACATGGGCCAGGATGTCATTCAAGCCAATGAAGTCAAGATCCTTGGTCTTGAGGAAGGGCAGAGTAACAGACAAGTTCCGCTTCTCCATCGCAGGAACACAAATCCCTACCATCTCTGAGAAGCCTATAAAGAGCTTGGGGAAGTTCTTTGACAGCAGCCTCAAGGATTCAGCCTCCATTAAGAACACCTGTGAGGAACTAGAGGGATGGCTGAAGGATGTTGACAAGACAGGCCTTCCAGGCAAATTTAAGGCATGGGTGTACCAGCACGGGATTCTGCCAAGGATACTATGGCCTTTGCTTCTCTATGAGTTCGATCACAACCATCATGGATCTGGAAAAGAGAGTCAGTTGCTACTTGAGGAGATGGTTAGGACTGCCGAGGAGCTTGAGCAACATCGCCCTCTATGGAAACACCTGCAAACTGACACTCCCCTTGAAATCCATTGAGGAGGAGTTTAAGGTCCTGCGTGCAAGGGAGGTGTTGCAATTCCACGAATCAACGGATCCAAAAGAATCTGGGGCAGGAGTAGCAGTCAAGACTGGCAGAAAATGGAGAGCAGAGGCTGCAGTGGACCAAGCAGAGTCCGGCTAACAGAGTCCTGGTGGGAACGGTGGCCAGAGGGAGGGCTGGACTAGGAACCAGCGCAACCCCACGGTTTGACAAGGCTCGGGGGAAGGAGAGGAGGCAACTAGTCCAGAATGAGGTGAGAGCAGTGGTGGAGGAGGAGAGATCCAGCAGAGCAGTGGGGATGAGACAGCAAGGCACCTGGACGAGATGGGAGCAAGTCGCGGAGAGGAAGATCACATGGACTGACCTCTGGCGGGCAGAGCCACATCGCATTAAGTTCTTAGTCCAGGCTGTCTATGATGTACTCCCCAGCCCTTCCAACTTGCACTGCTGGGGATTGGTCGTTACACCAGCATGCCCCCTTTGCCAGAGAATGGGGACCCTCGAGCACATCATGAGTTGCTGCCCAAAAGCTCTGGGGGAAGGCCGCTACAGATGGCGTCACAACCAGGTGTTCAAGACCATCGGCGAGAGCATCTGCAATGGCATCACCAGCTGTCGAAGGTCAAAACCCACGAAGAAATCCATCAACTTCGTCAGAGCTGGGGAGAGGCCAAGAACAACATCAAGAGAGGCATCCGGGCTTCTCTACACTGCACGGGACTGGCAGCTGTCCGTGGACTTGGGCAGCCAACTCAAGTTCCCCCAGCATGTTGCTAAAACCACCCTCAGACCTGACATCATTTTGGTGTCAGAGGCAACAAAGAACATCATCATGCTGGAGCTCACTGTGCCGTGGGAAGAGCGAATGGAGGAGGCCTTTGAGCGGAAGAGGGAGAAGTACGACAGCCTTGTCAACGACTGCCACAGACAAGGCTGGAAGGCTAGGTGCCTGCCGGTGGAGGTAGGGTGCAGAGGCTTTGCCGGACAGTCTCTGTGCAGAGCCTACACTGCACTCGGCATCACTGGAGAGAGCAAGAGAAGGGCCATCCGTAACAACACAGAGGCAGCAGAGAAAGCCTCTAGGTGGCTTTGGATAAAGAGGGCAGATCCGTGGCTCAATGCTGCTGGGGCACAAGCTGAGGCGTCATGAACCTCAGCTGGGCCGCCTGAGAGAGGGTGTCTGATGTTCGAAAGGCCCGAAACACCCAATGACCTCAGGTCCATCACTGATGATGTGCCTCAGCTATGCATCAGAAGATGTTTCACTACAACATACAAAAAGCCCTTTAGTGTTTATGTAGACAAACCTGCCTACGTTTATACTACAAAATCAACCTCTTATGACCCAGACTTTGACTTTAAGAGGGAAACATTTAGACAACATAAAGGCAAAACTTAATTTGTTCATTTTTATGTCACTGGGAGTTTTATTTCTTCTACGGGAGGGAAAAATCGATTAAAATCGTAAATCGAGTGTTGTGGAAAAAAATCTGGGATTTTATTTCTAGGCCATATTGCGAAGCCCTAACTAAAATACATATTTTATCTTCATTCCTCCTTTTAATCTTAAAATTCTCAAAGGTAGGCCATTACTAACATCTCCTGAAAATTTCAGCAAATTCCGTCGGGTAGTTTTTGTATCTTGCTAACAAACAAACAAACAAACAAACGAACACTGGCACAATTATAACCTCCTTAGTGAAGATAAATGTAAATATGTTACAATGAACTCTCAAACACAGGGCTCCAGACTAACCTTTTTCATTGGTTGCAACAGTGCACCTAAAAAATATTTGAAGGTGCACCAGCACAAAAATTAGGTGCACCCAAATTTTTCACAGTGTTACCTTTAACGCCATAAGGTCACCATTTTATCGCTCTCTCAAGTTAAATTAAATATTTCAAAATAAAAAGGGCTAATGTTTAAGGTGCTATACTGAATAAATATCCAGATTTAAAGAACCAAAAACAAAACATTTAACTGGATGGTCTTATTCTCCAATAAATTTAAACCTAAAATCAGACTTCACACACTATAGTCAATATTTACAAAGCTGAAACTAAGGTAAATAATAATTTAAAAAAAAAAACAATGCTCAAACTAATTTTTACAAAAAATGTCATATAGGGCAGAACATTTTATGACTTTTTTTCCTCTTGTTTTGGCTTTTTTTCAGTCACGGCTCCATGTTGAAACCTGACACCACAGTCAGGCTCCGTCTGGGCTCATTTGCATACTAACAGCTGATTGGATGATGACTTGGGGCTGTGTGTGCATGTGTTTGGATGGGCCTGCAGCCTGTGTAGATACAACGCAGAGACAGAGAAAAGAGGAAGCAGCTGCTGTGTCTTGTTCATTTTCAGCAGATTTTTCTGATACTGCAGTTTCTTTTGTCAAATTAAATCTGTAAGAGTGCACCTAACATTTTTTCTGGAGCGCCTAAGATGGTTGCACTCTGGAGCCCTGATATAATTTTAGGCTGCAGAGGTGTCTTACCTGCGTACACCTGTGAGTAGCCCTGACTCAGCTGCAGCCCCAGGGAGCTGCTGGAGGCCTGGTGTTGGGGGGGGCCCGTGGCGGGGGGTGCAGGGAGCAGGATGGTGCCGCCCATCCGACTGAACGGGTTCATATGGCTGCTGCCTGCACTCACATCACTCCTGTCACCCTGGGACCCTGAAAGTGTTTCTGTATCATAGCTGTAATGGTCAGTGCCTTCAGTTTGTAGAGTTTAAAATCATAATTATCAAACAGAGAGAGGTTTACCGGGTTCAGAAGCAGCTGTGAGGCTCAGAGACTCCAGAGCATCCTCCAGCTCTCTGACCTGAGCCTTCAGCCTCTCTCCTTTATCTGGAAGAGCAGCCACGTTCACTGCAGACAGAGTGGCCTGCACAGAAGGAGACAATGTCAGAAGAGAGATCAGGGAAGGATTAAAAAGACACAAATATGATTAACAAGGAGCTTTCAATCACTTCTGCTGCAAAACATGTTTTCTGGTGTTAACATTAGTAGTATGGAGAGACCGAATAAAAAACAAAACTGTGATTTTCACCATAAATATTAGTCCTACCTTTATTTCATGTCAATGCCAACTTTATTTCTATAGCACATTTAAACAGCCAGCAGCCTAACAAAGAGGCAGACACAGTAAAAAACAAAAAGACAATAACACCAATAAAACAATACAGCATAAATATGTTTACTAATCAGTAAAACCAATAAAATCCCAATAAAAAAGACTCCACTCTGCCTCTTTAGCTGTGTTTTAAAGTAGAGAGGCTGTTTAAAGGTAACATGTCCACAGAGTGAGCAGAAACTGAAAATCTGGATCTCCTCTGGTTTTTAAACAGGATCATGAACATCCAGGACCATCTGAGCTCCTGAGAGAAGAGCTCTGGATGATGAACCTTTATAAGGTCAGACAGGTGATCTGAGGCCGGCCCATTCAGAGACTTACATAACTAATAACCCTTTATTAAACTTGACATTAGAGCTGAACAATATGGACAAAACTTCATGTCTCGATATCCATGCCAGATATGTTGATATCGATACGATATGACTACAGGTTCAGTGAAAACCCGAGCATTTTTCAGAAAAATAAAAACATCATATAAAAGAATGTGGAAAGTACAGCTTTATTTATAAGAAATCTATATTGTTTAAATTGCTGCTTTTTCGATGTTAATATCTTGAACGTTCATATCTCGATAAAGATATGACGTATTTTTCAGCCCTGCATCCATATTATTTGACAGTCTACATGAATGCAGTCAGACATGTTCTGCTACCCCCCCTTCAGGTCCAGTACTCACCTTCTTCTGCTGCAGCTGTGCAGAGAGCAGGCCGTGCAGCCCCTTCGTCTGCTGCTGCTGCAGTCTGACCGGGTTGAATCCAGGGTAGGTGGTCAGGGTCTTTTGCACAGCAGAGACAGGAGGGGTCTTCTGTGCGGCAGGTTTCACGGACACTAACACCACATCATCATCATCATCGACCTTGTTCTGTTGTTTTGGGCTGGATTCTGGTTGTGTTGGTTTGTCCACTGAAGCTGTGGTGGTGTTATCAGAGCCTCTGATGGTCTGAGAGCTGGTCTTTAGAGCTGTTTCAGGGGCAGCAGCTCTTACAGAAGGGCCTGTCTGTGAGGTCTGTCCATCTCTGGGTGTCTGGAGTGAGTCCTTATGAGGATCCGGTCTGGTCGGGCTGGTTTTCTCAGGATGAACCACCATGACACTCGTCGTAGGATCTGTTTTATCTGCTTGCTCTGTGTGCTTCTCTTCACTCTTCTCTTGAACCTTCTCTGTTAGAGCATCAGAGCTCTGCCTCTCCTCATCAGAAACTCTCTTTTTTATCTTCATCCCAGCAGGAAGTTGTTTTCCTCGGTATGTATCAGAACATTCCAGCTTCCTGTCCTCTTCTTTTGCTCCTGCTCTCTCTTCTTTTTCTTTCTGAACAGCCTCGTGGCTCTCCTTTTGCTCTTTCTCCTCCTTCTTTCTGTCTTCACCTCCACCACCGTGCTTCCTCTTCTGCTCAGAGTCCTTGTCTGTCTTTCCAGGAGCTTTGAAAGGGTTGCGGACGGGTGGCAGGCATGAGGGGGGTGGTTTTGCATCTGATTTAGGATTTCTGTTTTCTTTCTCCGGCTGCATTGATGAGAAATAAAGGTGATGTTAAGAAAGACTGGCAGGCAAATATCAAGACATTCAATCGCAGTAACCTTAAAGGTGCTATGAGGAGAATCTGATTCCGGTGACATAAAGACTCTGCTACCCATGAGTACGCACAGCGACTGTAGTAAAGACGTGACCCAAGCCAAAGCGTGTGTTTGTTGTGATGCTAATGAATGCAGCTCGGACCTTCCTCAGAACTCTGCATTGCTTTACAACTTCTTTTTTCAACAACTTACAGGATGCAAAGCCACGAGGTAATGTATCTCTTTCTAGTTACGTAGTGGTAGTTTTTGATGTGTGACAACAAGCAATTTTTTGGAAAACTTAGTATTGTAGTTTTGTAGCCGGCTATATATGGCTACTTACAGCCCGGTGCTCTAAGACGTGTCTGAATAATATAAATTTGCTCTAGTTTTAATTATCTTGTTCCTGAAGTTGAGTATCCAGGCCAGTCCAGCCCTGTCCGACCCGACCATGAAGCTAAGGAATAGCATTTATAGATAACCTATTTTGATGCTATAAAACTCATCTTAAAGTGTGTATTTCCATCAGGCAAATATCTAAAAGGGAGACTTTTTTGTAATTACTTAGAAACTCCTCATAGCATCTTTAAAGATGTGGAATGACAGCATGTATGTATAATGATTGAAAAAGGTTTAAAAATAAGAAAGTGTTCTCTAATGGCAGAAAAACACCTCATGTGCAAGTCAATAAGAAATATTTTTGGACTCTTAATGATTATCAGTCTGCAGATGCTCCGTCTCATCTTTAGACTGTGGTTTATATTGTCTTATATCACCTGTTCATATATTGATTTATTTTCTGTACCCTTGCTTTAGTCACTGTGTACTGTGAATTCTTGTCTTACCGCACTCCAAGGCACATTTCCACACCACCTCTGGCCTTCTTTTTTACCTTCAACACAACGATAGAACAGCCTGCAGGATGACAAGCTCATTAAAGAACCACTTCCACCTATAGACAGGTACATTTTAACATCTGTTAAAACACTGTTTGGACCTTTAACAATCCACTAGCACACCCACCTGTGGCTCTGTTGTTGTAAGTTGTAGGTGAGAGCCTGGAGTTCAACTATGGACTCTTCATGACGGAGGCAGTGGGATGGTGTGATGCTGATGGTGACAAATATCAAAAAGGGTTAAGGCTAAAAAAACTGGGCTACACGGTAAGTATAAGGTAATAGCTAAGAATTCTGGACTATTATGGGAAACTGGCATCAAAGTCAATACAAAGTAGTGGATTTTTAAAGTTAAAGAGGTTTAGACTGACTGAATGTATCTGAACAATAAGACCTGTGCTTGTTTAATGATTGATAGAATTGAAAAGTAAAAAGACTTAAAACAGCATTCAGTCACATTTTAAAGGAGGCAGAGAAATAAAGGTCTGAACAATTTACAAGACTGAGGTCTTCTTGGTGTTTCGTGAAGATGCTGAAGTCATTGTTGGAGCTATTCAGGAGATACTGCCGCATTTAAACTCAGTTATTGTTTCTATATTTAGGTTTTTGCTTGGCACTGAGTGATGTGGATATATAGGGATGGGTAACACAGGAGAGGCAGGCACCAGGGAAGGGGAATTTTACCAGGAAGTCAGGAGGATGTGAAGGCCATACAAGGACAAAAATCTGTTTGCAGTTCTCAGTAAACCAGAGGAAACTGTATCTTGTTGCTTGAACATTGACATTTAAATAAATATTCTACATATTCAAACTGGCAATAATAAACATCATTCTTTAATCAAATTTAAACAAGAAAACAACAACTAAATAAATTACTACATTTAAATGAGGCAATATCTCGTGAATAGCTCCAACAGTTATGTTGATAAGTCTTAGGATTACACTGTCTACTACGAAAAAATACCTCTGCAAGTGTTTGTACCAAAGTAAATCAAGATATTGAACATTTCTGCAGCCTCAGAAGTAAAGCCAATGAGGTAAAGAGCAGTTTAATTTTACAGTCTATGCGTTAAAGTATTTTCATTAGACCACCCTGACGTGGTCTTCAGCCAGTCGCAGGGCCACACTCATACCTCGGGGCAACTGAGTCACCAATTAACCTACTGAGCATGTTTTTGGTCTGTGGGAGGAAGCTGGAGAGCCCAGAAAGAACCAATGCATGCACAGGGAGAACATAGAAATTCCACACAGAAAGGCCTTGACCAACCCAGTGATCAAACCAGAAGCCTTCCTACATGCACCACCTGCTGCGTCACCACGATGTCATGGTTTTCAAAATGGCTGATTATCAAGAACTTGTTAATATGTGCTCAAATTAGGGCTGGGCGATATGGCCTAAAAATAAAATCTCCGTTTTTTTCTCCTCAAAACTCGACTTACAATTTGAATTGATTTTATTTTTTCCTCTCAAAGCAAAAAAACTCCAAGTGACAGAAAAATGACATGAATCAAGTTCTGCCTTTATGTTGTCCAATATATTCATAAATCAATCAGAATGTCCCTCTTAAAATTAAAGTGTGTGTTATAAAATGTTGATTATGTAGTTCTAACACAGGCAGGTTTGCCTACATAAACACTAAAGCTGAGGGATTTTCACAGCTTGTTAAAATGTTTCTCTCTGATCAATATTTAATCTAATTTAAAAAATAAATACAAGCCTATAAAAGTGCTTGTGCAAAACCTGACGGGGCCACCATCATGAAAACTGTAAAGCTTCAGTATTTATATTTTTTCAAACATTGCAACAACTTACAATTTAAATAAGTAAATGAAAAAAATCTCGATTTTTTATTTTTAAATCTGCAGAAAATAATTCGAATTTATTTAATCAATGTATTGTCCAGCCCTAGCTCAAATATTTCTCTTTTACTCAGAATTTGAATCTTATAACTGGGGATCAAAGTCATATTGAAACCAAACAGTAAAAGAGATGGAGACAGCCTGCTTCTGATTAATTATTCATTTGTCATTTTTGGTTAAATTATGTGACACTAATGCCCTACAACATCCATGCCATTAAAGCTATGTGAAGTGAAACTGAAACTGAGATGATAGCACTTTCTAAATTGTACAAATATAAAGTAGTTTTTTAAATATCTAATTCGTAGTTAAGAAACCAAAAACCTTCACTGTACCTACATTCACCTGCAGGGTAAATTACACCATTAGAAAAATGTACATTACTCATCACATGATCCTACATTCATGTTGGCTTTATGTTGTTGTAGAGAGAGTATCTGCTCATGTTGTTAATTGTTAGTTTTTATGTAGTTACCTGGCCTGCTGGCTGAAATCACAGCCCTGCTTGTCCACGCAGACGTAGAAGCTTTTGCCTTTATTTGGTCCATCTTTGACCCCCGTTTTCAGCATACACACACAGCCTGTATGAGACAATACAACAATAATTAATCTATATCGATATAAAAACTATAAACCTGCTGAGAATTAAAAGGAAGAAGAGGATATATTATTTAAATAAAGTTTAAATGAACTTTACACGAGTCCGTTAGGCATTCATGCCCCGTCATGCTCAAAACAAACTGCATTTCAACGAGTAAAACAAGAAGCAGACTGACAAAATTAATCATAACATCGATCCATCTTATTCGTAACATCAGATAAATCAAAATAAATGAATATGAGCTCACCGTGTGCACTACATAAAACCTTCTCCATTGTACAGACACTTCAGTCCCCCTCAGCTACCAGAGCATGTAGTCAGTATTTTCGTATCGACCAATCAGAGCTGTCAGACAACACATCCGGTGTTTGCATGTCAGCATAAAATATAAGATAAAAATTTATTGAACAAAAAAGCTAATTTCAACCACAATTACTTGGAATTAATTTAAAGAATAATTATGGTCCACGTATATAAGGACGTTCAATTTAAATAATATATATGCGACGAAATGTTACGCCATTTGAATTTTATTTTGAAAAGCACTGATAAATAAGCCGTTAAACCGGAAATGTTTCGACAACCAATTTTCTTAAAACAAAAAACAAATAAACTCTTTTAAATATTTTAAAATCGGAGTTTTTATTCTATAATCCAAAGTTTAAAGTGATACTAACCCGTTACATAACGTTGTTTTTAAAGGCGACATCTGAACACCAACGCTATACTACATTACCCATGATGCACCTCGCGTCTGTTGACGTTTCCCAGTGCTCTCGCGGGCTTTGTTTTGACATGGCGGCAGGCTTCGAAACTTTTGTCTGTTATGTGTTTATAACGCAACATTTCTCTCGTTTCACACCGCCTTTCCCCTATGTTACCGGTAAGTTAACGTGTCACATACTGTTCATTAGCGTTGTATGTATATTTTCTGTGTTATTTTTTATTTTGGGACCATTTTCAAACTTTTTTTGTGTCTGAGATTAGCATCAGGCGAGTATCACCAGGCGAGCCAAGCCTTTTAAATGCACCGCACTGTAGGTAACAAAACTACAAGTATTATGACATTATGTCATGCTTTAGCTGATTTTCAGATATTTTGTCATAGTCGCAATCATAGCCGACTTTAGACCCTTCTCATGGTTCATATAGTACTTTCAGATGTTGTTTATCCCTCAGTTTATTCATGTCTACGGAGGTGACATGATTAAACTTATTACATTTATGCTTATAGCTGTAATTGAGTATTACTTGGAGGTAAGTGAATAGTGTTATTAGACCAATACTGTTTTTATCTGTGTAATTTCTGGCAGTGTTGTACTTTATTGAACTGAATAACTCCCCTCATATACTCAATTATTGGACATAATGCAGCTAATGTAAGTAGGTTTTAAAACCACTTTTGTTAAAGTTTGTTTTTTAAACACATTACCTTGAATATATTTGTTATAGCATCTAGGTACTGTGTTAAATAAAATGATTAACTGAACTACTGAACCAGCTGAAATTTTCTATCAAATTAAGGCTGTTAAGGCTGTTACATTTCACTTCAGGTCTGTCTCCAAATTTATTATTATTAAATGGTTTAGGATTTTTATGATTTATAAAAATAACTTAGAAATATTTCATACGTTTTCCCTTTTTCCAAGGGATATTAAATGTAATCTGTATTAGGCAGATAATTGCTTTAGCAGATGTTTAATTTTTGCTGATATATACAGATGAAAATATTGGCAGTACAAATTAGGTATCTCTTCAATAATTTGCCTGTTGTATTGGCAGAATGTAAAAATTTACCATAGTGTTTTACCCCATTATTGCTGAATAATGATGTGAATCAAAGTTAATATTTATTTATGAATAAAATGTTTTTCTTGCTTCACATCTGTTCCTAACACTAGTAAATTGTCACTATTAAAGAAACCGGTCAATTTTTGTTAAGCCCTCACTGCTCCTGATGAAAACATCTATATTAGTATCAGCAATTTCAAAATTATTTTGGCAGGCTGGATAACAGCAAAAATTCAGTTTCATGCATCCTTATTTTTAACCTTTTTGTTGCTTCTGTAATGAAAGACTTAAGAGTACACAAAATCTATTTTTATCAATCTGTACACCAGAGAAAATTCCTAATCTGTTGGTTAAGTGATATTGTTTGTATCAAATGTAATCATATATGACACGTATACGTGACAATAACTGGTTAACTTCACATTCCAGCTTTTGTCCCTTTTTTTGTACGACACAGCAAATATTGTCAAAACACACTGTGCTTAAAGTAAAAGTAGGAATTTTTATTTGTATTTGTGTTAACTTTATTGAGAGTAACTTGTGGTTAGGCTTGTAACCAACCCTGCAAGATAAACACAAACTTATATCTAATGTATTAATTTTTGTTTTTGTAGTTGTCTGTATGACAGTACAATGTGTTGATATGTATATAAGGGCAGAACAAACTAGATAAAATACCTCCTTATAATATAAATGGCTTCAAGATATTGAACAAATGAATAGATTAGAAAAAGCCCTTTAGCCAAAACAACATATTTCATCTTTTATTTCATGACAGTAAAACTTGGCAGTGTAAAAGTCATCTATACAATATTGTTTCCGTCACATCAAAATCTTTAAGAAAAAAAATATTTCCTCTGTAACACATGCAATGTCAAGATTTTTAAATGAACTCAACAAACCTAACAGTCCAATCCCAGTACTGCTCTCGCTCTCAGTTTCAGTTGTTTTAACTGCTTGTTACTTTAACAGCTGTGACTTTGTTTTTTTCTGCTCAGAAAACCACATAAATGCTCTCTGCCTTTGTGACATTTCCTGATAAAACGTTCAACAGGTCTTAAACAGATAGTCATTAAAATAGTGAGTCCTACTTAAACTTAAACTGGTCACTAATTATAGCAGCCTTGGCATCATTGAAGTCAGAGCCAGTGTGTATTCACGGTGTGATTAACCCCTAACCTGTCACCATAATCTGTCGTTTAAATCCTGGATTAGCGAGCCCTGCATGAGACAGCCCGGTCATCATGTCATCCCCCGGCAGCCTCCGTTACTCTCAGGCTGACTTCCTGGCCAGGTGGATGCCAAGTAGCACCAGAGCCGGGGTGATCCTGAACCCTTGCCCGGATTTGGCTGGAGCCATGCGCCACACCTCTGCCCTGGGATCCCCCTCTTCACCCCTGGAGCCAGATGATTCCTTCGCCTCAGAGTTTGCACCGCTGCCAGCCTCCGCAGACAGCAGCTGTGCTGGAGTGGACAGATTTACAGGAGAGAGACCTGCAGCCGACAGGCTGGTGAATGGGCTATCATCTGTGCCGAGGAGGAGAGCAAATGGAGAGGTGGACAGTTTGGATGAGATGGCACACACAGCACAGGATTTACCGCTGAGGATCAAACTAGAACAGGTAAAACAAACAGTTTCATGAAATATTTTGAAGTATGAGTCAATTTAACACTTAATACATAAAATAGAAATGGGAAGCTGAATTGAATATGAACTTAGAGTTAGATGTGTGGACAGAAATATGTACTGAAGCTCAGCTAGTGACCAATGCAAATGTTTGGAAGGTCATCAGCTGTTTTTTAAGACACCAGGCATAGTTGTCAAGTTCATGCCAACATTCTCAAATAATTGGTGGAGGGGGTGTGGGACAGGTATGGTGAATCATGCATTTATTTTTTGGTCATGTCCAAAATGACAAATGTTTTAGAGGGAGATATTTAAGATCTTAAAGGAAGTATTTGGTTTGGATGTAAAGGGGGATCTTATGGTGGCACTATAGCTAATGGCACAGAGGGAAGGACTAGAACATAGTTACTTCATATTTTAACAGCAGCCATTAAATGCATCACGATCAGAAGGCTGAAACCAGACCCCCAAACAGACCACACGTGGGCTGAAAAAGTACGAGAAATATATAAAATGGAAAAGATCACATACTCTTTGAGACTCCAAACTGACACTTTCATTAAAAGGTGGAGCCCAGTTATGGCCATGATTCTGAAATAAGACCACCCACACCTCCGTCTGCTTTGTGGAAGATTGTAGAGAGTCCATACCAGAACACAAATACCTTTGTGGATCTCCTTTTTTCTCCTCTTTCCATTCCCTCCTATCATATATTTCCTGATTCTTGACTCCCTATTATCCCTTTTCATGTACTATTATTACTATTTTTATTATTATCTTTTTATTCATTGTTTTTATTCTAATTATACTAAATAATTTATCAGTTTAATTACTTATTCTATGTATATTCCATTAAACCTATCACTAAATCTCCTGGATGCAGCTGGAAAATTAAAAAAAAAAATGTTGAAATGTAAGTTTTCTGGGTGTTGCCAGTTTTGCAATAAAAATAAAGTTAAAAAAATAAAAATAAATAAAAAAACGTTTCCCCCAGAGGGTCGAATGTACTGAGTTAACAACTGATATTGGCTTTAATGACAGACACAGGCCCACTGGCAAATAATGTTGCTGAAACTAATATCAGAAGCTAATGTTTATCTTTTGTGTTGAGTCAAGTTTACTGTTGTACACAGAACGTGTGATTAAGAGAGATGTTTGTCTTTGGGTGGAAAAAATACTCGAACAAAGCTCAGATTTTTTACTATGGTCAGAGAAGAAAACTTGTTGGCATGATTGGAGTTTTAGACAATGAAAAAATACAACTTTATTAATATGTGTATTTTTCTAAGTTGTTTTATCCATACAGGACTACAATGTGCTACTAGTAACATTAGACCTCAAATGTGCCATGGCAGCTAAAGTCTCAGACACTGTCAAATTGCTCAAACATACATTTTTGTACAGAAACTTAGTCAGTGTCCTTACAATTCAAAACATCATATTTGGTAATTGAATGGATCTATCACACATGAAATAATTGTATTTTTGTAATTCCTGTGCTTTTTGTGTAACTAAAATCAGGGAGTGTTTGTTGTTTTGAAGGAAAGACAATGCAGTGTTATTTATAGATCACCAATCATCATATAACATTTCAGTGTGTGTTAAAGATGCTATGAGGAGTTTCTAAGTAATTACAAAAAAGTCTCCCTTTTAGATATATGCCTGATGGAAATACACACTTTAAGATGAGTTTTATAGCATCAAAATAGGTTATCTATAAATGCTATTGCTTAGCTTCACGGTCGGGTCGGACAGGGCTGGACTGACCTGGATACTCAACTTCAGGAACAAGACAATTAAAACTAGAGCAAATTTATATTATTCAGACACGTCTTAGAGCACCGGGCTGTAAGTAGCCATATATAGCCGGCTACAAAACTACCATACTAAGTTATCCAAAAATTGCTGGTTGTCACACATCAAAAACTACCACTACATAACTAGAAAGAGATACATTACCTCGTGGCTTTGCATCCTGTAAGTTGTTGAAAAAAGAAGTTGTAAAGCAATGCAGAGTTCTGAGGAAGGTCTGAGCTGCATTCATTAGCATCACAACAAACACACGCTTTGGCTTGGGTCACGACTTTACTACAGTCGCCGCGCGTGCTCATGGGTAGCAGAGTCTTTATGTCCCCGGAATCAGATTCTCCTCATAGCACCTTTAAAGAGTCTAAAACAGAGACATTTTCTTATCAAGAGCATTTGTAAATTTGTTTATTTAAACAGATGGAAATTGGACAGTACTTGTTAATGAACATAAATGTAAACATGTGAGATTATAGCCGTATGACTAATTTCTATCTCTTGTCCCATTGACAGGTTGGTGTTGAACAAAACATTTAAACACAATAAAAATTGATACATAATATCTGCAGCAGGGAGACAAAACATTTAAAACAGAGAATTTCAAGATTAAAAGAAGAAATAAACAATATTTTTATCATTTAAAGAATAGAGTAGACAGAAATAAGAAGCAGCTGAACTTCTAAGGAGGAAATGGGTAACGTGAAAATATGTTTTAAGTCCTGTTTACAAAGATTTCACAGTTGATGAGCATGGAAACTTAAAGCTGTTCCCTCACGGGGAACAAAAGACCATCAAAAGCTCAAAAAACTACGAGCAGATTTAAAAATCTATCCTTTGACTCAATGGAGGCTGGTGTAGTGACGGAGGAACCGGTGTCACGTTATTGACTCTCGAGCAGCAGAAGTCTGATACATTTTTTAGTTAGACCTGTTTAAACACTTTACAATAATCTATCCTCCTGAAAATAAAAATCTTTCTGCCTTTGGACAGAGATCGTTCTGTTGTTGCTGTATTTTGATCTGAACCGGCTGCTTTTGTAGTCATAATAGGAGGTTTTCAAAAGTCTTAACTAACATCCATAATTATTCACAGGGGAGGTGTTCGGACTGTGACATGTGATTATTGTCTGTGTCTGTTAAAAACTGTGACTTAGGAAACACAAATCAGATGCAGAACACCAGTTCATAGGGCTGTGCTGATCAGGCTTTTATTGGCAGATATTTATCACAGATTACCTCCTTGTGAGGTCACAGATTTTTATCGTTTTTATGTGTTTTGTTTTCACAGTGGATAAAGTGTTTGCTCAGAAAAGCAACACAAAAGAGGAATAAAGAATTCTTCAGTCAGGATAACGGAATAATAATAAAATAACTCTGTTACATGTTTTTATTTGTGCAAAGTAACAAAGGTATTAACAGACTGGCAACAGGCAAAAAGTGCACATAGTTTAATTTAAAAAAAAGATGTAATGAATTTTAACTCAGTTACATAATATAACTGTTAGGGCTGAACACTTAGGAAAAGATCTAATTGCTATTTTCTGGCAGATATTTCGATTTCAATTTGATTCACAAATTACCTCAAATTAAGCTTCAGTGCAAAATTCACTATCTTTATGGTATAGAAAACAGTAAGAAAATAAATGAACGAAAGCACATAGCACATTATTAATCATCTAATATGGATGATAAATAATCTGTTTTATTATTTAAAGCAGCACTACGGAAGATCCTCGCTTGACCGAATAGAGAACTCAACTACCCATGAGCTCTAGCGCGTGCATACTGTCGTAAGGATACAGATCTGCCGGTCGCGTGCATTTGTTTTGTAGGCGAATCACAGAAGCCAGGACTTCACTCAATAGTATTCTGTCTTCGGCGGCTGTTTGCAGGATGGATAGCGACGAGGTAATGTATTTATTTTTGACTAAATGACGATGTTAAAAATCGCTAAGTTCAACTTGGTTTTATTACCGTGAAGTCGCCCCCGTCCTGTTGAAGCGATAAAGTGAATAAAAGTAAAGACAACCACGAGCTGGTGATATCACACACTTGAAATAGGTCTAAACAAAACTACATACTGGTACGTTCTGGATTTGTCGTGCTGTACTTTTTTCCTGTCAAGTTTTTTTGAGGAACTTTGTCATAAATTAGCCGCTAACATACCAGATAGTAGTCGGACATCCCTCCTCGTCTTTTATTTCACGCCAGCGAGTGAACGCCGAACTGATGTTTATTCTGGTCCGAGCATTCAGCTTGTTTTTCTCTCGCTTTCTTTGTTTTGTATCCTCAAAATGAACTTTTCTCTTCCTGACGTTAATGCCTCCGCCATGATTAAAGCTCTGCGATTGGCTTTCGCCGAGACTTCCGTGTTTTAAACAAATCGGGAATCGGGGGAAGTGACGTATGCCGTAAAGCAGTCCAAACGTGTAGTTTTTTAGTGTGGCAGGGTTCCCACCATCCACCTCAAAGTTACATAGCGCCAGTTAAAGGGATACAGACCACTCCAGACCACGACAGAGGTGTCATTCAACTCATTGTAAAGTGGTGGACCATCACAATGAATATCGAAGGATTATATTATGTTTAAAAAACTACATAGTGTTGGTTTAAGGAATACTCCAACTTCTAGGCTTTGTGTTGTTGTCCTGCTTACCAAAACTTCTGTAAATGCAAATTGCAGCAAGTTTGTAAAAGAGTCTACACAGAAGATCCTGGGTTTGGCAGAAGCGCTGAAGCTTTGGCAGTCACATGATTATGTTGCTATTGTGATCTCCATCTGAAAACGATAAATCTGTCAGCCCTATAACCTAATATAGTTATTTCATATTGTCAGAAAAACAAATTTCCCCTTACTAAACATTACTTATCTGTTAAGGCTATTCGGCTGATCACACTTTTAAAATAATTCCTTTATTTTTTTGACAGACATTGTCTAGCTGATAAGACAAATCAGCCCATCAACCAATATATATATATATTTTTTACAAATATCAGCCAATACTACTCAGTAGCCGATCTATTTGGCACATTTACCTATTAATAATATGTCTAAAATCGTTGTCTATTCAAACCTCTGATTCTCCATCCCTTAACAGCCTTGCTAAGAGTTGCGCTGATTCTAAACAAAATATTGTTATTAAATATTAGATGTAAACAGACCCGTCTCATCATATTAACCCTCTGACTTCCACATCAAAAAATAACTTTGTAAAGAACTTACTTGTTGTAAATTTGTGTTCCTGCCTCTTCATTTAAGGTTTAATTTTCAGATCAGCCAACCAGGAAGCAGTTATGCAGGTCAACTAACTTATCTGTCCAAGATTATTCTCCAACAATGTAGTTTTTATTTTTCCACCTAAAGACATCACAGAGAGCAGAATTTGTTTAAATAACCTTTAACATTGCTCTTACTCTGTGAGTCACTTCTATTTTTTCCACTGTTTCTAGATGATGAGATTTAGGTGTGTACAGCAGCACAACCCAGTGAATATAATCAGTGTTACATACACTATTCAAACAGGTGAGTGAGGATAAAAAGCCAAAGGTAGGTTTACCGAGTTTTAAATACAGCAATAGGCCGGCAGAAAAGTCAACTGTAAAGTCACAATGCCAGCCAAAGGGTTAAGGATGCAGAACAAACTGCAAATAAACCAAAAGAACTGATATTTTTTGTGTGGGATTTAAAGGTTTACTAAAAAATTGTTAATCATTAAAGACATTTATGTGTTTGTCAAAGTCAGTATCATCTAATTTAAGTTATTTTTACTATTTTATTTACCAACATTTCTGTTTTTTTCCACTTGATTTTGTTTTAATTATTTGTACATTTTTATGCCATCACGTAATAAACCGTTAGCTTTCACTGTAAAAAAGACTAGTTGTTTCAAATTAAAAAAGTTAGTGTCAGGGCTGCCTTAAAATTTTAAGTTATCTGAGTTTATAAATTTAAGTTCAGTTGAATTAAGAACGGTTCAGATCAAGTGAACTTCTGAAGTTCAATAAACTTCTATTAAGTCAGCTCGACTTGAATTGTTTAGTTTAACAAACTTCCAAAAGCAATCCAATTCCAATAGTATTTTTTTATGCCAACACAGTAATTAAACTTCTTTAAACTACAGTTTTAAAGGTAAAACAACTTGATCTGAAGTTCAGGTCTCTGATCCTCATCCACAAATGTGAAAAAAGACATAAAAGAGTCAAAGATGTGAGCTATAAGCTCGTTTTCCACCAAACGAGCAGTCATGCAAGCCAGACGTATTTTAGTAAAAGTTAAAGAACATTTGTGGATGAGGATGCATTTTTCCCACAAGCACTTTTTTGTGTCAAATGTATCTTGAATCTGTTCAGAGCTATTTTGCTCTCCACATTGAACATGTGATAAAAATGTCCAGTTGTGTTATTAAAGCATGAAGAACAGAAGTTGTTTTGGTTTGTCTGGCAATAATACCCTTTAAATACTAGACCTTTTTTTCTGCTTTAAGATTATTTTTCTTAAAGTAAATATTAACTTTATTTTATAAACTTGTGTCAAACAGAACAAAATCAGTCAAAGTTAAAGAGAAATATTAAGTTGAATCCAAATGCAATAAGTCAATTTAGCTCAAAATCATCAGTGACCTGAACTTCAGATCAAGTTGTTTTACCTTTAAAACTGTAGTTTAAAGAAGTTTAATTACTTTGTTGGCATAAAAAATACTATTGGAATTGGATTGCTTTTGGAAGTTTGTTAAACTAAACAATTCAAGTCGAGCTGACTTAATAGAAGTTTATTAAACTTAAGAAGTTCACTTGATCTGAATCATTCTTAATTCAACTGAACTTAAATTTATAAATTCAGAAAACTTAAAATTTTAAGGCAGCCTGACACTAACTTTTTTAATTTGAAACAACTAGTCTTTTTTACAGTGTTTCAGACCTTTAAATCCCTGGTTCTTGGTTTGTTTGTAGTTTTTTCTGTTCCCTGAAATGTTAACAGAATCAAACAGTGATTTCATTTGTGTTGTTCTAAACATTAAATATCCCTGAATTTATAGATGAGCAGCGCCATACAGTCGAGCAGTTAAAGGGTTAATAACTGTGTTAATGTGGATTTCTCACATTATGTGCTATATTTCTCTTTGGTTATATCACTGCTTCCTGGTTACTTCATAATCCTGCCTCCATGGCACTGAGTTCAGCTCTGACTGCTAATATTAGAGCCTTCACCTCAGAATAAACTATTTAAGGACTCAAATAGGGGCAGAGGTGTGTGCATGCCATGCAGTAAGCTCTATTAGTGTGTTAAGTCAGTAGGGTGTGTTGAGCTATAGTGGGGAGACAGACAGATAAAATGGTCTGTTTGTAAACACTGGGATGGATTTACAGACCGTGTGAGTCACAACAGGCAACTACACCGTGAGGAGACAGGTAAACAAGGGTCTTTGTGGTCTCTCAGGTGTTTTAAAGACCCTGAAAAGCATTTGAAGACTTTGTGTAAGAGTGTTAACAGCTGATGCACCGACCTAACCTTTACAGTAACAGTACAGGTACACTTTCCTGGTATCAGGTTGGACCATGTTCCCAGAACTGCCTCAAGTCTTCATGAAGAGTCAGGTAAACAAGGGCCTTTGTGGTCTCTCAGGTGTTTTAAAGACCCTTGAAAAGCATTTGAAGACTTTGTGTAAGAGCGTTAACAGTAGGGCTGGGTTAAAAAAATCGATTCAATAGATTTTAGTCGATTTCCCTTTAAATGGTTCATAATCGATCCATAAAATCCAACAATCGATCTTTTAATGTGGGTGGTTTTTTCTTCATTGGACGGTCCGAGAAGCAGCCTGTGGTATCAACTCTGCTAGTCTCGCATTTAGCACTGTTTTCCACTGAACAAGATCTGGTGAGATGTTACTCCAAGCAGTCAAAAAACATGGCGGAAGCAAGTAGCACTATAGGGTCACCACTGCAGAGTTTAACCGTTGACGTTTGGACATATTTCAGATTTAACAAGCATGAAAGAAAAGACAAGTTGGACTAAAAACAAGTAACTTTCAGAATATGCATTAGTGTATATCATTAATATGTGATTAATGCAACTGCTTTGGGTTCAGTTCTTAATGTAAAAACAGTTTTAATAATGTACCAGGTCAAAAAGTCATTTACAGCATTATTTTAATGAAATAACCCAGACTGAACAAATTTGGAATCGTGAATCAAATCAATTTGAGACCTCTTAATATTGAATCGAATCGATCCAGGAAACCTGAATCAATACCCAGCCCTAGTTATCAGCTGATGCGCCATATAATACAGGTACACTTTCCTGGTATCAGGTTGGACCCTGTTCCCAGAACTGCCTCAAGTCTTTGAAGTCTTTGTTACATAGATTCTATTAGTGGCAGAAAACATTCCTCAGGGATTTTTCTCAATCTCCCATTCCACCTCCTCCCATAGATGCTCGATTTTGATTGAGATCTGGTGACTGTGGAGGCCTCTGGCGTACAGTGAACTCAGTTTCATGCTCCAAAAACAGTTTGAGATGACCAGAGCTCTGTGACATGGATTGTTGTCTTGATGGAAGTAGCCATGAAATGATGGGAGCACTGTGGTCACTAAGAGTTGGAAATTGTCAGCAACTACACTCTGGTAGGCTGTGGCATTTAAACTATGTTCAGTTAGGCTGCGGTAGGCCTGTCACGATAACAAATTCTGCTGGACGATAATTGTCCAAAAAATTATTGCCAATAAACAATATTACTGTCAATACTATTTTGAAACATAATTTTTTCATCAATGTAATTTTAATATATGTCATAATAAAGTGAGTATGCAGTATCAAAAGCAATAAACTTAAATTTCTTAAGATTATTTAACTGTAATTGGAAGGTCAAAAGCTTTTAAATAAAATAAATCAAACAATGTAAGAAATTAAACCAAAAAAAAGAGAAAAAAAAAACAATAAAAATGAAATGGACTCCCTTTTGGGGAAAACTGCTTGCAAAAAATCAGTCTAATAATCAAAATCAACAAAAAATAGACCCTGTCTCTCTGTAAAAAAACAAAAAAACACAAAAAAAAAATCAATAAAAGCAATGAATAAAATGGAGTTTATACAATTCCTGAATTGTTTGTGACATGTACTTTCTCCCAGTCAATTTGTACTGTCCGTGAAACGTTTGTAACATTTTTGGCTTTTCAACCGTATTGAAGGGCTTCATTTCTTTTGCAATGTAGTGAACGACACTGTCTGTAAGCGCACCATTTTGCTCTGTTTTATTTATATTTACTTTGCAGACCGAACACCTCAGTAAGCACTGACTGTCGGGACGAAAACTCTGCTGCATCTCCCCTTCTTCATCAGCACTACTTTCAAACAAATGCAACATATCAGCTTGTCGGTGTTCATGAGCTCAAAGCTTGTTCATTCTGTTCAAAACCAAAATATTCCCACACTGGGGCTGTGGCAGCAGGTTTAGGAACCATCACTTTTGGGCCTTCATTCATATTAGTGTTTGTTTCCTCGTTACTCCTCACAACACTCACTTGCAGCTCTGTGTGTATGTGCCAGCAGCCCCGCCTCCCCCTCAAAGATTGAATGACTGACAGATGGTTCACTCCATTCATACTGCTATAGAACCAACGCGCTGAGGCATTAAGAAAAATGGACGGAGTGAACCATCTTCTCATCCAGCCTGTTTAGTGGAATGAGAGGAGGGAAACAAACATGCATGCACGTCAATTTATCCAGGCCGGCAAACTTTCCGAGGACATTTTTATTTATCATTCGGTTAATTGATTTATTGATTATCGTGACAGGCCGAGGCTGTGGTCCAATAGTCACCTCCTAAGCCCTTTCCTAACCACTTTTCCTTAACCTCATGACGTTTTTCCTTGGAAAACGTCATGAGGTTAAGGAAACAAGAAAGGAGAATTCAGAAGGACTTGGGAAAGGAGAACTGCCGTGCAGAGAGAATCAGACTACACTTTCACTACACTACGTCATCATGTGACGGCGGATGTTACTGCTGCAGTGAAACTACAATTTTCTGAAGATGGACTGCAAAAGTCTTATCATGTATCATGACAATGTTGTTCCTTTAGACAATTTGAACATGAACAACCCGGTAAAAATGAGGTGTGCATAACTGATGTTGAAGTGAGGGTTTAAATAAATCTGTCCTCTCATTATCAACATGAACACCAATCAGTGCATGAAAATACATGAACTGAAGGAAGGAAAGGCACAAACTGTTAAGACCACAATCTAATAGAGTACAAATGATTCATATTGAACCAAGTTTAAAACATAATCAACATCAAATGTCTCATATCCTGCTCTCTTCAGAGAATCAGACTGCTGGAAAGTTAAGGCAGGTTTTGGTAAACTTTAGAAAGGATGAACAGCAGAGGGAACTCACATGGTCTGAGCAAAAAGGACTATTCGACCGGAGCCTTGGTATTAAAGGGCCTAAAGTGTGCCACAAAAATGTCTCCCCACCATTATACCTCCACCAACAGCCTAGACTGTCCACAGTGAACAGGATGGTTTTCGTTCCCTTTTGACTTCTGGCATTAACAAGGCAGTTTAAAGCCCTGGTCGCACACTCCAGTTTCTCATGGTGATTGTGCACGGTTGTCATAATCCTGATGAAACGTGCTTTGGTCCTGGAGCATGCACATCAGATCACATCCATTTAAACCATATATTATTAAATGTACCCATTTGTTGATTAATTGAACAGATATTTTTTTTTCATCATTGAATATCACTGACTGCATTTATCCATTCTTCTTCTGTGGGAGGGTTCAACCATGATTTTCCCTTTTAAAGTAGCCAGTGAGAGTAAATCAGTTTTTATATTCATGTTACCATTATGCAGCAGACAAAAAAACCTGACAGGGTCTATTTTTTACAGTTTTTGGTTATTAAAATGATTTTTATTTCAATGCATTTTTTCCCGAAGAGAGTCCATTTCATTTTCAATGTTTTTTTTCCTCTTTTTTGTTTAATTTATTATATTTAAATGCTGTTGACCTTCCAATTGCAGTTAAATACTCTCAAGAAATTGAAGTTCATTGCTTTTGATGCAGTGTACTTACTTTAATATGACATAAAGTATAATTACATTAATGAAGAAAATGTTGTTTCAAAATAATTTTGACAATAATATTGTTTATCTGCAATTTTTTTTTTACATTTATCATCCAGCAAAATTTGTTATCGTGACAGGCCTATGTTCAGCTATGTTTGTGTTTTGCCATGTAACTGTGTGTTTTCAGGTCTGTTTTTTGATCCATGTAAGTTTGTCTTTCTCTCTTTTGGAAAATATGAATAGCTGGTTACTCGTGAGATTGTACATACATATAATCTATTACCAAATAAACTCTCGCTCTTTTAACTCGTCCTCCTCTGCTGTCAGCGTAGTAAATCAAAGTTGGTGTATAAAAGTAAATGATGGTGTCTTTGTGCAGTTGAGAAAATGGCAGCAGCACATGCAGCAGCAGCTCAAAGCCCATCAGCTGGAGGAGCTGCTTCACCTGCAGGAAGAGCAGCAGAGGCTGCTGGGAATGATGAACGGGGCTCAGGACGGAACAGAAGGTGACAAGAAATGAAAGCATTACTATGTAAATTTTCATATGTGTGTTCACTGTTACTCTACATGCATGTGCTGCTCCTCTTACTCTGTGATGAGCCTGAAACGTTTTATTTTACAGAGACGCAGAGCAGCCCAACATCACCGAGCCCCACCTGTGGCCTCGTACGGGACCAGCAGCAGGAGCTACGAAGAGGTCCGTATTATGAAGAAGAGGATGATGAGGAAGAAGGTGAGTTTGTTACATGTGCAGCAGGGCTCGTGACTAACTTTTTGCATTGGTTGCAACGGTGCACCTAAAAAAAATGTTCAGGTGCACCAGCAAAAACTTTGGTGCACCCAAATTTTTCAGTGTCATGTTTAATGCCATAAGGTCACCATTTTATCACTCCCCATAACTTTTATATAATGTAAATGTTTTTTAAACAGAATAAGATGTAAAGAAATACTTGTCTTTATTTGAAACAAAAAAAAAATAAATTAAAAAGAAAATACAGCGTTTGAAGTGCTTCACTGAATGAAATTGACAATTTCAAACCAAAACATTAAGCAAAAAAAAGAGGTTTCCAAAAAAAGTGCTTGTGCTTAAAGTGCTTTACTGAACTGAAATGAAATATTTCAAACTCAAACAAGCTATACAAGATATTTTAAAATAAACAGTGCTTATGTTTAAGGTGCTATACTGAACTGAAAAATGTAATAAATATACAGATTTAACAACCAGCAACATTACATTTAACTAGATGGTCTTATTCTCCAATAAATTTGAACCTAGAATAAGACTTCATACACTATAGTCAATATTTACAAAACTGAAACTAAGGTCAATAATGAAAAAAGCAATTCTCAAACTAATTTATAAAAAAAAACGACATATAGGACGGAACATTTCATTACTTTTTTCTTAATTTTTTTCTCTCTCTCTCTCTTTTTTTTTTTTTTTTTTTTTTAACTTTACCGCCAAGCTTCATGTACAGTCCGGGTCTGTCAGTCAGCTCATTTGTCCTCAGCAGACGTGGACACTCATCTCTGTTCCTGTGTGTCTGAGAAACTCCCCTTAACAGGAGAAAGGACTGAACAAATATAGATGTTATAGTTAATGTTACTTTGTTTTCCTTGTTATTGTTGTTAATTATTAATTATCTGACAGTTACTAAGACGAATTTGGCAGAGCTTTGCTGCTTCTTCAGAGTGACCGTGCTGAAACCTGACACCACAGTCTGGGCTCATTAGTATTGCATACTAACAGCTGATTGGATGAGTACTGAGGGCTTTGTGTGTGCATGTGTGGGTGGGGCTACAGCCTGCTGCCTGTGAAGATAGAACGGAGGGAAATGAGAGAAAGCAGGTGCTGTGTCTTGTCCATTTTCAGCTGATTTTTCCACCACTGCAGTTACTTTTGTCAACTCATAATGTATTTCTTTTGCAGGTTCATTGAAACGTGCATTCTCAACTTCTAAACTTTTGATTTGAGTGAGAGAGAGATGATGTGCTTGCAACAGAAATCAATGATTTCACCTGGGTGCACCAGTGCGACCATGAAAAATTGTTAGGAGCACTCTAGAGCCCTGTGAAAGTGTTTGTTTTTGCATTTTAAGACGTCAGGTAGGACAAGCCAGACTGCACTGTTGTAATATTGTTGATTTTTATTGTGTGTCTCCTCCAGGATCATGGCACTCCACAGAGGAGGACCAGAGTGTGGACTGCAGCCAATTTCACGATGACACAGTCATATCCAGGAAAGGAGAAGCTGAGGACAGAAGAGCTGGAGAAGATGAAGCTCTACAAGACAGGTACATTGAACATGTCTGAATTCAGGATATAGGAATAACCCTCTCATTGAAAGATTAATCAAATAGCATTATATCTTGTGTGTTTACAGGCCTATAAAGCCAGGCATCTGTGATCAGAAGAAGACGTTCGAGGAGTTGTTAGAAGAACAGTTGAAGCTCGAGGAGCAGAGGCTGAAAGCTGCCCACCAACAGAAGGTTAGAAATTCACAAGTGTAACAAATTAAACATTTGAAAAAGTCTATCATTACAGTTTTAATTTTGTTGACTGGTTATTTTTGTCTTAGTTTTCCTCAACTACCTTACCAAAAAAATCACATGGACAAAAACTCAAATTAAATTAACTGACATTTTCATCAACAAATAAAAACTAGACTAAAATGTCTTACAGACTTAATCCAATCAGACCTAATATGGTCATGTAGGAAGTAGAGACAAGTGATGAATCTATCCAATCACAGCTACTTTGGTTGTGTTAAAGGTTGGATGAGTTCAGAGGGACATCCAATCACAGCTGCCTTAGCTTGGTGGTGGTGGGATAAGTTGTGGAGCGATCCAATCAGAGCTGCTCTCTTTATGAATTGATATATTCATGTAGAGCAGGTTCACTGTTTGTTGTCAGTTCTGGTATTGTAACTGAGATGCTCTGCCAGGTAGCCTAAATAAAGGTGACTGCATTTCACACAAACATTTATAAAATCAAACTTCATTAGCATTCAGTAAAGGGTTATTAGGTTTTATTACTTTATCAAAGTGTAAAACATGACTTCAGAAATTACCCTGACCCTTTACACTTCATACTTTAGTCAACTAAATTTACAGTGTATTTTGTTGATTAAAATTTTGTGAAATTTCATCACCTACAACTAGACTAAAACAGAAAGAACTCAGATGACTGAATTTTGACTAAAATTACAAGATGTTTTAGGTAAAAGACTTCAACTAAATTAAGAAGTGGTCAAAATTAACACTGTTATATAAAAATAAACAACAGAAAAAACACAGGATATCAAAAAGTAAAACAATTCGGAGAGACAAATAAAAATATAAATACAAATAAAAATATGGCTGAAGGCTGCGTCCTGCTCCTTCCTGTCCTCTGTCTTCCTGTTGCTCCTCCTTCCCCTGCGGGAGGAGTTGTACAGTAGTCTTGAAATGAGGACTGGCTCACTGTTTTGGAAACATCCAGTATATTATTGATGATAATAATCATTTGTGACCGGAAGAAAAGCCTCTAATAAGCCTCTGATCTCATCAGAGTCTCATATTTACTGAATTGTTGATTATTTTCCTTCATAAGGAAGTTGATGTTGCTTAAAGACTGCATGTTGCAACCTGCTTACTTAATTGTCATGATCTTTTCATTTATTTTCATTTCATTTGTACTTATTTATTTATTTTATTTTAGTTAAATTCTACTTTGTTTAGTTCAGTTAAATTAATGCCCCTCTCTACTCTAATGTCTTCATCTGATATTTCCAACTGTTATACTGTGCATGAGAGCAACTGAAGCAACCAAATTTCCCCTTGGGGGGTTAATAAATTATTCCTGATTCTGATTCTGATCAATTCTAAGTCTAGGTAGGCGCTCTAAAGCTGCCATGCGCTCTATGACTTCTGTCTTCAGAGCATGATAGTAAGTTTGAATCCTGCCTGTGGCTCCTTTTCCGGTGTCATTCCCCTATTGCTCCTCCCAAGTTTTGAACATTTCCACAGCCCTGTCTCCAAAACAGCAAAAATCTTTACACATCTACTACTCCACCAGGTGTGTCCGACAAAGACAATAAAGTCCAAATATTAAAAAAAAAATCCTGCACACTGGTCAACTTCCAGATAGAAAATTCATTGCATCATTTCGGCCAGAGCAAATGTTTGTGACACAAAACAGGCCACCCTTACAGAGGAGTGGCTGTGTGACTCCCACCAATCATCTTTTCACACACGTGATACAAAAACATGGGATCATACGAACAGATCAACACCAATACACAGATAAAATACATAAAGTACAATATATTTATATTAATTAATTCCAAAGACTGTAGTGACTGAATACATTAGGTCATTAAAAGGTAATGGCTAATGATTACAATCAGAATTTTTTTATATATACGACAGATGCAATCTATAGCCTCCTCCAAAAAGAGTCAACAAAGAAGAAAAATCATACCTGCAAGAATCTAAAGAAAGAAAACTAGTGTATATCTACACATGTAAATAAAACAAATCAATAGGTCACAGATAAAAAGGAAGACCTAATGAGGTGAATACAAACATGAGCCACAGCCTTGTCTTCCACCATAAAGCTGTTAAAGAGTGTAAAATTAATCTGAAATGATTGGTAGTCAGCCCTGACTGTTGTTATTACATGAAAATAAAGATGCCTTCATTGAAGAACAGCTTGTCAATAAACAGAGCCTTATCTCACTTTTATTTACTTTCTATTTCATTGCTTTCTCAGAGCCAACATGGAGCTGGAGCTGCACATGCTCCTCTGAAGAGGGCCTTTCTGAGGCGAGGCGAGGGCCTCTCCAGATACAGGAAGCCCCCTGTATCCAAACCAGAGGTGAGAAAAGACCCCAGACCACAACAACAGACCAGAGGCCTGACCCGCAGCAACTCTGAGCCCACAGCTGTGCTGAGAGGTGGCTCCAACGGCGTCCAGAAGCTTCCTGTGCAGCGAAAAACTGCCACACTCAACAAGGAGAACAGGCTGAAGGGAGTCTGCTCACCGCCCCAGGATGTCAGAGCACGGACCAAGGTGCTGGGCAGTCACCAGAGACACAACACAGATCCACAGGAGTCGACTAAAACGGACTCAGAGAGCAGACAAACCACAGTCCAGCTGGAGCTTAACAACAGAAAAGAAGGTCCGTCATTTCAGAGGAGCACTGGTCTCAACATGAACGCTGTGACCAAACAGGTGGGCCTGATGAGTCGGACTGAGAGGGGTGAAACTGAAGGGAAGAGCTGTGCTTCAAAAGAGGAGTCAGGAGGAGAAGCTCCTCAGGATTCCTTTGAGGTGTCGTTCCAGGAGAAGCTCCAGCGCTGGGACTGTGACCGACAGATAGAGAGCATCGAGCTGGGAGAGTTTGAGCTGCTGGAGCAGGCAGCCGAGGAGCTTTCCTTCTCCTCCAACTCCTCCTTCGTCCTCAAGGTAGGGCTGGGAAATATATCGATTAGTTAGAATTATTTTCTGCAAAAGATTTCAAAATTAAAAATCAAGATATTTTTCATTCATTTACTTAAATTTTAAGTTCTTCCAAAGATTAAAATAATATAAATGCTGAAACTTTACAGTTTTCACAATGGTGGCCCTGTCAGTTTTTGCACAAGCACTTTTATGTCTCTTTTCCACTAGCAGGCCTTGGCCCTACTCTACTCGGCTCTACTCGATTAGCAGCGTGTTTCCACTAGCCTGGTACCTCCTAAAACAAGCTAGTTTTAGTACCTACTCCGCTCTGGTTCCAAGCGAGCTGAGTCAATACTAAAAGATGATGTCACCGACTGCCGGCTACTGATTGGTCAGACAATATCGTCATTGATGAGTCACAAGCGCGACGACCTAGCATGCTAGCGGTAGCTACCATTAGCTTACCCTCATACGTCTTTTCTTTGCAGCTGGATTGTTCTCGTCCTTGGCTTCATTCTGTTGTATAGCTTCAAAACTCTCCTGTGCTTCTCAAGGGGTATTTCTTCTTACCACCTGCAGCCTTCTTCTGCTTTCCTTTTTTACTCAGTTTGTGACAAAAAGACACAGATTGTTGTGTCGCACTCAAAATGACGTCACCGCAGAGCCGCTCAGCGACACTGCACCCCGTTGGGCAGGCGACTGGGGCTAATGGAAAAACAGCACAAGGCGAGTAGAGTAGAGCCGGGTAGAGTCGAGTAGAGTAGAGTAGGGCTAATGGAAAAGGGCCATTATAAGCTTGTATTTATTTTCTCTAATTAGATTAAATATTGATCAGAGAGAAACATGTTAACAAGCTGCAAAAATCCCTCAGCTTTCAGTGTTTATGTAGGCAAACCTGCCTGTGTTAGAACTACATAATCAACAGTTTATGACACACACTTTAATTTTAAGTGGGAAATTCTGATTGATTTTGGTAGAACAACAACATAAAGATTGATTCATGTCATTTCTGTGTCGCTCAGAGTTTTTTTTTTTGTTTGAGTAGGAAAAAAATGGATTAAAATCGGAAATCGAGTTCTGTGGAAAAAAAATCGGGGATTTCACATTTATAGACTATATCGCCCAGCCCTACCTCAAGGTTTCAATCAGTCAATCAATTTTATTTATAGAGCACTTTAAAATACAAACAGAGTTTGAGCCAAAGTGCTGTACAGCGGGGGAAACCCAAGAAGAGTCAAGAACATAAAGAGTACACCAAATGATAAGATAAAAACATCATGAAAAAGATGAAGACAGATGAACACAGTAGAACACAATTGTGTCTGGGCAGCACAAGCACATTACACACAGACTTCCACAGCCATTATTAGATGGAGTCAAGGCTGGAAACTCAAACAACCACAGAAGGCAGCATGAAGCCGCTATAACAGCCGTCATCATACGCTCAGACAGAAAGACACAGATGCATACATACACACCACCACTTCCACAAATGACACATGGGCAAAAAAGAAATATGAAAACTTAATTCAGATAAGACTGAACTCATGAGAAGGCAAGAGAATAAAAGTGAGTTTTAAGGTGTTTTTTGAAACAGTCCAGTGAGCCTGCAGATCTAACATGTAATGGGAGGTCGTTCCACAGCCTTGGTGCAGCGATTGCAAATGCCCTGTCTCCAAGGGTTTTTCTGTGGGACCTTGGTACAGTAAGGAGTCCTTGATTTGATGATCTGAGGGGCTGTGCAGTGCTGTACAATGATATTAGTTCAGTGATGTAGCTGGGAGCAGTGTTGTGATAAGCTTTATATACAAACAAAAGAATTTTGTAGGGTATTCTAAATTGAACAGGGAGCCAATGAAGTGATGCGAGTATGGGTGTAATATGATCTCTTTTTTTACGCCTGCAAAGCAGTCGTGCTGCAGCATTTTGAACCAGCTGTAGTCGCTGTATTGAAGACTGGTTGATTCCAAAATACAGGGAATTACAGTGGTCAAGTCTGGAGGATATCAGGGCATGGATGACTTTCTCCAAGTCTTTATGTGACAGAAATGGTCTGATTTTTGATATGATCCTGAGCTGAAAGAAACTAGATTTGATTACAGAGCTAATTTGTTTGTCAAACTTTAAATTACTGTCAAATATTACTCTAAGGTTCTTTGCATGAGGTGTTATGTATTCTGATAGGTGACTGAGAGAGGGCAGGACGGTGTTAGGGGAGTTTGTGGGATGGAAAACTATGATCTCAGTTTTGCTATCATTTAAGTGCAGGAAGTTGTTTGCCATCCATACCCTAATATCCTCCAGACAGGTAATATCCTAATAGGTATCCTCCAGATTTGTCTGGATTTATGGACGACTGCAGTCCAGTGTTCACTTTAATTTAGTTTTAGTCTTTTGCCCAAAATATCTTTTAGTTTTAGTCATAATTTCGTCTCTAAATTCTTTTAATTTTAGTCTAGTTTCAGTTGATGAACACTTTGGTCGATGAAATCTGCTGTATATTTAGTCGGCTAAAGTTTAAAGTGTAAAGGGTAAGGCATTTTTATGTTTCCTTGAACTTCTGAAGTCCTGTTTTTTCCCCAATATTGCGATTTACTCTGCAATTGTTTTAATGTTCCTCATCTTATGTATTCTTAAACAAACATAAGCAGTAGATCTTTTTATAGTAAAATCAATATGACATTAAATTAATCTAAGGATAAAAGATTTGAGGAAAAAGTGGAGAAGGGTAGAACAGAATTAACATAGGTATGAAATTGTAAAAACTGAGTAAAAATGGTATGAAAGCGGAAAAAGGTTAGTGAATAGGTGCAAAATAGGTATGAAATTGCAAAAAAAATTGGGAAAAAATTGCAAAAATATCCAAAGTAGCTTAGGAAAATTGATTATGGCAGTAAAATTGGGAATTAAATTTGAAATTAAATTTCAAAAACCATGTAAAAATTCCAAAAATGGTTCTGACAGTGGCCAAAAAAAGATGAATGGGGGCAAAATAGGCATAAAGATGTAAAAACAGAGTTAAAAAAAGGTTAAAATGGTCCAAAAGTGGGAAAAAGTGTATGAATAGAGGTAAATAAATAGGCATGAAATTGCAAAAAACTACATCACAAATATTGAACCTTCTGCGATTTGAAAATTGCAACAAGCCATATTGCAATTTAATCTAATTTGCAATTAATTGTTCATCTCAATAATAATAATGATAATAATGATGATCAGCTAAAAGCCAGACTAAAAAGGTAGGTCTAGAGTTTGCTTTTAAAAATATGAACATACATTTGTTGATGAACATGTCAGATAACTTAGAGTTTTTGGTCGATGTGCTCTTGTTTCTATAAGTTACTGTCTAGTTTTCATCAGGGGAAAAAAGGCTGTTGATGATGAAAATAATCCAAAGACTTTCTGTGTTTTCAGGTTCTTCAGATGGACCAGTATCGGGCTGCCAAAGGTCTCCCTCCTCGCAGACTCTCCTCCACCCCCATCAAGTCTCCTCCTAAGCTTTCCCCTCGGAGGTGCAGCAGCCTGGATGGAGGTGGTGCAGTAAAGAGCAGCGCTGTGAACCCTGAGGCGGTGAAGAGCAGAGAGGTTACACTAAGCAGAGTAAATGACAGAAAGCTGGACACTAAAACTGAAGAAGGCTCTGATGTGTCGTCCATTTCCGGCTCGGAGGAGGAAGTCACAGTCGACCCTCCTTTGTTTCCCGGCGCCCTTCGCTTCCCTGCACGGTCCAACCAGCCGTATGACAAACATTCATACCAGGACGAGGACAGCTGCAGGGACGACGGAGACGAGTCCACTCTGTTAGAGGACAAGTCCACGCAGCAGGGTCGAGTCGTGTTCGACGACGACGACACCTGGAACGACCTGGAGGATGCCGCAGTCTGCTCGGCCAATGGCAGCAGAGGAGTCAGCCCAGTCTGTAGGGCAGAGCGGACTCTGCAGAGGAAGGTGGCCGTCAGCAAAGGTGCTGAGGCAGAAAAGGGCTCAGCCAATCAGGAACCTCCTCCTGCCTCCCAGCTCATGACCAGACTGTTCCCCTCTCTGAAGCCAAAGACCCAGAATGCACCTCTTCCTCCTCCTCCTCTTCCTCCTGCTGAGTCCAAACAGTCAGAGGATGCAGGTGAGAAAGACTCAGCATCTCTTTTTCTTTATCGACAGACTGAAGGTGAGCAGGAGGTGAAGAAGGAAAAATAGACTTCAAATATTTTAGCAGCAGGGCTCAGGACTAACTTTTTGAATTGGTTGCAACGGTTCACCTAATAATTTTTTAAGGTGCACCAGCACAAAAGTTAGGTGCACCCACATTTTTCATTGTGTCACCTTTCACGCCATAAGGTCACCATTTTTTTCTCCATAACTTTTATATCACGTAAATGATTTTTAAACAAGAGTGAGATGAAAAGAATTAGTGTTTATTCGAAGCAAAATTATATATCAGAAGAAAAACAGAGCGTTTAAAGAGCTTCACTGAATAAAATTGATCATTTCAAACTAAAACATTAATTAGAATAAAACATTTCCAAATAAAAGTGCTTTAATGAACTGAAATTTAATATTTCAAACTCAAACATCTTAAGTTAAAGATGCTATGAGGAGTTTCTAAGTAATTGCATAAAAGTCTCCCTTTTAGATATATGCCTGATGGAAATACACACTTTAAGATGAGTTTTATAGCATCAAAATAGGTTATCTATAAATGCTATTCCTTAGCTTCACAGTCGGGTCGGACAGGGCTGGACTGGCCTGGATACTCAACTTCAGGAACAAGACAATTAAAACTAGAGCAAATTTATATTATTCAGACACGTCTTAGAGCACCGGGCTGTAAGTAGCCATATATAGCCAGCTACAAAACTACAATACTAAGTTTTCCAAAAATTGCTTGTTGTCACACATCAAAAACTACCGCTACGTAACTAGAAAGAGATACATTACTTCGTGGCTTTGCATCCTGTAAGTTGTTGAAAAAAGAAGTTGTAAAGCAATGCAGAGTTCTGAGGAAGGTCTGAGCTGCATTCATTAGCATCACAACAAACACACGCTTTGGCTTGGGTCACGTCTTTTGGTGCGTTCCAGTTGTAGTCAGAAGTCGGAATTTCCGGATTCCGAGTAGGAAACTGCAACTGGAACGTCGTCCCCCGAAGTCTGAATTTCCTACTGGGATCTCTGAGAAACCTCGTCACCCCTGAGTTGACAATGGAAGATGGATGCCCCCAGTGTGAACAGTTATTTAGCTCCTGTAATAATCCATTTATTGTCACTTCTGACTGGGGTGTGTGGCTCTAGATCAGCTGTATACATAGTATTGTTAGACTTACATTTACAAAAATGCTGCCATAGTGATAATCACATTCTTCATGTGATATTTGTGAACAACAACACAGGGCGTGCTAACAACAGCTAACAATAGCCTGGTAGATCAGCATGTTTTTTTCAGACTTCAGCTGGAACGCCGATAAGACAGAGATGATGTCACTCCCATTTCCGAGGTTACTGGAACGCAGCATTACGACAGTCGGCGTGCATGCTCATGGGTAGCAGAGTCTTAATGTCGCCGGTAATAGATTCTCCTCATAGCTCCTTTAAATTAAATATTTCAAAATAAAGCAGGCGCTGGGTCTTGTTGTTTTTAGGCAAATTTTTCCGCTACCTCAGTTATTTTTGTCAAATTAAATATGTAAGAGTGCACCTAAGATTTTTTTCTTGGTGCACCAGTGCGCCCACAAAAAATGTTAGGTGCACTCTTACAAATTTTGGGTGCATGTGTGCCATAAATGGTTGCACTCTGGCACCCTGAGCAGAACAAGTCCACAGAAAGCGTTTATTTTTGGAGTGACCATTTGTTTAAAAGACTCACAGAAAAATGTGAATATAAAACTGAAACTTTAACCAAACTTTAAGGATTACTGATACACCGCGGGGATGTGATTTACGCAGGCAAATGAAGTCCGATATCCAAAAGTTCTGCTATTTCCAACGGTTTATTTTTTGGTGAACAAAAGATCGAAGGAGATCTCGGCTCCTGCTGCCTCTAAAAAACCATCGGCCCACCCCGGTGCATGCTGACCGTCTGTCACCTACCTAAATTACTTCAGTGCCGACAGTTCATCATTACAAGACAAACAAAACTAATAATAATATACCAAACATCTAATTATAGTTAACAAATGACTAGCCAAAATATAAATATGTATATATTCAACCCCAAACATCGAACTTAAATGAATTATAAGACAGGAAAATGTTGCTAAATCTAACAACTAATACTCCAAATTACTTCCAAATTAAAATAAACCACTAAATACATAAACATAAACAAATAGCTCCAGCACTTTTTATTTCTGTTTTCAAAAATGTAACAAATTATTGTTTTGGAACAGGCAGATAGTTAAATATTAATATCAGCAGATGTGAATATTTCTGCCAATATTTACTGCAGATTTTTTTTTATCTTTTATATATTTGAGCTTTAAGGTTGCAGAATTTTTCCTCATTAATTATAATTTGCAAGAATAAGTTGAAAAAACTGGAGCTCATTTTCTGTCAGGAAACTCTAAAATACATGCATGTAATGTGGTAAACCTAAAAAATCTGCTTAGTTATTTACGCTTATTGGTTTCAGTATTAGATTTGGCTAAAATAAATGTTTAAAACTGGCCTAATGGATACTGACTCCCAATGTGATGTTTCTCATGCTGTCACACCATGGTCATAACTTTGATACGATTTTGGTAAAAACAAAAAATATTGATGCCTGTATGATGCAACATAGCATCCAATAGTAGGCTATTGTGCTTTTCAGTTATTAAGAACTGCATGTACACACTGTCAAAGCTGTTCCTTTAATTTATTAAGCTAATTTGAATTAAATATTGTTAGTCTCTAAAGAAGAACAGATGTGTTGTACCAGATTTAGCCGACTAGCTCGTTTCCATCTGCAGTCTCTGAACAATAAAACGAAAAGTAGATTTAAACACAAATGCACACAAAAGCACACACAATCATGACATAATGATTACGGAACAAAATACAGATTTAAAAATGTTTGTACAGACATACCAAAATATGTGTCAAGAGGTCTGACTAATGAAGCCAAGATTGGTTTATTAAAATCCACATTTTGACTTTTCGAGAAAAAAAGGGGAGACGGTGCCGAGTTCAAAGGTTAAACCATATTTTAAGGGCTCCATAAGAAAAAGCTGGTTGTGCAGAGGTGGGACCACATTTTTGGAAACTGCTCATGCTGTCAGAGTTTTGATTTTTGTAAAATATAGACAACATTCTGCACACTACATTCACATTTATCTGAATTATCAACATCATTTTGGGGAATTTTGTCGTGGGCTTTTGTGAAAATCAAAATATGTGCTTTTATTGGGTCCCAGGGCCTAAAAATCCACTTGGCCTAAAGATAAAATCCCTAATTTTTTCCACAACACTTGATTACCAATTTAAAGCAATTTTCCCTCTCAAAAAAAAAAAAAAACAACTCCAAGTAACACGAATATAACACCAATCAAGGTTTGCCTGATGATCTCAAAATATATTCCCAAACCAAACTGAATTTCCCTCTTAAAGCGTGTCATAAAATATTGATTATTTAGTTCAAAACATAGGCATGTTTGTCTACATGAACACTGAGAGCTGAGCTATTTCACAGCACATAAACAAAACAATTTGTCTCCTTTAAAGACCAAATACACGTCTATAAATGTGCATGTGCTAAACCTGACAGAGCCACCATCATAAAAAACTACATTTTCAGTATTTTCAAACATCAAAATAATTTAAAACTGGAGTAATTCAAGAAAATAATCTTGATTTTTTTTTTTTAGTTTTTAAATCTTCTGCCAAAATAATTCAAATTAATCTGCTTAAAGCTGGGGTCTACGATTTGAAACTGCAGCCTGCCCCTCCTTCCCTCACCTCTCCCCTCCGTGTTCCAAGATCCCGCCCCCAGCTCGTGTCGCCTCTTATCAAGCCCCCTCGGACAGAGCTACGAGCGACTAGCACAATATATCAGCAGCAAACTCAATCAAAAACAGCTCAGCTCAACTGAAAGTATCAAACACGACAGACATCCCCCTTGTAACACACAGCAGTAGCCATTTCAACTGGACCGGCGGCAATGCGGGTCTGGCGCCGCCAGAGCGGAGCCGAGTGTGGGGGAGGATTTATCTTTCTCAGCCTGTCCTCCACAGCTCAGCTTACAGTGCAAACGATTAGCGGCTAACAGGCTAACCCGCTCCCCTACAAGTTATTAGCCCGTGCAGGCACAAACTAACCAGAGTTATTCAGCAGACATCTCCCACTGTAGTAAACAAAGCCATTACCTGATCAACCAGGGGCGAAACGGTCGATGCTGAAGGTCTGACGGCCGGCTGAGGCTATTCGTTAGCCGTTAGCCCGCTAACAGACCTCAACCAGCGGGCAGAGCTCCGTTGGGCCCCGCGGGAGAGGGAGGTGGCTTCGGTCTCGGCGCTAGGCTTTTCCGGCTCCATGATAGTTCAGTAGCTAACGCTGCTAGCTGCTCACCGGAGGTAGAGGGGAGGAGACGGGACCATGATGACGCACTACGCATGACGCCATGAGTGAGGGAGACAGGGGATTGGATGGACTCACGGACCAACTCACGGACCAATTGAACCTTACAGGCTTCTAGGTTTGATTGGTCAGCTAGTATGCAGCTTTTCAGCGGATATACTGAATGGATTTTTTTCATTCTTTTTGGTCTTTATACTGTGTAGATAGGACCATAGGACCATAACAGCCTTATAAACGGTGTTATTAATATGTACAAAGCCTCCAAATCATAGACCATAGCTTTAATCGATATAACGTCTGAAATACTGCATTTGTAGGGCAGATATTGCTGCTCATAGTTCTGGTCAATCCAAACAGATAACAGATTGTTTTTTTTTTTGTGATCAAATTTTTATTAATTTTCTTGAATGAGATCAACAAATTACCAGAACTGTAACACAACAAAGAACAACAAACATGACAAAATGAGCAATGAAACAAAACCCTACCTCACCCACCCAATTAAAAAATAAATAAATAAAAATATATATTTATAATAATAATAATAAAATAACGTTAGATTAAATTAAATTAAATTAGATTAAATTAATAATAATAATAAAACAAATAATGATAAGTTATAATTAGATGCAATGCCACCGGGATTATTCGTTTCCCCACAAGATACCAGGGAGAGAGAAACCATTTATGTACTTCAATACATATCATACACTCTCGCTGTATATTCCAAATACATTATGTCAAGTCAAAGCGGTTGAATGAAGAAAATCAAATCAGAAGGTCCTTTAGTGACTCTGCTGCAGTTCTCCAGTGATGCAGATTAACTTCAGAGGCTCCATTTATTCGAGCAGTAACAGAAAGCAGATTGTTGAATGTCTCGAAAATCCCAGAGCTTGAGATTTGATTCTTATCATGTTTATTTATTTATTTGTCTTCTTCCAGGTCAGCAGGCTCAGTCCAGACAGCTCAGAGAGAGGCTGGTGGAGCTGGAGATCGAGATCGAGAGATTTAAGAAGGAGAACGCTGCGCTTACCAAACTCAGACAAGAGAACGAGAAAAACCAAGAAAACCTCAGGTGAAGGTTATTTTTAGAGCTCATCTTTGGAAAAAAAGATTTTCAGACTGTAATGTTTTTTTATTCCTTACCTTAGTCTTTAAATCATTTATCTTGTGTCTGGCCATCACTCTTTTCTGTCTCATTTTGCTGATCATTCATGAATCTTTTTATTTGATGACACATTTCTGCTCGACTTCGCATCGACTGATCTGCTTCGTCTTTCCAGTCGGGAAATGCTTTTGAAGATTTGGTTTTATTTTTCCTTTTCTGACTTCTGAATGTCCTTGTTGTGTTTTGCAGGAAAGAGCGTCTCGAGTTTGAGAAGATGAAGGCGGAGGAGGTGGAAAAGTTTGAGGAGCACAAGAAAGAGGAGAACAGAAAACTTCAAAAAGAGCGAAAGCTGTTTGAGAAGCACGCTTTAGCTGCCAGAGCAATTCCTGACAAGAAGGAACGAGAAGAAATCCAGGTGACACATCTTTTCCCACATCAGTAATTCACAGCTGTGGGTGTGTTTTCCATGCTGATTATTCACTGTTTTTAAAAGGCTCCTTCTGCTGCCCTCGAGTGGTGGAAAAAGTGTTTATCCATGATAAGAGAGAGCAGTTAGACCAATCAGATCAGCTTATTTAACCTGTTCAGCCCTAAAGTACGGGGATGCTTCATGCTCTCCAACAAAAACATAAAAAAGTGAACTAACAATGTAGAAACAAACAGGAAAGTTTCAGCTACACAACCATATAAACATATTTTTTTTAATTTACTTTTTTTATTGAATCCATAATGTTCCAACAAATATTCCACTTACATGTACAGTTTTTCCACCCGAGTTAAGTCATACATCTCCACAGGGGACACAAAACAAGATAGGTACAGAATCTCAAGTTTACAGTAGAGTAAGTGGGAAGAAGAAAAAAAACACTTCTTCTCTTTTATTCTCTCACTCCAGTCCTTGTTTCCCCTCTTTTTTACAAATGTCTCTTCTCTTCTGTTGGAGTGTGATACAAATTAAATCAACATGTGAACTATAAACAGGTTTGTAGCCTGAAACTAAGGAGCCAATAATCTACAGCATACAAAATATTTACTTAACAAAATCTCTTCTCAATGGAGACGCAAAATCAACCCAGTTTTCCCAGTAGCTGTTAAAAGTGTCTGTTTTAAGTCTTGACAGAAAAGTCAGTTTCTCCATTCTATAAATATTAAGCATTACCTCTGTCCAACCCTCTATATTTGGTTTATCTGTCTTTAACCATTTCCTAGTGATTGCTTTTTTAGCTGCCACCAACATTATTCGAAAAGTATTTTTCTCCTGAACTTGTGACCTCCTGAATCTCTTTTCCCAGATGTAAGACTTCAAATGTAAATGGAAGTTGCACTTTCAGAATCTTTTCCATATTCTTCTTTAACTCCTGCCAATATAAATGAACAATTTTTACACAAACCAAACACAACGTCAACACCAAGCAAATTAATTATCAAATATCAAAATCTCTTTCACTTTGATTCAAACTTGGGTTGATTTGTATGTAGATTTATTTGAATGGGAAAATGTGGAGAGTTCTGCTTGATTTTTTACAAACGAAACAACATGGATAAGCAGCAGAAGATATAAACTGTTGTAATTGGGTGTAATGAACACCAAACGTGACATAAAAGTGAAATCTAAAGTTTGGTATATCAGAAATGTCAAATGGGACTAATGGAGCCAAACTGTGCCAAGATTGGGCCTGACCACTCTGTAGTAAAACCTCTCTAACTTTGCTCTGCATCACTTTATCAGACTCAAACTTGGCAGAAGTAATGTTCACATATTTTCACATTCATTCATAGAGTTCTAAAGCTGCAGCTGCATCATTTCAAAGAGATATTCACAATAAAAACTTGTTTTATTTTAGGCGAGGATGAAAATTTCAAATGATTCTGACTAGGGCTGGACGATTTGAGAAAATAATTTAATTTTTTCCCAATATTGTGATTTACTCTGCAATTGTTTTAATGTTCCTCATCTTATGTATTCTTATACAAACATAAGCAGTAGATCTTTTTATAGTAAAACCAATATTAAATTAAATTAATCTAAGGATAAAAGATTTGAGAAAAAGTGGAGAAGTGAAGAACAGAAACAAAATAGGAATGAAATTGTAAAAACTGGGTAAAAATGGTATGTAAGCGGAAAAAGGTTCATAAATACGTGCAAAATAGGTATGGAATTGAAAAAAGGGGGGGGGGGGGGTTGGCAAAAAAATCCAAAAGTAGCTTAGGAAAATTGATTATGGCAGCAAAATTGGGAATTAAATTTGAAATTAAATTTCAAAAACCATGTAAAAATTCCAAAAATGGTTCTGACAGTGGCCAAAAAAAAAAAATGAAAGGGGAGCAAAATAGACATAAAGTTGTAAAAACAGGGTTAAAAAAGGTAAAAATGGTCCAAAGTGGGAAAAAATGGTATGAATAGAGGTTGAAAAAAATGGGCATGAAATTGCAAAAAACTACATCACAATGCCCAAATGTTCAACACATTCAGGGCTAAAAATATTGAACCTTCTGTGATTTGAAAATTGCAACAAGCCATATTGTGATTTAATCTAATTTGCAGTAATTGTTCAGCCCTAATTCTGACTTCTATCTTCATTTACTCTGTCACAGTAACACATATACTGATAATTCACATCTGGACAAATCTCTCAAGTGTTACTTTTATTATGACACCAGAATATTTTAAACAGACCTTGTGGTTGCAGACATTCACTCTTTTCTTTGTGAGGATGTCATTTTAGAAGAGAGACTTAAAAAAAGGCTGAAAAGGTTAATTTTTTCAGGTTGAAAATTATTTATTTTCATGAGCTGCAGTACTAAGGGAGTAAAACCTGAATCCTTAAACAACATTCTGCATAGCATCTAAAAATAGTTGGAACTTGAATTTAATTTATTTATTTGATCAGGACAATGCAGTTTAACATGTTTCCATCACTAAGTATGAATCTGATGTGCTGCACAGAGAGTTTAAAGCAAATGCTCATTCCAGACTTTGTCCCTAGTTGGGCCTTTAAATGAACAAGTCGGAAAATGTACAATATATAACAGCATAAAATAACAAAAAAGTTTACAGAACAACAATAAAATACATGTTCACGAGGTGCTGGTTTGGCGGAGTGGTTAGCAACCAGGCACCCCATGTACTTGCTTCTGCTGGTCCAGGTTTGAATCCCACCTGTGACCAGTTTGCAGAGTGTCTTCCCCTACTCTCTCTCCCCCTTTCACAAGCCTATCCACTGTCTCTCTCTCCTATCAATAAAGGCACAAAATGCCTAAAAATATACATTTAAAAAAAAAAAAAAAAATACATGTTCACATAAAAAAACTAATTTTACAAACCAGTTAAAAATAAAAAGAAACATGGCAGACTAAGAATGATCACAGCTCTGGTTTGCTTTAGAACTTGACTTTTGTAGAGAAGGTTTTAAATCTGTGGTTAATTTGATTTCTGTTGGTAATAAACTCCAGAGTTTAGAGCCTTTAAAAGAGAAATCTGACTGTCCAAATGTTGACTTACATTTTTGTTTTCTACAGTTTCCATTCACCGTGCTTCTTGTTTCTATGCTGCTGTTCTGTCTTTGATTAAATTTGGATAAGGGTTCAGGAGTGAGATTATTAAAACATTCACAAACTAATTTAACCCTTTAACTCCCAGCTCAACCTTCTGGCAGAGATCATTAAATTCAGGAATATGTAATGTGTTAAATAAACATAATATGTTAGTTTCTGTCCATTTTTATGTTGCAGAAAAGGTACAAACAAGCTAAAGACCCGATATTTTGTTTGTGGAATTTGAAGGTTTAAAAAGTAAAAAAAAAAAAGATTTAAAAAAAAAGTTAAAAGCTACCATAATTATTATACTAAATTATTTAATTTTTATTTTAATCTATTATCACCATAAATTAGAAACAGTTACATTGGCATAGAAGAAAAAAAATGCAAGAAAGTGCTGGAGAGGTGAAAAAAAACCCAAAGTGGGCTTGTCCAAGATACCTCCCCAAATAGAATTAATAATAACATATAAGAAGATAAAGAAATAAAATAGAATAAACTCAAAATAACTCAACAACAAACAAACAAACAACAAGCAAATGAATTAATGAATGAGAACAATAAGAAGCTTTGGGATGTTGATGTATCATATATGACTTTAGTCTGAATTTAAAACTGGTCAGAGATGTTTTTGTTAAATGAGAATATGAATTCCAAATTAATGAACCTCTGTAAGTAAAAGAAAACTGACATTGTGAAGTATGGTTTAGGTTACTCTTTAGTAATTTCCCATCACTCCTTCCTGTCAGGCGCTGAAGCAGCAGCTGATCTCGCTGCAGGAGGAGCTGAGGAGTCGTGAGAGCCGCTGGGCCTCCACACACAACCGACTCCGACAGCAGATCGACTCCCTGAACCAGGAGAACAGCTCTCTGCGGGACGAGGTAACTCTGGTTACACCTGAGCCTGGGCCTCATCATGAGGTGGAACAAGTACAGATCAAGAAATGACATGCATGTTAAACAGGGCTCCAGAGTGAAACCATTTATGGTGCACTGAGAAAAAATGTTAGGCGCACTCTTACAAACTAATTTTGACAAAAGTAACTGAGGTAGTGGGAAAAGGACAAGACACAACACCTGTTTTATTTTGAAATATTTAATTCAACTTGAGATGTTTGAATTTGAAATTAGGGCTGGGTATTGATTCAGATTTTCTGGATCGATTGGATTCAATATTACAAGGTTTCAAATTGATTTGATTCACGATACAATAAGATATTTATTCAGTCTGGGATATCTCAGTTTAAATAATACTGTAAACTTTAAAAGTGACTTTTGACCTGGTGCAGTATTAAAATTGTTTTTACATTAAGAAATGAACCCAAAGCAGTTACATTAATCTTATATTAATTATATACATTAATGCGTATTCTGCATATTACTTGTTTTCTGTCCAACTCCTCTTTTCCTTCGTGCTCGTAAAATCTGAAATACGTCCATACGTCAGCCTTTAAACTCTCCAGTGTTGCCCATATAGTGCTGTTTGCTTCTGCTGTGTTTGTTTGATTACTTGCAGTAACATCTCATGAGATCTTGTTCAGTAGAAAGCAACGCTAAACACAGATCACGCAGTACTAGCAGGGTTGATACCACAGGCTGCTTCTCTGCACATCCAAAGAAGAAAAAACTACCCAAGTTAAAAGATCCATCTTTGGACTTTATGGATCGATTATGAACCAGTTAAAGAGAAATCCATTAAATCGATTTTTTAAACCCAGCCCTATTTGAAATATTAAATTTCAGTTAATCAAAGCACTTTAAACACTTTTATTTGGAAATGATTTATACTGCTTTATTGTTTTAGTTTGAAATTGTCAGTTTTATTCAGTGAAGCACTTTAAATGCTCTGTTTTTCTTTTAATATATAATTTTGCTCTGAATAAACACTTATTCTTTACATCTCACTCTTGTTTGAAAATCATTTAAGTTATATAAAAGTTATGGAGGAAAAATGGTGACCTTATGGCGTGAAAGGTGACACTATGAAAAATTTGGATGCACATAACTTTTGTGCTGGTTCACCTTAAAAAAAATTATCAGGTGCACCGCTGCAACCAATTCAAACAGTTAGTCTGGAGCCCTGATGTTAGTCCATCATATTCAGGAGCATTTGATGTTTGCTGCTGGTAAAGTGCTCAGTTTGCAGCCCAGTGAAGGTGCAGAGATGAACAGAAAGACTGTATTCACCCAGAGAGAAGTTTAAATCATTCAATCAATCAATCAAACTTTATTTACAGAGCACTTTTCTTACAAAAAATGTAGCACAAAGCGCTTTACAAACAGACAGATGGATTAAAATGAAGGATTTATGACCCAAACCTACTTCACACCCAAGGTAGGCTGTTCCATAAGCAGAGGCCATAGTAGTGAAAAGATGGTAAATGATGCTGTAGCTGTTTTGCTTTTTACATTTTGGCTAAAGTTTTCTACTCTAACTGCTTTAATAATGTCCGTAATCATAAGACTCTCATGTTGTTTTAAAGGTGCGAATGTTGGAGAAGCTTCGCCTCAGTGCCTTAAAGAAGAGCCAGGTCAATGCAGAGAAAGAAGCATGTCCTAAAGACGGCCCCAAAATGTCTGACAACGTTTCCACTGTGCCCAAAGGAGTCAAATTTGCTGTAAGGACATTATTTTGTATTTTCAGTAGGGATGGGAAATAATAAGATTTGATCAATACCAGTGCTGTTAGCGATGTTGCTAATCGATCCAATTCTTTAACGACTCTCTTTTTGATTCCTGCAGATTTTCCATTAGGGCTGAACGATTTGAGAAAATAATCTAATTGCAGTATTTTTCCCCGAAATTGCAATTGTGATTTACTCTGGGATTGTTGTAATGTTCCTTATCTTATGGATTCTTAAACAAACATAAGCAGTTTTGATACCTTCAGTGAGAATCTACAATGTAAATATTGATGAAAATAAAGAAAACACATTGAATGAGAAGGTGTGTCCAAACTTTTGGACTGAACTGTGTGTCTCAGAACATCAGCCTCTAGTTCAGGAGATTTTTCAGATATTTTGGCTCCACTCACTGGTTAAATCCACGAGTGCTCGATGGTTTCAGGTGATGAAGGTGACCCATCAGGCTTTTCCAGTGTGATGCGCAGCACCAGTTGAGGAGAGAAAATCAGCTGAGCTAAAGTTTCCAAACTCTTTGTGGTACGTACATTTCTTCATGCTGTTGATACGTCTCTTTCTCTTTCTGTTTGCTCAGAGTCCTCTGGACTCCAGAGGCAGCAGCAGCAGCAGTCCTCCCTTCAACAGCTCTGCTCCAGTCCTCTTAAAGACCTCCAGAGAGAGCATTCAGGCTGCTGCAGGTCAGTAAAGACTTTATAACACATGGACACTCATTAAATCAAATATAAAACTGTTTCCTGGTGAAGATCTCACAGGCTTTGGAGCTTCAGGCTCCCATGTATCATCATTAAATATAAAAGTTATTTCTTAACTGAACAAAGGGCCTTTTGTGATTTTCTGTTTATAGGCATGAAGAGCAGCCTGAGAAAACCACCAGCACCACTCGCTTCTTCATCATCATCCTCTTCCTCTGCAGCACCAGGCAGAAGGAAGGAGGAGAAGACCACAGTGGCCCCCTTTAAGAGCCGGGACAAACCTCCAGAAAAAGACAAGACACATGTCTCATCGGTGAGGCTTCAGCAAAATGCTCCCTCTTATATGAAAGGCTCCGAAGTTAAACTTTGGCCATCAGGGAGCACGAACTTTAATAAAACAATCACAGAGGAGTCAAGACGTAGTGACCCAGTCACACCGCCTGCCTTCACTGTTAACTCTTCTTTAAATTAAGACTCTATTCTATAAAAAGTCACTCAATGAGGCGGGCATATTAAGCTGAAAACCAGAGTGTTGGTTTCATGAAAATACTAAACAGCATGAGGGATAAAAATGTTTAAAAATGGACTCCTGCTTTTTACTGGGATTGCCCTCTGCACGAACCAGGTAGTCCACTTTCAGAAGAGTTTGATCCCTTTAAGCAGGAGTGTTGGCTTCCCATGTCGTGAAACACAGTGGGCTGATGAAGGAGGTGGAGGGCAACAGTTAACAAATGGTCACGATATTAACGGTAGTTCAGGTCTACTAGTGCTCAAATCTGGAGAACATGTACTCAGTATTAGTTAATTATTGGGCAAGTAAACCATTAGTGAAGTCTAAAGTCTTTTTAAAAGTACTAATGCAAATTCAAATTTGTTATTCTGGATAACAGAACAAGGAGGCGCTTCTCCAGGATCACAACAAATCACATTCATTCATTTATTTCATCCCACTGAACATTAAAAATAATAATATAAATGCAAAAAAAAATAGATAAAGTGCAATAGTTAAAAAAATAGTTCAAGACCGTTTCAGAAGTTTCAAGTCCTGGTGTGTTTAACAGCTGCACAGCTTGTTACTTCCTTACTAAAGGATTTATTTGGGCCTACTAGAACTACTACTAAAAAAATGTTATTAAGGAAAACAAAACTTTACAAGTAGTTCAAGTAACCACTGTCGTCATATAGGGGGGAAAGGTGATGACAATTCTAAGAATTTAACTCAAGAATGATGAAGCATAATTACAGAAAAATGTCACTGATTTGAATTTTTTTTTACTGCTGTTAAAGAACCAGTTTTCACCTAAAATAAGCCTTACCATTTTTCATTTTCTCACCATTTTTATTCATTTGTTTTTATTTAGAAACTAGAATCTCCACCCAAAGACTCAGAGGCCCGTGAGGTGGAAGAGCCAGAAGCAGCTAAAGAAGTGATCACACATCCTGACGGGAAGGTGGGTCACATTTAACGTGTCATTTTGGAAACATTTTCATACCCCTCAGGGATATTCAACTAAAATTTAAGGAGGTCCAGTTCAAGAAAATTACTTGAAGCAAAGGTCTGAAAGATCATGTCTATTTGATGAGATAGATATTTTAGTAGCCTATTAGTTATTTCCACATCTGCATATAATCAGTACTTTGTCAAATCAAATGAATCCAGTACAATTCAAAAGCTTTTTTAAAACTTTAATTGTCATGTAACACAGAAATGAACATATATTCATGACTGCCAATATGTATAATGTTCTCTCATTCAAAAATAAAAGTAGAGGAAAATCAGAGGAACAGATTTTTCACCCTAAGAAGAGAAATGTCATAGCAGGTCTAAGAAAAATACATTTATGAATTAAGTAACAAATAGTGCATAACTTTAGAAAAATAAAATAAGGGAACATTCTGGCTCCAACTCAGCTCTTTCCTGTTTCACGGTCTCTATCTCTCCCTTCCTCAGTCTTTAACCAAACTTTATCCGGGGCAGGAGTGTTGCTCTTTCGTCTTCTCCGTCTTTTTCTGCACAGCGTAAAGTCAGTATTTACTTCCGGGTATGCACAGACTCAGGATGGCTTAACTCGCCTGTGATTGGTCTGTACACCTCGTCACCCACCAAACCGCTGCTGTAAAGTCTACAAAAGCTGCGCCGCTTAAAGCAGTAGCGCCCCGTTAGTTTTTCAGTAATAATTCTTCTGCTTTGGCCCTGAGTCTGGGTCCGAATGGGACGGTTTCTGGGTCCAGACCCGGACCGGGGTCCGCCAGTTAGTGACCTCTGCTCTACCTACTCTGCATGACCATAGAGTCGGGCTCTAAAGAAGCTACAGTCAAACATGTCGCTCACATCAGAAATGTGTTTATTTAGAAGGATCTCCATTAGTTTCTACCAAAGCAGCAGCTAGTCTTCAAACAGTCAAACATAACAGAACATTAAAAGACAGCAAACTTGGTCTCTACACAGCAGCTGTGCTGGAGATCATGTCAACACGTTGATGCAGACCAATCACACGTATTCTGGTCATTCCCAAAACCAAAAGGGTATTGGGAAGAAATATGGCAAAATCTGCAAAAAATATCAGGATATCAGAAACCTAAATCATGTAAGATCTTGTATTTAGGAAATTTGTCACATGATGTAATACAAAAAAAGGACGAGTATCTCTTAAAATATTATCAGCAAGTAAAAAAGTGATCACCAGACTGTGGCACAAAGTAGAGCCACTGACTGAGGAGCAGTGGGTGTGCACTGTCGAAGAATATTTGTAATGGAGAAACTCACTCACACATTTAGATTACAGGAATCACAATTTGTGGAAAAGTGTGAAAAATGGACTGTTTTCAGGACTGAAGAGGACAGCAGCACTCACTGGACAATAAGGACACTGATGTGAGGAGGATGATAAATGAGATGGAGTTTGCTTTGCCCTGATACTGTAACTGTTTCAAAAACAAAACACAATAAAAATGAGTTAAAAAACAATAAAGAAGACAGCAAACATTTTACAATAATACAATGTACCCCCCCCCCCCCACCTCATCAGTAACTTATAGTGAGTATCAAAGACACATGAAACATCTGCACCAATTTAATAATAATAAACTGTGTCCATCCAGAGTTCAGTCTGTAGTATTGACAATTGTTTTGTAAAAACAAAGAACTATTGAGAAGAAGATTGACATAAAAAATTCTGCATTACTAAAAATGTATAATTCATGAATATGTTGTTGTCAGCCTAAGTATGCAAATATATGTTATTAAATTTCTTTTTGAAGTTGATTTTACTGTTTGATTTTCTAAGAGAACAAGGCAGTTAGAAATAGAAATAGTGGATTTATTTTGTAAAGAGAAAGAAAATACTTAAAAGTCGAGCTGTGATGTGTTGACAGTCTCAACATTGAGAAGTTTGCATTGCTCGTGAATGCGAAAAAAAAAACTTAATGAAACAAATGATATAGTTTTTATTGCTTTTTTGTTTGTCCTCATATTATATTGAGTGTAAAAGACAAATTAGCTCAGCTCTGTGGTCCGCATGAAGCTGGACTCTCTAGACAAACTGCAGGGCATTTCAGACGATGGCAGTCGCCTCCTGAACACCATCATCAGCAACCCAAGACCAACAGACTAAAAATCTATTTTCCCCAAGGCCAACAGACTGTACAACTCCTTCACCAGGGAGGGGAGGAAAAAACAGGAAGACAGAGGATGGGAAGGAGCAGTAGCTAACATTTTTTGTTGGTCACACCGGTGCACCTGGCACTCCCCATCATCTCTCTCTCTCAAATCAAAAGTTTAGAAGTTGAGAAAGCACATTTCAGTATACATACAAATGTAATTTAGCCTATTAAAGTTGAAAAAAATAACTACAGCAGCAGAAAATCCACCAAAAACGGACAAAACACAGCGCCTGCTTCCTCTGTGCCTCCGTTTTACAGCAGGTCCAGCACACACACACAGCCCTCAGTAATCATCCAATCAGCTGTTTGTATGCAGATGAGCCCAGACTGTGGTGTCAGGTTTCAGAACAGAGCGGTAACTCTGAAAAAAAACCAAAACAAGAGAAAAAATAGAAAAAAGTTACAAAATGTTCTGCCCTAAATGTCGTTTTTTGTAAAATAGTTTGAGAATTGTTTTTTTTTTATTATTTACCTTAGTTTCACTTTCGTAAATATTGACTATCGTGTGTGAAGTTTTATTCTAGGTTCACATTTATTGGAGAATAAGACCATCCAGTTAAATGTTCTGTTGTTGGTTGTTAAAATCTGGATATTTATTTCATTTTTCAGTTCAGTATAGCACCTTAAACATTAGCACTGTTTATTTTGAAATATTTCATTTAACTTGAGATGTTTGAGTTTGAAATGTTAAATTTCAGTTCAGTAAAACACTTTAAGCACTTTTATTTTGAAATTTTTCATTTTGTTTGTTTTAGTTTGAAATTGTAAATTTCACTCAGTGAAGCACTTTAAACACTATTTTTATTTTAAAGTATAATTTTGTTGTAAATAAAGTATTTCTTTACATCTCACTCTGTTTAAAAAGCATTTACATTATACAAAAGTTATGGAGAGTGATAAAATGGTGACCTTATGGCACTAAAGGTGACACTATGAGGAATTTAGGTGCACCTAATTTTTGTGCTGGTGCACCTTAAAAAATGTTTTAGGTGCACCGTTGCAACCGATGTAAAAGTTAGTCTGGAGCCCTGGTCTGTATTTATCATGTTGTTTATATATGCAGCTTGTATTACTTTGATTCCCTGTGTGCTTTATTTTTTTTTACCGCATACTAAAATAAAATGCTCCTGGAATCTTAATTTCCCTGACAGAGTCTTCCCACAGGATCAATAAAGTTAATCTGATCTAAAAAGGACATTTACAAACAGCAGCTCAGACAGGATCCTTATTTATGTTCATTATATCTTACTGAGGCTTTAAGAACATCTAAAATATGAAACTGTTCCATTCACCACTTCTCTGTTTCTTAATAGACTCTGATGGTGTGGTTTTGTTCCTCGTAGGTGGAGACAGTTCTGCTAAGCGGCGATCGACTGATCTGCTTTCCAAACGGGACGAAGAAAGAGATTTCAGCGGACGGACAGACGGTCAAAGTGACCTTCTTCAACGGAGACACCAAACAGGTCACAGCGGACCAGAGAGTGGTGAGACCTCGCTGTTTATTCATGAGACTGTTCGATTAAAGGATAAGTTCAGTTCCTGCAGCTTTCACATTGTTTATAGAATGAAGTAGAACAATATACTCACCCAGAAGGCTTTCCTGATCCAAACAGAGCTTCAGGAGATATTTAGATCCAAAATCGAGCAGCGGACATCCGTATAATGGTAGCACACGGGGCATGTATAGTGCCGCTCCTAAAACTGCATTAATCATCTAAAAACTCGTTAGTTTCACCAATATTTCATCATGGTCCACTCACGCTACTCCTCCAAGACAGTCTGTGTCACTCCAGACATGTTTTTGTGACTGTGGTGACCTCTGAACTGAAAACTTTCTTTACGGCTGCCGTGCATGTGCAGTACGGCTCATTGTTTCAGGGGAAGACCACCGGCTACACAACGACTTTCTTCTTCCAGTTTTGTGCAAAATGGATGAATATCTATGGGATGAAGATGTTGTGGAGGAGAACTTTGAATATGATGGGTGTCCTTACAGTTTGGAGCCAGAGTTACAGATGAGGAGCTCATCAAAAGGAGGACTGATGCGGATTGATTCTCCTACAGCTGTAAACTTTCCCCTCATGTTTGATCATGGTCAGTGTCAACGACAGGGATGGGCAAACTTCATTGAAGCAGCCGACCAATCATGTCCAAAAAAGAAACGAATTAGAACTATGAAGAAAACACAACAACAACTGCTAAGTAAAATAATTCATCATGAGTAACCAGAACTACATGATGAACAAATCAGGGTGGATGATAAAATATTTCGATAAACATAAAAGGTATTTAAAAAACGGACTTTACTATGCATGGTTGTGTCTCTAAATATATTTCATGAGACATTAAGACACAATATATAACATATGATTTGAAAAAAATGTATTTGGGAACAGTGGTAAAGGTTTTAAATTTGTGCTTTAAAAACTGGTTAAATCTTTTATTGCATTAAAAAGAAAATTAAAGTGGCTTTAGTTATATGTCCTGTTTATTAAGATTCATAATGTTGGTAAGAAACCTATTGAACATTTATATTCTCTTTTTTTCTTTATTTATATTCATTTTTTCCTTACTGAGAGTGCCCAATAATATAAAACAGCACAGCCCTTAGACACTGAAAAAAAGATGTTAGACTGCTGCATCTGTACACCCCTAACACAGTAAAACCCTCTTCTGCTCCTCCTTCACAGATCTATTTCTACGCAGAGGCTCAAACTACACACATCACCTACCCAGACGGCATCGAGGTGCTGCACTTCCCAAACAACCAGACAGGTAAGACGGAATTTATCATCAGATGAAGCTGCTGGAAGAATAACTTTAATTTATCATCAGATCAAGCTGATAGAAGAATAACTTTAATTTATCATCAGATCAAGCTGATAGAAGAATAACTTTAATTTATCATCAGATGAAGCTGATAGAAGAATAACTTTAATTTATCATCAGATCAAATCATCATTTAAAACACCTAAAATCTTTTCTGTTGTTTTTTAAACTCCACTGTAGAAAAACATTTCCCAGATGGACGTAAAGAAATCACTTTCCCGGATCAGACCATCAAGAATCTTTTCCCAAACGGTCGAGAGGAGAGCGTGCTGACGGACGGGACCATCATCCAGGTCAACCCGTAAGTAACAACGACAAAAACTATTTTAACACTGAAACCTCTGTGATGAGTCAGAGTTAAAGGGACATGCCAACATTTGGATTAGTTTTCCTGTCTCACCTCCCTCGTGAGTCCATGACAAGCAGGTAGACTCCATTCTTTAAACTGTGCAGTAACGAGGACGAGACGGGCAGAGCTCACCCACTCTAGATTAGCTTAGCTCAAATACTGGGAGTCAATGGGTAGTGTTAGCCTGCTTCTATGATTAGCACTTTGTCATTTTTGAAAGAAATCCATATGATACTGAAACGCTGGGCGCATACGTAAATCCCTGTGGACATTTGTTTTCTGCAGTGGTTTTAGCACAGCCCTATTCAGTTAGCGACCCGAGGGCCACATGTGGCCCAAAAGCAACCCTCAAGTGGCCTGAAATCAAAATGATTGGGACTAATGTCCGGCAAGAAACACAGGAAAAACTTTTACAGAGTCTTACAAAAATTCCAACATTATTACAGACATTGAATCCAACACATTCTGAAAAGTTGCTGTTAAGCAAGTTACTTTAAACAAACTTTTAAATGTGACCAAAAGATGGTGTTTTTATTCTGCACCTTTTTTATGTTCATATGCACCTTAACATGTTCTCTTATTAACCTCAGAACATTAATTTATCTGTTTGAAGTGTCAAATTTTAGAAACAGTATTTCAGCAGAAGTTTAGTGTAAGTACTGCTCTTTATTGAGTTTATGTCCTTTTTAACATCCAGTGTGTTTGTTGTCTATTTGTGTTGCTTTTACGTGGTTAAATTTACCGAAAATCAGCTCATGTCCTAAGTCTCAATATTTAGCCTAATGGAATTTCTGATTGAATAGCCCTGTTTGGGGTGCTGGTTTGGCAGAGTGGTTAGCAACAAGTCACCCCATGTACTTGCTTCTGCTGGTCTGGGTTTGAATCCCACCTGTGACCAGTTTGCAGAGTGTCTTCCCCTACTCTCTCTCCCCCTTTCACAAGCCTATCCACTGTCAGCTAACAGCTAACACCACCCATTGACTCCCAGTGTTTGAGCTAAGCTAATTAGCGGCAGTTGAGCTCTGCTCGTCCTCGTACACAGAGCTTAAAGATTGGAGTCTGTCTGCTTGTCGTGGACTCTGCAGCGAGAGACCTAAACAACAGAAATGTGGGCGTGTCCCTTTAATCAGAGCAGCCTCGAATAAACCCCGCCCCTCTCTCTCAGCGACGGCACCAAAGAGATCCACTTCAACACGGGCCAGAGGGAGATCCACACGGCCGACTACAAGAGGAGGGAGTATCCCGACGGCACGGTGAAGACGGTTTATACCGACGGACGACAGGAGACGAGCTACCCGAGCGGACGACTGCGAGTCAAAGACAAAGACGGGAACGTCATCCTGGACAACCGAGTTTAGGAGCAACAGAGACCCAGACTGAGCTTTTATTTCACCTTTTAATACTTGAATGAGTTTAAAGAGCCTTTTAACATTTGACTTTGAATTAATTTATTAAACCAACATTTTCAGACTGAACCTTCTCAAAGGAGCTCCACACTACACCTTTAATATTCAGGGATGGACAGGTGCTACAGCCTTAAAGGTTTACTACACTTTCATTAAAACTCTGAATCTTTGAATGAGACCGTTTACATTTTCAGTAAAAGCCTGTGAACTCCAGATGACGTCCAGAAACAAAAGCCGAGGTTTGTTTTTATGTTTACACTTGAATCTGTAAAAATGTTAAATACATATTTATTTTATTAGCAGACTGTGAATGTTTTGTAAAATAAATCTTATCTTTTTATTTGGAGTCATTCTCTTCTTTTTTTAAACTTTTTATTTACAACAAGAAAACAAAACAAAAAAAAACACAAGACAAACAGATAAACAACAATAAACAAAGCTGTAGGAGCTATTTAGGTTTTTTTTGTTTGTTTAGAATTTAGTTTAGTGTCTAGATTTTTATTCCAGCAGTTTATCATTTCTTTACTTTGGGTGTTTTGTTTATTATTTGTTTAATTTGAGCACAGTAGGGAGGCACTATAGGTTATATAGGTAGGCACACGGTAGGGACCAGAATGCACCTGGGTGGGCAAATGGTTTTTTACCGGAGCGTGAGAGGCACAGGGATTTTCCTTTGTTCTGTGTTTGCTTGATTTCTGGTTAAATAAACCACGTTTTTGTTTAAATTGGACATTCGTTAGGACTTTAAGTCTTTCCCCATCCATGTACACCACAACCCACGCTGCAAGAGTGGCCTTTTGAGCTTTTGTCAAAGAGTTTGTTTGAAACTTTATTTTTTGTGGACAAATGGCCACTACAAAAGCCCTGATCCAGGAGGTGGAGAGTTTTGCCATAAGCATAGAAAAGGTCCACACTAAGTGTGTCATCATGCTAAAACTTATGTTTCCATAAAAGTTGGTACACAGAGCATGTGTAATGATACACCAACACCTACGTACATACACCTGTTTAACATTATTCATACAGCATTATCCTTCACTGATGTCTTTGTTCACTGGCTAAATACATGCACCATTTTTCCCACCGCTTTTCCCCCGTTCTTCCTGTAATCTGTCATGTCTCAAATATATTCTGTCAAGATATTGTATGAGCTGATAGAAGAAACAATCACCCCAAATGTAAGTAAAACCCAAACCTCAGGGATGTCCAAACTGAATTCCAATTTGATTTTTTCCAAAAACTGGGAAAGAAGGTATATTCCACTTCTGCTCCAAAATCCCAATAAGGGAAAAAAGGAATAATCCAAATCATGATCAGTATCCCCTAGGAAGGAAAAACTTGCATTCCAAATTAAGTTACAGGTCCCCAAAAAAATCACAACATGAACCATCCCTGTTTACTGCTGCTCCAGCCCCTCTTATTAATATTTATTTTATGTTTCTCGGACATAATGATGTGAATTTCCCTCCCCTAAAATGTCATACAAATCCAATGATGACCAGAGTCCTTCCCTTTTACGGCCACAGTTTGGCATTCTTTCCCTTCCCTATCTCAAAATGGCTTCACTATGAGCTTTCCAAATATGGGCTTTACTCCTAAAGGCCTCTTTCTCAGACATGTTAGATTCACCTGATCTTTGAACAAACATCATTAGATCTGTATTTCAGCCTCATGAAAGGAAAAACTATGTTTCTATGGTACTTTCAATAAGACAAAAACCATTACATGTAAATATACTGTGTGAAAAGCCCAACTTGTACTTTGTGAGATTATAAGATTATGTCACCCTTCTGAACATATATGGCATAAAATGTGTGACACTAGCTTAACAAAGCATATATTAAAACAGTTGCAACGAGATGCGTCATCGTGAGGATTATAGGAGGCAACATCTATGGAAATATATAAGGCACTTAGTAGGTAACATAATTTATGAATCCCTTAAGAATATAATCCAGCATTTATTGTAAAATTCCAAGTAAGAGTAAGTAAAATGTAATTTTGAAGATATATAACAATAAACAAATGACCATACATATAAAGTGAATCATCGATTACATTGATCACAAATTAAAATATATATGGAATTATTGGATCTAACATTGTTTATAACAGAAAAGGCACCGACCAAACCAACTGATTAACCAAACCACTTGTTTAAGACCATCAATCATCATTATTATAATACCACAAATCTTATTCAGTAAGTCATCTGCTCCATCAGATGTAACTGTTTAACGATGTCTACGACAGAAAGAGCAGCGGGGCGTCTTCTGAAGCCAGAGCCTCGTAAAAGCCTTTTCACTGGCAGCTAAAAAGATCTTAAAGACGTACCATCCTCACTGCTGAGAACATCAGGGACGAGTCCAAGATACAAAGATATAAAAGACACACTGATCCTGAAACCCAAGACTTTGGAGCTGATGTTTCCTTCTTCCCTCCAGGAAGACTTTATAACAGAACAAGAGCAGAAGATGAGTTTGGTCGTCCACAACGTCTCCACAGTCCCTCCAGCATGGGTGTGATAAACGAAGGTATTTCCAACAGAAGTCTCCATGTCCATGAATCTGTTGTCTTCAGTTAAATCAGTGTCCAGTTCTTCCTTTTTTTTTAATGTAGTCCATGTTGTCCTTCATTGAAGTAATACTATAGCTTACTTATTAAACCTTTATTGTTACCAGAGTTAGAAGCATTAATAAAACCTTGAATAATACTTGGTGACTCTGTTGTATCACAGCTTCACCTTTTTGTTAAAGTCGTCATGTAGCTGCAGGTACCTACAGAAGTCAGCCGTGGCCTCCTGCCTGTATTTTTGACACACAGCTTCAAAACCATTTAATTCCCACTTTTTAACGATCTTACCTACAGACTTGATACCTTTTTCAGCCCACTGTCTGTTTCTGGTCTCAGGTAATGATGGTATGAAATCAGGGTTAAGAGTTTGTGTTGTTGAAACATTTCTATCCAAGTTTTCAGAGCAGTTTTCTCGTTTCCTCTCCGTCCTCAGATCCTTTTCTGTTCTCTTTTTGACACTCTTGTTCAACTCTTCAGGTCTGATTTTAGATTTACTGGGGCTGCAATGACAGATTTGAACGGATCATTCTGCAGCATAAGGTGCCTCTGACGTCCTGATTATGAATTTTGAAGCATTATTGTATTTTTAATTTTCTTATTTGAACATACATTTTGCACAATGAGTTTATTATCCCTCCAATTCTGCATCTTTAAATCAAACATGGCGCTCTTCCTCAGACCTTCACCTTGAATAATATAAATGGACCTTTCTTATTCATTTACACAAATAAAATTATACGTCTTACATAAAGATCTTTTACTGTAACTCTACACTATGAGCAGTTAAACTGAAGGTTTTACCGTGACACCTGTGCAGCCAAAACAGAGACACAAAACAAAACAGAAAAATGAACCAGGGTTTATTTTGGACATCACCGATGAGGCCCAGTGGATGTGGACTTTGACGTTTACAGTGGGTACACAAAGTTTTCAGACCCCCTTAAATTTTTCACATTTTGTAACACTGCAGCCATTTCATAAAATCATTTAAATTCTTTTTTTTTTCCTAATTAATGTACACAGAGCACCCCATATTGACAAAAAACTCAACTCAACTTTATTTATAAAGCACTTTAAAAACAACCACAGCTGAGACAAAGAGCCGAACATAAATAATAAAGACATGAAACAATTTTAAACAGTGGACAAAATAAAAGGTATAAGCACTAAAAGAGTTGTTTCACTGTTTTTAAAACTGTTTAAAAAACAATAAAACAAACCATAAAAAACTCTAAAACAGAAGCAGACTCTCATGTTAGGTTAAAAGCCGAGGAATAAAAAAAAAAACAGAATCGTAGACATTATTGACAATTTATTAAAAAAGAAAAACTGTTTTATGAAATGGCTGCAATATAACAAATGTGAAAAAGTTCAGGGGGTCTGAATACTTTCTGTACCCACTGTATATTGGGCAAAGAAAAAAATCTGATTGATTAATTGGCTGATTAATTAAAAAAATATCAAATTAATTAAAAAAATTGGTTCCTTAACACAACAATAAATATCTGACTTACAGGCAGAACATTTTATTCTTCAGTAACATGCAGAAAGCGTTAAATCTGGGAAAAAAGTGAAATAACCTGAAAAAAGAGTCGATCTGGAAATGAGTTATGAAACTTTTCATGTTGATGAAAATCAGAGGTAGGTTATAGTTCAGGTAGAACTTTTAAAAAGTTGTAAACAGGTAACAGAGAGGAGCAACAAAGACACTGAGGTAACAGTTTTATACAAACCTGGGAGTTTAAGAACATAGAAAACAGTGATGCTGCTGAACATGAGGAGCTGAAACCTGCAGTCTGGAGCAGTTTGCTGATGAGCAGTGGATCAACACACCTGTGGACAGGTGCAGGAGTCTCACTGAGAGCTACAGACATCACCTGATTACAGAGACTGACTCAGAAGGCTGTTAAAGGAACCATCATTTTAGTCCAGGCCAGTTTCATTCATTTATTTAAAATGATTCTGTTCAACAACAAATAAAAGCAGTGTCTGATTTCCTTTTAATTTTCAGTATTTTTTTATTTTGTGATTATTGGTTTTATGAACTCTGATCAGTTTTTCTAAATTTTTTTAAATGTGAACTTTTAAACTTTTCCATCTCATAAAGGCTGTTTTACTGTGTGTAACCCTGTCTCCATTCTTCATCCACTTTCCTATAATCGTGTTTTGTTTGCAATCAACTTTATTTTACAAACATGTTTGTCCCCTAATCTTAAAAAAAAATATTTCCAGGTTCTCTAAGAATAAAGCCTCAAATATAAGTGGGAGGTCTTCCTTCAGTCTTTGGGGCAAACCTGTGGAAATGGTTCACGTCATCACCAACAGATAAAGAGCCTTTTTCTCCACTGCTGCTCATTAATGTTTAACCGCTCACCTGCTGATGTGTCCTCCCTCTCGTTCATACAGAAGAGTATTACGGCCATTTTGGATGGAAAAATCTTTTTTGGGAGGTCGAGATTAAATTTAAAATGACGAGTATGAGGTTTATTTATTTTACTCAAAAGACCACTATGATGAGGAACAGAAATGGATCCAGGTTTCCCTTGCCCGGACGTGGGTCACCGGGCCCCCCCACTGGAGCCAGGCCTGGGGGTGGGGCTCGCAGGCCCAGCCCGAAGGAGAGACGTCGGACCCCCTCACATGGACCCACCACCCGTGAGAGGGGCCGTAGTGGTCGGGTGCAGTGTGAGCTGGGCGCCGGCCGAAGGCGGGGACTGTAGCGGTCCAATCCTCGGCTGCAGCGTCTGGCTCTAGGGTCGTGGAACGTCACCTTTCCATCTCTAACTCGTGACCATAAATGAGGATAGGGGTGAAGATCGACTGGTAAATCGAGAGCTTCACCTTTCAGCTCAGTTCCTTTTTACTACGACAGACCAGTGCAGAGCATCACTTCTGACGCCGCACCGATCCGCCTATCGATCTCCCGATCCACCCTTCCTCTGCTCGTGAACAAGACCCCGAGGTACCTAAACTCCTCCACTTGGGGCAGGATCTCATTCCCGACCCAGAGAGAGCACTCTACCCTCTCCCGGGCGAGGACCATGGACTCGGATTTGGAGGTGCTGATTCTCATCCCACCTGCTTCACACTCAGCTGCAAACCAATCCAGTGAAAGCTGGAGGTCTGATGAGGCCAACAGGACCATATCATCTGCAAAAAGCAGTGGCCCGATCCTGAGGTCACCAAACCGGAACCCCTCAACGCCCTGGCTGTGCCTAGAAATTCTGTCCATAAAGGTGACGAACAGAATCGGTGACAAAGGGCAGCCCTGGCGGTGTCCAACCCTCACCAGGAACAACTCAGATGTGCTGCCAGCAATGCGGACCAGACTCTGACACCGATCATACAGGGAACGGACGGCCCGTATCAGGGGGTCCGCTACCCCATACTCCCGGAGCACCCCCCACAGGACCCCACGAGGAACACGGTCGAATGCCTTCTCCAGGTCCACAAAACACATGTGGACTGGTTGGGCAAACTCCCATGCACCCTCGAGCACCCTATGGAGGGTATAGAGCTGGTCCACAGTTCCACGACCAGGACGAAAAACACATTGCTCCCTCTGGATCAGAGGTTCAACAATCCGACAGACCCTCCTCTCCAGTACCCCTGAATAAACCCTCCCGGGGAGGCTGAGGAGTGAGATCCCCCTGTAGTTGGAGCACACCCTCCGGTCCCCCTTCTTGAAAAGAGGAACCACCACCCCGGTTTGCCAATCCAGTGGCACTGTCCCCAATTTCCACGTGATGTTGCAAAGACGTGTCAACCATGACAGCCCTACAACATCCTAGGCCTTGAGGAACTCTGGGCGGATCTCATCCACCCCCGGAGCCCTGCTACCGAGGAGCTTCTTGACCACCTCGGCAACTTCAGCGCCAGAGATAGAAGAGCCCACCACAGAGTCCCCCAGGTCTGCTTCCACACTGGAAGACGTGCTGGTGGGATTGAGGAGGTCTTCGAAGTATTCTTTCCACCGATCCACGACATCCCGAGTCGAGGTCAGCAGCGCACCATCCCCACCATAGACAGTGTTGATGGCACACTGCTTCCCCCTCCTGTGACGCTGGATGGTGGTCCAGAATCTCTTCGAAGCCGTACGGAAGTCGTTCTCCATGGCCTGTCCGAACTCCTCCCATGCCCAGGTTTTGCTTTAGCGACCACCGAAGCTGCATTCAGCTTGGCCAGCCGGTACTCATCAGCTGCCTCCCGAGTCCCACGGGCCAAAAAGGCCCGATAGGACTCCTTCTTCAGCTTGACGGCATCCCTCACCTCTGGTGTCCACCAGCGGGTTTGGGTGTTGCCGCACGACAGGCACCGACCACCTTACGGCCACAGCTCCGATTAGCCGCCTCCACAATAGAGGCCCGGAACAAGGCCCACTCGGACTCAATGTCCCCTGCCTTCCCCGCCACATGGTCGAACTTTGCCCGGAGGTGGGAGTTGAAACTCTTTCTGACGGGAGACTCTGCCAGACGTTCCCAGCAGACCCGCACAACACGCTCGGGTCTACCGGTATCCTCCTCCACCATCGGAGCCAACTCACCACCAGGTAGTGATCAGTTGAAGCTCCGCCCCTCTCTTCACCCGAGTGTCCAAAACATGCGGCTGCAAGTCCGATGATACGACTACAAAGTCGATCATCAAACTGCGACCTAGGGTGTCCTGGTGCCAAGTGCACATATGAACACCCTTATGTTTGAACAAGGTGTTTGTTATGGACAGTCTGTGACAAGCACAGAAGTCCAATAGCAGAACAATGCTCGGGTTCAGATCAGGGGGGCCATTCCTCCCAATCACGCCCCTCCAAGTCTCACTGTCATTGCCGACGTGAGCGTTGAAGTCCCCCAGTAGAAAGAAGGAGTCCCCAGAAGGGGCGCTCTCCAGCACCCCCTCCAGGGAATCCAGGAAGGGTGGAAACTCTGAGCTGTTGTTGGTGCATAAGCACAAACAGTCAGGTTCCGTCCCCCCACCCGAAGGCGGAGGGAGGCTCCCCTCTCGTTCACCGGGGTAAACCCCAACGTACAGGCCTCGAGCCTGGGGGAGACAAGAACTGCCACCCCCGCCCGACGCCTCTCACCATCCGCAACTCCAGAGAAGAAGAGAGTCCAACCCCTCTCAAGAGGACTGGTTCCAGAGCCCAGGCTGAGCCGAGGTGAGTCCGACTATATCTAGACAGAACCGCTCAACCGCGCGCAGAAGCTGCGGCTCATATACGGTCACGAGCTGTGGGTCGTGACCGAGAAAACAAGATCTCGAGTACAAGCGGCCGAAATGGGCTTCCTCCGCAGGGTGGCTGGGCTCTCCCTTAGAGATAGGGTGAGAAGTTCAGTCATTCGGGAGGAGCTCGGAGTAGAGCCACTGCTCCTACACGTTGAGAGGAGCCAGATGAGGTGGCTCGGGCATTTGGTCAGGATGCCTCCTGGACGCCTCCCTGGTGAAGTGGTCCGGGCACGTCCCACCGGTAGGTGGCCCCGTGGAAGACCCAGGACACGCTGGAGAGACTACGTCTCTCTGCTGGCCTGGGAACGCCTTGGGATCCCCCGGGAAGAGCTGGACGAGGTGGCCGGGGAGAGGGAAGTCTGAGCTTCCCTGCTTAGGCTGCTGCCCCCGCGACCCGACCACGGATAAGCAGGAGAAGATGGTACGGTACGGAGTATTAGGTTCAAATATTGAGATTAAAGTCAAATCGATTAGATTAAAGTTAAATGTTGAGAAAGTGGAAGATCCAGAATAAAGTCTAAAAGATTTGTGATCTTACACTATTGTCTTTATAATCCATGTCCTCATGATGTGTTTTTGCTCCATTTGTATTTTGATACCATGTTAGTATGAAGTGTTGAATAATGTAAATTTGTGTTAACTAACATTCTTACTTTTGCTGTATTTTATTTTCAACTTTAATTTCTTAAGGTGAGGTTTGAGACAAGCCCCATGGGTCTCTACCTCACCTGCACATGTGATTTGTTTTTTTTTTTTTTCTCTTTGATACTTCTTTCGAAATAGTAGACATACAATGTATTTCAACTTTTTTCTCATCATTTCTACTTTTATCACAAAATTTCGACTTTAATCTCGACTTTGGCCCTGATACTCTTCCGTACTTTTAAACACACCATGTCATGTCATTCCAGCTCTTCCTGCCACGTTAATTTTTGTCCATTTTAAAGGACAGATTTCTCAGGAACGGCTCAAAACTTTAAAGGAAGCAGAGTAACGATAACTATTAATCTGTAAAGAAAACTATGATCAACTACATCTTGAGCTTAATCCTCTTTGGGTTAAACTTGTGATGTCACAGCGGTAGGTCTGTTCACTGGGTGGTCTGTCGTCTTGTTACAGGAGCAGAGAGGCTTCGTCATCGAGTTCACGTTCAGAAAAGACGCACTGACTCGTAAAAAGACTTTTTTGAAAAAGAGCTCCACAAACAAACAAACCAATCGCAGACGGAGGCGTGAACCAACATGGAGGATTTTAATCTCTTCTTATAAACGAGTCTCTCAGTCGAGTCAGACTGGAAAACAAAGTGCCGAGTCATCACAGCGACATCAACAGCTGAACAGAAAATGTCGGCCTAACAGGAGCACCATGAAGGAAAACAGAAAACGAGGGACAGTAAAAACTTAAAACAGCGGCTCAGGATAAAACAAACATCCAAGATTAAACCTGCAGAGACAAGAGAAGAAGAAGAGAGAGGAGCCGTGTTAACAGGAAGAAACTTCTGGAAGGTATTTCATTCAGTTAAAGGGACACAACAAAATGTTGGCCTGTCCCTTTAAGAGAATTTAACGATAAGAATAAAAATGTTGTCCTGTCCCTTTAAGAGACTTTAACGGTCAGACTGACAGACGTTCAGGTCTTTTTCTTTTCACTTTTGCTCTGCAGTAACAGAATGATCATAGAGGAGACAGATTTAGTGAAGTTGGACTCACGCTCTAACGTATCTTCAGCTCTAGTTTTGTTTTTATTTGAGTCAAAGTCGTGACCTTGCCTGTTTGATGGTAGTCGACCTCACGTCAGTTCGGCCAGTTTACTCTCCACCAGAGACAGATGTACTGGCTGACCGTCCTTGTTGTACAGCAGCACGATGAGCTCCGGTTCACGGGCCTGAACAGACGAGACAGCACATTGGGTCAATAAAAAAGAATTTGTTTCCCCAGCCTTATTTGAGTCTGAATGAAGTCGGCTGTGGAACACTTGGAGGTTAAAGTCTTGAAAGTTTCTGCCTGAAGAAGAGGACTGCACAGCGGGCTGAAGCTGAAGCTGTGATGAGCGGGTCATGTGGCACATTTTCTGCTCCTGCTGAAGAAGCTTTTATTAACAAGAAATTCCGTAATTCACCACTGAGCTGATCAACAGCCTCAGTTTCATCAGAGAGTCTCAGCAAACGTCTGCTCCAATCTGAATCAGGGCTGAAAGATCGTTTTTGTATCGATATCGAGATGTGAACCTTCAAGATATTAATATTAAAAAAGCAACGATATAAACAATATTAATTTCTCCCATGCTCGCTCTGCATGTACAGCTCTGGAAGTCACAATAAAATTATTTTTTACGATTGCCCTTGAATGCACCGCTTGACGCACATGCACAGTCTTGGTAATCTGGGTCAGCCGTGATGTCATCGGAAGAGTTAGTAAACAGTATCATCACTGTCCGACAACAGAACTCAAACGTTTTGGAGCATTTTATCCAAAACAAAAGAGAAGAATGTGCAAAATCTGCAAGGCTGAACTTTCCTTCCATGGCAGAATGACAGCGATGCATAATCATCTGAAAAGGAAGCACGTCGTGGCTGATTCAGTTTCTGATGAAGAGGAACAGTTGTCTTGATAAGCTAATTGGCTAGTTAGCTGCTAACATTAGCGTCAACAGTCTGGTGATTTCCGGGGACAGTCCCTGTTTTGGATGACCTGTCCCCGGTTAAAGCTGTCCCTGAAAATGTGCCTGATTTCAGTGTTTGACTATTGTGCGTCTACTAGAACAAAGGTTATTACTACAGCGTGTAGGAAGCAGAAAGCGTGAGGGAGCAGGCTAAGACAACAGTTATTGTGTTGCCAAGTCGGCTCATTATAAGTGATTTTGGGCTCTTCTGCTTGTGTGAATCCCACATGATTATCACCCAGCTGCCTCTACAAAGCAGACATGAGTGTGGTTGTTTCCTGGTTATCACGCCGCAGGAATCAACCCAGCACACCCCCAAACACACTCACGTATGTGGCTCATGCTAAACTCCGCAGGCGTCATAGTTGCCAGGTCTGCTCATTATAAGCCATTTGGGCCTCCAGCTGCATGCTGGTGCGGTACGCTGCAGTTCATGATGATGTGACAAGTCTACTAATCACAAAAATAGTCGTTTGTGGCAGCTCTAGTAGTCATATTGTGTCTTTTCGATACTGAGATATCTGGTATGAATATCAAGATATGAAACCTTGTCCATATCGTTCAGCCCTAATCTGAATCAACAAAAGCCTGAGCAGCAGCAGCGAGGACTCAAACACGTCTCATTTACCACAACAGAGGCTGTGATGTTCCCGTGCAGCAGGTCCATCATGGCCATGGTGGCCTTCACGCTCCAGCCCGGGCTGTACGGCAGCACGCCCTCCCCCGTCTTCACACTCGGAGCTTTGAAGCCGGCCACTCTGACCTTCAGCGCCCGTGAAGGGAAACGCAGCAGCTCTGCAGGCATCTGACGCAGCCTGAGGCGGACAGACAGGAGAGCAGGGTCAACAACAACAACACAACAACAACACAACAACACACAGGAGAGCAGGGTCAACAACAACAACACAACAACAACAACACAACAACAACAACACACAGGAGAGCAGGTTCAACAACAACAACACAACAACAACACAACAACACACAGGAGAGCAGGGTCAACAACAACAACACAACAACACACAGGAGAGCAGGTTCAACAACAACAACACAACAACAACAACACAACAACACACAGGAGAGCAGGGTCAACAACAACAACACAACAACAACAACACACAGGAGAGCAGGGTCAACAACAACAACACAACAACAACAACACACAGGAGAGCAGGGTCAACAACAACAACATAACAACAACACAACACAACAACACACAGGAGAGCAGGGTCAACAACAACAACACAACAACAACACAACACAACAACACACAGGAGTGCAGGGTCAACAACAACAACAACACAACACAACAACACACAGGAGAGCAGGGTCAACAACAACAACACAACAACAACAACACAACAACACACAGGAGAGCAGGGTCAACAACAACAACACAACAACAACAACACAACAACACACAGGAGAGCAGGTTCAACAACAACAACACAACAACAACACAACAACACACAGGAGAGCAGGGTCAACAAAAACAACACAACAACAACACACAGGAGAGCAGGTTCAACAACAACAACACAACAACAACACAACAACACACAGGAGAGCAGGGTCAACAACAACAACACAACAACAACAACACAACAACACACAGGAGAGCAGGGTCAACAACAACAACACAACAACAACACACAGGAGAGCAGGGTCAACAACAACAACACAACAACAACAACACACAGGAGAGCAGGGTCAACAACAACAACACAACAACAACACAACACAACAACACACAGGAGAGCAGGGTCAACAACAACAACACAACAACAACAACACACAGGAGAGCAGGGTCAACAACAACAACACAACAACAACACAACACAACAACACACAGGAGAGCAGGTTCAACAACAACAACACAACACAACAGCAACAACACACAGGAGAGCAGGTTCAACAACACAACACAACAACAACACAACAACACACAGGAGAGCAGGGTCAACAACAACAACACAAAAATAACACAACACAACAACAACACAACACAACAACACACAGGAGAGCAGGTTCAACAACAACAACACAACAACAACACACAGGAGAGCAGGGTCAACAACAACAACACAACAACAACAACACAACAACACACAGGAGAGCAGGTTCAACAACAACAACACAACAACAACACAACAACACACAGGAGAGCAGGGTCAACAACAACAACACAACAACACACAGGAGAGCAGGTTCAACAACAACAACACAACAACAACAACACAACAACACACAGGAGAGCAGGGTCAACAACAACAACAACACAACAACAACAACACAACAACACACAGGAGAGCAGGGTCAACAACAACAACACAACAACAACACACAGGAGAGCAGGGTCAACAACAACAACACAACAACAACAACACACAGGAGAGCAGGGTCAACAACAACAACACAACAACAACACAACACAACAACACACAGGAGAGCAGGGTCAACAACAACAACACAACAACAACAACACACAGGAGAGCAGGGTCAACAACAACAACACAACAACAACACAACACAACAACACACAGGAGAGCAGGTTCAACAACAACAACACAACACAACAGCAACAACACACAGGAGAGCAGGTTCAACAACACAACACAACAACAACACAACAACACACAGGAGAGCAGGGTCAACAACAACAACACAAAAATAACACAACACAACAACAACACAACACAACAACACACAGGAGAGCAGGTTCAACAACAACAACACAACAACAACACAACAACACACAGGAGAGCAGGGTCAACAACAACAACAACAACACAAAAATAACACAACAACAACAACACAACACAACAACACACAGGAGAGCAGGTTCAACAACAACAACACAACAACAACACAACAACACACAGGAGAGCAGGGTCAACAACAACACAACAACAACAACAACACACAACACACAGGAGAGCAGGGTCAACAACAACAACACAACAACAACAACAACACAACAACACACAGGAGAGCAGGTTCAACAACAACAACACAAAAATAACACAACACAACAACAACACAACACAACAGCAACAACACACAGGAGAGCAGGTTCAACAACAACACAACAACAACACAACAACACACAGGAGAGCAGGGTCAACAACAACAACACAAAAATAACACAACAACAACAACACAACACAACAACACACAGGAGAGCAGGTTCAACAACAACAACACAACAACAACACAACAACACACAGGAGAGCAGGTTCAACAACAACAACACAACAACAACACAACAACAACACAACACAACAACACACAGGAGAGCAGGTTCAACAACAACAACACAACAACAACACAACAACACACAGGAGAGCAGGTTCAACAAAAACAACACAAAAATAACACAACAACAACAACACAACACAACAACACACAGGAGAGCAGGTTCAACAACAACAACACAACAACAACACAACAACACACAGGAGAGCAGGGTCAACAACAACACAACAACAACAACAACACACAACACACAGGAGAGCAGGGTCAACAACAACAACACAACAACAACAACAACAACACACAACACACAGGAGAGCAGGGTCAACAACAACAACACAACAACAACACAACACAACAACACACAGGAGAGCAGGTTCAACAACAACAACACAACAACAACACAACAACACACAGGAGAGCAGGGTCAACAACAACAACACAAAAATAACACAACAACAACAACACAACACAACAACACACAGGAGAGCAGGTTCAACAACAACAACACAACAACACACAGGAGAGCAGGGTCAACAACAACACAACAACAACAACAACACACAACACACAGGAGAGCAGGGTCAACAACAACAACACAAAAATAACACAACAACAACAACACAACAACAACACACAGGTGATCAGGCAGAGCTAACGATCATGGACGAGCTGAATCTGGGTTATTAATCACACTGGTACAGAGGTGCAGTCTGTTTTTTGGCTCTCAGAGGGAAAGAAGCTTAAACTGTGTGTGATGGTTAAAATCCACATTTATTTTGTTTACATGAGAGCTTTTATTCCTCTTTAATTTTGAATAAAACAAAATCCTCTTTAAAAAGATTAAAAATGACCATGTAAACACCTGATACAGAATGAAAATTAATTCTGAAGTGGCTGATTTATTCTGATTTTAAATCTGAATTAAATAATTATTCAATCATGATGAAGTTCATTCTACTTTAGATTATTCCCGGTCGTTCTGCTCGTTCTCTGGTTCTGCAGCGATGAGGCTGACGGGAACAGGAAGGCTGCTCGAAGCAAGCCAAGACAGTTTATTTAATCAGAGCCTGAGAAGATTTGATAGTAATAAAAGTGTGGATGGACATCAGCATTAAAATGTGGACCTTTTTAAGGCTGTAGTGTCCAAGTTGGACGAGGTTTCCCTGATGGAGACGCTGAACTGGATTTTTCCTTCTGGTGGACGTAAATATGTCACCTCGCCCGTCTGCTCCCATCCAATCAGAATCATTCCCAACCGCCAGGCCTTGTATAAAGGTGAATAAACGTGTTTTCCATGTAAACTTCATTCTGAATTCCTTCAATGTGAACACGAAGAAGAAAACTTTGATTCTGAATTAATTAATTCTGAATAAATAATTCAAAATTAAAAACATCATGTAACTGTGGCCACTGTTCACTTCCTGTCGGCCATGTTGGTCTTTTAAAACAACTGCCCTTCAGCATACGGGCTTGAGGAAGTTTGTTTTAGGTATCAAATTTAAAATGAGTGAAAATATGCAACAAAAAAAAAAGTTTATCAGATTGAGCATTACATATCTTCTTTGTAGTGCATTAAAAGGATACAGGCTGAATAGGAGTTCAAAATAATTGAATTTAGAGCTGGGCGATGTGGCCTAAAATTAAAACCCCAGATTTTTTCCCACAAACTCGATTTATGATTTTAATTGACTTTTTTTCCTTTTAATGCAAAAAAACTCTAAGGGACACAAAAATGACATGAATCAAATTCTGCCTTTATGTTATCAATATATGTCCCTAAATCAATCAGAATGTCACTCTTAAAATTAAAGTCTGTGTCATAAACTGTTGATTATGTAGTTCTAACACAGGCAGGTTTACCTACATAAACACTGAAAGCTGAGGGATTTTTACAGCTTGTAAACATGTTTCTATCTGATCAATATTTAATCTAATTTAAAAATAAATACAAGCCTATAAAAGTGCTTGTGTAAAACCTGACAGGACCACCATCATGAAAACTGTAAAGTTTCAGTTTTTATATTTTTTCAAACTTTGCAACAACTTACAATTTAAGTAAGTGAATGAAAATAATAATGTCAATTTTTAATTTTTAAATCTTCTGCAGAAAATAATTTGCATTAATCGATTGAATCAATACATTGCCCAGCCCTAGCCGAATTACATCCAAACTTCACTGGAACAGGGTAAAGCCAAAACTCTTCATATTCAGTTCAGAAGGGTAATCCAGGGCAGAGGATTTAATATCTAAATATGCAGTTGACAGAAAGCGCCCAGTTCTGTGTGATACAGTTTAATATCTGACTCTCAGGCTGTTGGGGTGATCATACAACTTCCTGTGATCTTATAACCTTTAGAGAACATTATCTGCACTTAGAGATTCATCTGCAAAGACAAAACTCTGAGATAAAGACAATGTGGGTAACTGTGCTAGTTTATCAGAGTTTAGGATGGGCCAATATGATTTATTTTCTTAAAGGGACACGCCAACATATTCTCTTTTCATGCCTTGCCTCACTCCCGAGTGCAGGACAAGCAGATAGACACCATTCTTATGACTGTGTGTGCAAGGAAGAGTCGGGCAGAGCTTGGTCACTGCTAATTAGCTTAGCTCATACACTGAGAGTCAATTGGTTGGCCCTTTTCCATTAGCCCTACTCTACTCTACTCGACTCTACCCGGCTCTACTCTACTCGCCTTGTGCTGCTTTTCCATTAGCCCCAGTCGCCTGCCCAACGGGGTGAGCGGCACTGCGATGACGTCATTTTGAGCGCGACACAACAATCTGTGGCTTTTTGTCACAAACTGAGTAAAAAAGGAAAGCAGAAGAAGGCTGCAGGTGGTAAGAAGAAATACCCCTTGAGAAGCACAGGAGAGTTTTGAAGCTATACAACAGAATGAAGCCGAGGACGAGAGCAATCCAGCTGCAGAGAAAAGACGTATGAGGGTAAGCTAATGGTAGCTACCGCTAGCATGCTAGGCCGTTGTGCTCATGACTCATCGATGACGACATTGTCTGACCAATCAGTAACCGGCAGTTGGTGACGTCATCTTTTAGTATGGACTCAGCTCGCTTGGAACCAAAGCGGAGTAGGTACTAAAGCTAGCTTGTTTTAGGAGGTACCAGGCTAGTGGAAACACGCTGCTAATCGAGTAGAGCCAAGTAGAGCAGGGCCAAGGCGTGCTAGTGGAAAAGGGCCAAATTGGTAGCATTAGCCTGCCTCTGCCTACTAGCCTCACAGAGCAGACAGACCTGCCTGATTCTGAAATCCTGCATGTCCATCTCTCCTCCATTGTCCAATGACTTCACTCAGCTGAATGCTTAACAGCCCAATCAGAGAAGAGAGGCGGAGCTGACGTGACGACAACAGGAAGTGACTGCGTGTTTGAAAACAATGGCTGCTTCTTAAGCAGTTTCTGTGGACGCAGCCATATCTGCTGTTTTTATCAGAAATTGACTCAATTTTTTCCTTTAAAGAGGAGCAAAGAACATCAGTTAATTCATGTTCTTGCTCTTCTCCTGACGGGGATCACTGCTGGGAAACTTGGAGAGAACAAGGAAATCCTCCACGGACATGACGCTTAGCCTGTGGTCGTCATGGTTACTCAGTGATACAGGGTGAAATCTGCTCTCCTCAGAAGTTTACTTCGTAGGGTTTGTCTTTGATGAGGTTCATGTCACATGTGAGTGTTAAATGATTCATCCGTGTGGGATAATTTAGTTTAGTTTAAGCTAATGGCTAGCAACAGCGCAAGCTGCTACATCATACATAGCAGCGTTACTTGATGTGGATTGGTCTGTGATGAGTGTGAAGAGTCGAACAATGGTCCAATCACAAGCTGCTGTTGTCTTTGAAGGTTCTGCCTCTGAAAACATTTCTAAAGGTTCTTTCCCAGATGGATTAGTGAAATATTTCCCTGGTGGATGCAGGAAACTGTCCGTCTGCGGTGTCAGGCTATCTGCCTACAGTCATCAGATGAACCGTAAACGGTCCTGTGTGTATGTTGACCAACCTACAAGCCCGTCTGCAGTAGGGCTGGACAATATTACCTAATCTTAGCATCATGATTAATTGAAGGTCGTACCTCGATTATGATTAATGAACAATTATTTTATGCTATGCCGAATCAAATGAGAGATTTTACTGACGGCCATCTTGCAGTATTTATACTTAACTTCATTAAGCTCGATGTCCTTTGCACAGGATCTAAAATGTGCCCAAACAACAGAGACAAGGGTTTTCTTGGCTTCTAGGTCCTCTGATAGATTGGTGCTTGTCTCCTCCATGTTGGCAGTGCGTCCTTCACTCTTGGCGAAAGTGAACGTAGACTATATGGAGGGGGCTCGGTTATGTGACTTAGGCCCCATCCACACGAAGACAAAACGCTTAACAGTTTCCAAAACGATCGTCATAAAGACAAAGGCGTCTCAGAAAATGTGTGCGTCTATATGAATGCACTCGATACGCATCAAAACTGTAAAACACATGCCAGACCTCTAGGGGCGCTGTAACGATATGACGGAAACAAGCAGAAACAGATGAAAAAACAGTGGGCATGAGCACTTGGGGCAAAAGTTGTAAACAGAGATTGTGATAAAGTGATCATAAAAAGTGCCGTAATGTATCCTCGATCATTGTTTGTTCAACTCGGTGGTGATTGAGAAGACGGAGATTTTGCTGCAACAGGGATAGTAGGGTCACTAGCTTCATCAGCACATATGCTACACCGTACGCAAGCATGGTTGTTGCCGCGTATGGCGCATGCGTGTCAATGAAGATATGAAACTATGACATAAGCGTATCTGAAAACTTGTACGGCATTTCAAAATCTTTCCACTCTGGAACCTGGTTTCAAAAATGATCGTTTACAGACCCCCAAAACGCCGTCTTCATATGGATGATACACAGATTTGGCAAAAAACGTATGTGTTTAGACCTCGGTTTGTCTTTGTGTGGATGGGACCTTACAAAGGGAAAACAATCAAAATAATCGTCATGAGTAAAATTACTTTGATGAGAGGGTCTAAATGTCAATTTTGATTATTTTTCAATTAATTTCCCAGCCCTAGTCTGCGGTGGTTTGCGATCACGCCCTGCAGTTTAGTTTTGTAATTGTTTATTTGTAAAATTACATAAAGTGTTAATCTTAGTCTAAAAATACATAACGTAATATAATGCAGTAAAACATGAGACAGCACAGAACCTTTTAGTGTTTCTGCACAAACAGTTAAAGAGTGAAGTCTCTCTGCTTGTCATGGACTCAGGAGTGAAAGACATGAGAACATACAATGTTGGCGTATCCCTTTAGGGGTTGACTCATAAATGCTTTTTTAAAAAAGAGGTATCAGAATTGGACTAAACCACAGGTCTTACTTGCTTGGAGGCAGAGTGTCATCAGAGCCAAAGTCCACATGTTGGACCAGGATCATGACGGGCTCCACGCTGGTGATCTTGATCACTTTTGCTCTGTAGAACCGGCCATCGCTGTACTCTGCCAGACACGGACCACCTGAGGACGGAACACACATTTATGGGGCTTTTCATTCAGCTCAACTCTGCACGGTCCATTGGCTCCATTTTCTAGGACTGGGAGAAAAAAATCAATTCATCGTGATTTTTTGTCTGCCGATTTTTAAATCGATTCTTTTGGTCAAAAATCGATGTTTTGAAGGCCAAGGTGAACGGGTGAAAACACGCTCCAAAGAAATGAGACACCCCATTTCCTCTACGTCATCACCCAGGCTGAGTCGTAGTCAGATGTGACAATAGCTGTAGGTCAGGGCTCAACAGTGCAAGGAGGAATTTGCTACTAAAAATATTACAGAGCGAGTTGTGATTTGCATTTGGTAGCATCCGTGCGACTACGAAAAATGAGCGTTCAAAACATGTTTTATCTTGTGTTGAATACGTTGGAAGTTGTGTCCGGTGGTATTCCTGAACGCAGCCTCAGCTGGAAACATGTTCAGCTTTGAAACGTTTGTTTTATTGACCTAACTGCACCGCTAGCTAGCCTTCGGCACACCCGACATGCCTGCACCGCCCTGCACGAGATACAGACGAACATAAGCAGGCGCTCCCAAAGCCTCATCTCGACCAATCACAGTGCAGCAGTGGGACTGGTTGCCAGGCAACATACACTGACAGAACAGCGAGCGACATTTTAAACTATTTTAGAAGAAAGACCAAACGAGCAATAACCAAATAACTATGAAGCCTATCAGTTATTATTTCAAAAGACCAACAAAACCAGAACATGTGGACTCTGAACTGAGGCAAGAGGACGAAATGGAGCAAGAGTTAGCGTTAGCTTCAGACGCTGTGTCTCAAGACGCTGGCGAGACAGTTAATGACGCCGCTGCCGTTCCCAGTCGTAAGAGGTACAAGTTTAATGCTGACTGTCAGAAAGCATTCCCATGGCTCCTTTACGAGAACACATTGATGTATAGTAATAGAATAGAATAGAATAGAATAGAATAGAATAGAATAGAATAGAATATTCTTTATTGATCCCCTTTGGGGGAAATTTTTTTGTACTGCATGGCGCATATCTTTGCATTAAAGAAAAACACACTACTTGGTAACTTCATCGTGCTGCCAAAAATATTTGTGTGGTACTAGATTTTTCAACTTGGTAGCACTTGTGTTACTTGGGAAAATGCTAAGTGTCAAGCCCTGGCTGTAGCTACAGCTGTGAAAGCTAGCTCGCTATTACAGGAAATTTTACAATACAACCAACACCTAAAAACATGATTAATATTTACTCAGTGATTTACTTAAATCCTTCCTTTGGTCTCTGCTCTGCCTTCCTGTAGGCAGGCACGGTGTATTATGGAAAATTCCCTTTCCTTCAAGTGAGATCCCGCTCTGTCTTTGTTTCGAGGGCTGTAGCCCTTCGTCTTAGGTCTACAGAGATTTGGGACACCCCTTCACTAGATGTGAACACACAAAACCAAGGGGTAAGACAAGGGCAAAGGGGGAGATTTGAGACGGACCCTTAGTCTCGTTGGAGGTGAAAGGCTCTGTCAGGCCCTTGTTACGATCCTTAACAGAAAACCAAAACAACCGAGTAAAGTCAAGCCGAGTCGAGCTGATACCAAGAAATGGACAGTCCACATTTGAGCACAGAAAAGTTAGTGTGCCACATCTATATTTGTTGATCTCTTTAACGCTTTAACTCCCAGCTCAACCACTTGGTAGACCAAACTTGGAGTAACTCATATTCATAAATGCTTCAACCTTCTTAAACCTGATCTATTTCATGGGGGCTGAACATAAGAAAAAAGCATTATCTTACCAAAGAGGGGAATTTCTCCGATAGGAAAAAATGGCTTATATGAAGTTCATATCCATAAAGTTATCAGCATTTTTCAATAATGACATTTTACTGAATTTTTATCTCTTTTACACATCTCACTTTTACAACAAAAACACTTCTTAGACTATAAACTTTCACTTCAACCAATTAGCAGAAGTAAATGGTTTGTAAATGTTTAGAGCATAAAACAAATGTTGCATTAGTGCCCTAATATGTCAAGAAACATGTTTTTCCTGGCTATTTTTACGAGGAAGTTAAAGGGTTAAAAAAAAAAAGATGACAGGATGCTGCTTAGGATTTAAACTCAACTATCAACTCAACTTTACTTATAAAGCACTTTAAAAACAACCACAGCTGAGACAAAGAGCTGTACATAAATAATCAAGACATAAAACAATTTTAAACAATGGACAAAATAAAAAGGTGTAAGCACTAGAAGATTTGTTTCACTGTGTTTAAAACTATTTAAAAACAATAAAACAAGTAACTAAAAACAAACCATAAAACACTGAAACAGAAGCAGAGTCTCATGTTGGGTTAAAAGCCAAGGAATAAAAACGAGTTTTAAGACGTGTTTTAAAAATGGACAGTGAAGAGGCTTGTCTAATGGGGAGGGGAAGCTCGTTTCACAATTTAGGAGGTCTAACTAATCATTAGACTTAGAAAACCTTTAATGTCCCCGAGGGGCAATTAGTCATTGTGGACAAAATCAAAATTAAGCCTGCATGTCAGGCAGAATTTAGGTAAAAAAATAAATCAGAACTCCTTCAAAACGACGAGTTCCTTCTACAATAAGGCCCCAAAGAGAGCTGTTCCCGATCAACAGTGTCTTATTAACATGTTAGTTTTACCGTGAGGGAAGTTGGTGAGAGGTGGAAGATTCTCCATGTCTTCATTGATACTGGCCAGAGCTTCATCCAGAGTCTCTCCATCCCCCTCATCATCATCATCATCATCATCAGTCCCCTCCAGAGGCCACAGGAACAGCTGCAACAGACAGACGGACAGACGTGGACACTTTCTCTCCACAGCAGGGATGGGAAACTACTAACCAGGAGGGCAACATTCTTATTTTTGAAGGCTACGAGAAGGAAACTAATATATATAGCTTTCATAAATTAAATTTGTAAAACTTAATCTGATGATCTGAACATATATTCAAGTAGTTTTCAAAACAATCACCATTAACCAATCTGTATTCCTCTTTGAAAAATGCATCAAAAAAAGTTCAAAACAAACAATAACGTCAATTAATTATTTTAGATGCTGTTTTGTCAGGTTTTCTTCATGAACATATTTCTTAAATATATGTTTATAAGACCACCCCTGCTCTAAAGGACTGTTCAAGCTTCTCTGAGGATCTACATTCTAGTTTTCTGTCTGCGTCCTGCCTCGTTTACATTTATTAACAAAGTTTCTCAAGGTGCTTTCCAGTTTACCAAAGCTTAACTTAAATGATCCACACTGCATCAGGACAAAGGTTTAAACTCTACTTACTGATTTATCTCTACAGATATAGAGTCAGCAATAGGGCTGCTTGACTGTGGAAATATAATAATCACAATTGTATTAGTAATTACGATTATGAAACACGATAACTGACTCATTTAAAATCGTGCACCACATTCCCTCATTGAACATATTTGCTTTTGACACCATCATTTTGAACCTTGAACCTTGGGCAATACATGGAAATACACATAAATATGCCTCAAACAATGCCAATCTCCCTCTGCACACGGTTTTTAATTACTGCTCCTTCCCAAGTGCAGGACGAACAGACTGAGAAACTCTTTTGTTCCATCAGACTGTACAACTCTTCACTCGGGGGGAGGAGGAGTAACAGGAAGACAGAGGACAGGGAGGAGCAGTAGCCAGAAGCCATCATTTTTATTTCTATTTTTATTTATACCCATCATATTTATCTCTTTATATCTGCCATAAAATGCTCCTGCTGGAATCTTAACTCTCCTGAGGGAGTCTTTTCAAAGGCATCATTAAAAGTTAATCTAATCTAATGTAATAAAAGAATGGAAAAGAAAAAAAAGTTCAACATGTCATGAGACAGAATAATCCTTTAATCTTGATAACTCAGTTTTCATAATTGTGAAAGACAGTGATTGTAGTCTTGATTAAACTTTGATAAATTGTCCACTACTGGTAAGTAGTGCTTATACCGCTGTCACAATAAAATCAGCAGGTCAATGCAGATTTTTCAATGCTGGCTAACCCGCTAATGCAGGTTAGCTCATAATTAGCGGGTTAGCCTGCTAATTAGCCTGCTAACGGCTAACGACTGGCAAGGGACTCCTTTCCCACTGCCAGCAGGGTGTTTCTCAATGTGTACTTCAGCGTACTTCTGGACTTGCAGACTCGAGATACGTCATCAATCGCAGTCGAAGTTCTGTTCCAATACTAAGTTTGCATCCACACAAGTTCGGTTGATGTACCCTGAAGTGAAATCGCTCCGCCCCTTTTACCAAGTCTGTTACCGAGCATAACTTGAACGGACTTTTCACAGCTACAATCCCACAATGCAATTCGCACCGAGAAGAAGATGGCAGAAGAGAAGGCGCACAATTGTAAGTAACTGTTGTTGCCGCGGAAGATGTTGAATAAGATACTTATTTTCGATTAAGTTGTGTTTGTAACCTTAACGATTAACAAAAGTCGTCCTTGATAGATTCTAAATGAACGAAGTCGGTGGTTTTGGATACGATAAATACGGTATATCAAGTAAGCTTCTATAGCACCAAATCAGCGGCCTCTGTTTATACTTTTCAGTTCGGCTAGTAAGGCTAAAAGTTGTATGTGTAGGCTAACTACTGCAAAAACAAAAAATCACATTTATTTTGATTTTTCCAACAAGCTACCGGCAAGGCAACCGGATGTGACGTGTAGAGACGTGAGAGGATCGGCAAAGTACGCTGCCGTTCCAATAACTGCAGAATCGTTCCGTACAAGTCCGCACTCAGGAACATACTTGCCAAGTCTGAACTTCTAAAGTTCACAAGATCGTACTTGTGAACTTCAAACTGAGAAACAGACCCGGCCTAACTGGCAGCAGACGAGCTGTGTGCCTGTTTTTTCCTCTGGCGCATCAAGCTGATGTCTCACGTTGATGACATCATCAGCAGGACGAAACACGGCGATGTAAACAATATAAAGGAGCATGGAGGCTGCGGACACAGTTTACTTTGTACTTTTGTCCCTTCTCAAAAATGTACAAACTCGGTGCTGATGACACAAAAGTGGATGGAATTTGTTCCAGAATTACAAACGGAGGGGTGGGCGTGTGTGCTCAAAATATCGATACGGCAAAATATCATCATGCACTTCTTGGTGATACGTGTATCGATTCGGATTCTACAGAATCGATACGGCCTCAATGTTTGGACAGTAGACTTTGGGCAATATTAAAAATGGAAAAGTTCAAAATAGAAGCCAAGCTTCATGATGAAACACATGTTCCAAGTTTAATCTTAGGCCTACCATCTTTGGGGACCTGAACTAAAGTTCTTAAGTTGAAGAATTATTTAAAACTCATGCTTGTTCTTTTTCTTCTTGTAATAAAAACAACAGTTGCTGGGAATTCTGTTAAAAGCGCAGTCAGTGTTCACAATTTATGTGTATCAGGATACGTATCGTATCGTGGCCTCAGGATTTGGATACGTATCGTATCATGTGGTTGCTGAAAATACCCAGCTCTAGCATGTGGAAACGTTACGCTGACGTCATCTGTAAATTAGCGGGTTGACCCAGGTATGATGTCCCCACAGAAGCTGTAGGTGCTAACGTGCTAACTCCAAAGCCGGCATCTGTTTACACTGTTAGCTTCTTTTTGGTAGTATATGCATGAAGTCCCCAGCACTTCCTCTCTGCTCTTCCCATAGTCTGTGATCAGGGTGCAGGAGCCTGTGAGGACTTTGTGCTTCATCACTGATGTTTAGTTTTGGTAAATTTGAAGGCACCTTGAGAAACCCGCCACCCTGAACAGATGTAAACACAGCCTGACCCTGGAGTAGGTCCTCTTTTCATGGACAGACTCATGTAGCCTTGAAGTCTTATACACACTGCTGCACTTTGCTCAGCTGTTCTCACCTCGTTTGGAGTCCGCAGGTGTTTCACTCGGACTCTGAAGTGCTCTCCTTCCTGAGGAAGATTTGGGTCGGTGAAGGGCCCCAACATCGGCTCCTCCGGGTCCCGCAGACCCTGAAGAAAAACTCACATCAGTCTTACGCTTTCTCAGCCTAAAATTCTTCTATAGAGTCTGATAACTTTTTTATCATGTGTGGAGCGAAAACAAAAGAGTCAACGATCAGGAGCAGAATATGAAGCCCCTCCTCATGAGCGTGAAGATCAGACTGGCTGCATGCTCTCTTCATAATTCTACTAAGCTCTCATCAGCTTGGCCTGACTTCATGTACATCGTTTAATGAAAAAGAAATGGCTGAAACATGTGTATGAAACCACAATGCAAACCCCAGTTTTTGGAACAAACATGTGAGATGTAGCATCTGAAGAGGCTAACCTCTAATAAATCAGACGACAGGTCTATGGTTCATGGATCTGTCTCTAACTTTAGTTCTTACTTTAGTCCACTTGTCTCCTCTTACCTCCCTTCCTTCACCCTCACACCAACACAGCATGGTGTGGATTTGCTGTTCATCATGAGACTGGGATCCACATTCAAGATTTCCTGCTGCTTAACAGAAGGTTTTTTCTTGAGCCATGATGGAGGGATTCATGATTGGCTATATGGATTCATGTTGGTGTTGGATGGATATATTTGTATATATATGTATATGTGTATTTTATATGTATAAATGTATCTATGCATATATGTGTATCCATAAAATGAAGAGCTTTATGCTCTATTGTAAAGTGTCTTGAGACAACACTTGTTATGAATTGGAGCTATAAAAATAAAGACCGATTGATGTGCAGTTTGACCCAAAAATTCAGAGGGCACTATGTGCATGAGAGAACGAGGCTTTGGTCTGAGAATGATCAGAATAACTGCAGGATGGGTCCTTGTGTGCTATCAGAGCTTTCTGAACTGGCAGCACCCACAACCTGAAGTCCTTTTCACATTGGTTGCGTTTAACCCACAGCCCTCCTGGTAAGTGAGTGCATATTGTCATTTCAGTGAGCCTATTATCAATAGGCCTGTCAGGATAATCAATAAATCAATTAACTGCACAATAAATAAAAACATCCTTGAAAAGTTTGCTGGTCTCGAGAAATTGACACGGGCATGCATGTTTGTTTCCCTCCTCTCTCTCTACCAACCAGGCTCGATGAGAAGATGGTTCACTCCTTACGGGAACTGAATAAACTCCATTTTTTAAATTGTTTTTTACTGTTGTGAGTTTAATTGGAGTTTTTTTCTCTTAACAGAGACAGGGTCTATTTTTTATTGTTTTTGATTGGTATAATGATATTTATTTACATGCATTTTTTTCCAAAAGAGGGTCCATTTCATTTTCATTGTTTTATTTCTTTTTTGTTTAATTTATCTTAATCTAAAAGCTCTTGACATTCCAATTACAGTTAAATACTCTTAAGAAATCAAAGTTTATAGATTTTGATACAGTGTACTTACTTTATTACAAAATATATAATTACATTAATGAAAAATGATGTTTCAAAATAATATTGACAATAATATCATTTATAGGCAATAATTTTTTGGACAATTATTGTCCAGCAAAATTTGCAATCGTGACAGGCCTAGTAATGAAGCTTTCCTCCTGAACCTTCAATAGAAGTTCATCATTAAGGTGACAGATATGGAGACACGCCTGGTGTGAGAGGTGTGACGGCACTCATCGGAGCCGAGACATGCAGAGGGAGTACATGAAGAAAATGATTCTGCTTTGAAAATGGATGTGAGTTTCAGAGTGTTCCTCACAAAGCTCACCGCAATGTGCAATTAATATGCAATCCTAAATCCTCTAGCAATGTGCAATTACAATTTTAAATCTAATACAGGTAGAACAACGTATATCCTGCTATTTTTTATACTTAAGTCTATTTTTTATTCTATTAATGCTGTCCACTTTGCTGCTGTAACACTTAAAATTTCCATGTGTGGGGGATGGATAAAGGTTTCTTCTTCTTCTTCTTCTACTGCTGAAGTTAACTTTTACTCGCCTTGAAAGTACCAGTAAGGTCATTTCTAATACAGCTGTGTGCCTAAACTAAAATCTAATTCAAATATCCTGAAGAAGACAAGAAAATGATTTAAAGAATCCTGTTCTCAGGGTTTCTACACACTTTCAAACCTTTAGACCTGACATGAGAAAAATATGCACCTACAGTAATAAACTTCTTTCTTTAAATTGCACTACTCTGTGACTGCAGACACTTTATTGCTCGCATAATCTTACACTGATAGAAATGCTGAAGTCTTATATGATCCTAAACTTCTGTTAAGCCAAAGTACCTCAGTGTCCAAGTCCCAAACATCCAGGACAGGAGGAGGGTTGATGCAGTGCCCCTAGAAAGATACAAACACATTAAATTATTGGTCGTCTGCTCCGTCTTCATTAACAACAAACACTAACACACACTCAAACCTTCTGTGATGAGAGCGGCCGCTCAGTGGCGTACTCATGGTGACAGACGATCTGACTGAGGCTCATCCCGTCCAGGAAGATCTCAACGGTCAGCGGCCCCCTGGGGTCTGACGGCAGCTCCTAACAAGAACACACATTTAGGACAACCACTAATGTGAAGCTTCTGTTTGAGCTAACAGGCACAAACAGAAGGAGCTAAATAACTGTTCACACTGGGGGCATCCATCTTCGATTGTCAACTCGAGGGTGGTGAGGTTTCACCGAGTTCCCAGTAGGAAATTCCGACTTCGGGGGATGTTCCAGTTGCAGTTTCCTACTCGGAACTCGGCCGCTTTTGTTGTGATGCTAATGAATGCAGCTCGGACCTTCCTCAGAACTCTGCATTGCTTTACGACTTCTTTTTTCAACAACTTACAGGATGCAAAGCCACGAGGTAATGTATCTCTTTCTAGTTACGTAGCGGTAGTTTTTGATGTGTGACAACAAGCAATTTTTGGAAAACTTAGTACCGTAGTTTTGTAGCCGGCTGTCCGACCCGACCATGAAGCTAAGGAATAGCATTTATAGATAACCTATTTTGATGCCATAAAACTCATCTTAAAGTGTGTATTCCATCAGGCATATATCTAAAAGTGCGATCGTTAATGGCATTGGTATCAATAAAATCCTACCAATTCCCATCCCTTCAAAAAACAAATGCCAGTGCGTAATTATAAAGTGTGTCGTAAAAATCATAAAACGTATTACTGTACCATGACTCGCATGTCCACAAAGCGGTTAAGTAACAACTCTTTCAGCAAAGCTACTGCATCATTGTGCCACCGATTGCCGACCTGCAGACAACGAGAGAACAATGGCGTAAACAAGGGGATGTGTTTTATAATAATAATAATAATTTTAAAGCTTTGTTTTTTTGGACCACAAACAGAAACACGTACAGGGTTGATGTTGTGCAGCTGGCAGGGCATGCAGAGCTGAGGAACATCATCACACAGCAGCATCGGGTGCACATGGACCACGGGGATGTTCTCCACCAGACCATAGTCCACATACTGCACCTGAAAACACACACTTAACATTTATCAACCAATCAGTCAAGTCATACAGTGTTACCTCAAGCTGCTTTACAACAGAGTCGACCAATGCCATGGTCTTTTTTAATTCACTTACATAATCCTTAAATCTTACTTGACTTTTATTCATTTAATTAGAGAAATGTAGAAAGACAGAGCTGCAGACAGAAACAAAAAGACAAAACGGTACTTCAAGATAGTGATAAATGACCCATGTCCAGATCATGAATGTGTCCGTATCGTATTTCTCGTCACAGTTTAGTTGATCCAGATGATCTTATTTGCATTGTGGAAATAGTAAAAACAAGCATGGACAGTAAGATTATTCTAAAACTGCGATTATGCACGATATTGTATTTTAGCCTAAGTCCGATTTGCTGATATTTTTAAATTTATTGCAAATACTGATAACAAGATTTCTGGTCGAGAGCACAAACTCTGCACTGAACAAAAGCTGACCTCAGTGTTTAAGTATATTTTTGAGTTACGGATGTAAGAAAAGAAAAACAGCTCTTGCAAAAATGAAACACATGATGTACCCACGCAGTGACGAGAAGGTGCATCAATACTGAACATTTATGTAAACTGCCAATATTCCTGTTGGTATATGGTCAAAATGTGTGGCTGATATTTCAGCGTTTAATAGCTGAAAAAATTTCAAAATTGGTCAACACTGATACTTAGAGGTGTGGAAAAAATATTGATACAATATATTGTGATATTTTGATCCCCAATATAATATTGATATATTTCAAATCTTAATATCAATGTTTTTTGTAAAAATTAAAACTCATATTTTATCAGAGTTGGAAAAAAATACAATATATAAATATGTATGCACATGTTTTTTTTCACGCAGTCTATTCAGTTCAGACAGTGACAAGAGAAATATGTGATTATATTTACTTACTGTTGTGCTGTCAGTAACTCAAAGCTCTTTGTTCCTCACGTGTTCAGTTACAGTCTGAGCTGCACTGCAGGTTTGGATGCTTTAAATACTTAATTAAAGGGGAAACAAGAATAATTTCTTAAAAACATTAGTTTAAGTAACTTGATGCACTGTTTTCAGGTTAAGTGTATGTATGTATCACTGCATTTGACACATTTCAGAAACAATCAAACGGAAAGTTACGTAACTGTAAAATATTGCAATATATCACAATATTGTGCTATCGTGATATTATTGTATCATGACCACAGTATCGTGATTCGTACTGTATCGTGAGGCTCTTGCCAGCACTCACCCCTACTGATACTTAATTTTACAGGCTGATACCTGCTGATACCGATATCAGACTGATGATAGGGTGCATCCCTACTACCAACTGATTATGATTTTTTTTCGTTATGATTTTATCGATACCGATGCCGATACTCCTTATCGGTATCGATACTTACCGATACTCTTATCAATACTACAACACGTAATTTTGTGTAAAAAATAAAGACTTTACAAGATATTAAAAGACTCAACCTTTTTTTATTACCACAAGGTAATAATAAAGCTTCAACAGAATAGAAGTAAAGCATTACAAATGCTTCTCAGAGGCAAAAACAAAGCTAAGGAGATGGCATAAACCCCTTCATGCCGCCCAACAGACTGCATGCACAGACAGACCCATATATCAGTGGGGCTAAAATCAATGCTGTAATGATGACTACTAGGGCTGTCATTTTATATTAGATATTCAAATAACTGTTTGAATATGGGGATAAATATCCGTAACTGAATAGTAAATAAATATTCAAATGTAAAATATTGAGTGTAGCAGCACATCAGGGCGCCTGGAGCAGTGGACCGTTTCATCCAACAGAGGGCGCTGTGAGCGCAACTTGACCGTCAGACACATCCGGTGCTCTCTTGACCTCAGGAAACAAAGAGTTTCTGCTCCGAGCGGACATTAACAGCTCTGATTCATTTGAAGAGAGCTGTGCTGTCGGCTTTTCATCCAAGTTATACGGCTGAGTTCAGCGGCGCTTCGTCAAGAGTTTAACCCCGTGTGACTGTGTGGTCCTTACTGAAGGGGAGGATAATAGAGTCTCTGTCTCTGTCAGTGCTGCAGTCTTTAGTGTTAGCCGGGCTGCTAACTCTACTCGTGTTGCTATAGAAATCAAACAGCCCGCACTCCTTTAGCTTTATACTATGCGTGCACTCCAAGTGTTTGGTGATGTTGCCAGTATTTCCCTCCTTGGACACAACTTCTCTCTGACAAAGATCGCATCGGGCTGAGTTTTCATTAACTTTGCTAAAATGAGCTCAAACCTTCGAGCGCTTGGCCCTCACCGACATGCTTGAGCCGGACGGTGGTAGTGTCATAACTACGCGACAGTTGAAGAGACGCTTAAGTACCTATAACGGTACCGTTTTTCCAGATTCTTAACAGTGTTCGGGTGCCGACCCAAGTAGGGACATGTACATGAAAGTACCGGTCCACGGTATACATCCCTACTCTCTCCAATCAATAAAGGCACAAAAATGCCCAAAAAATACATTAAAAAAAACAAAAACACATAATAGCCGGGGTGTTTATTTGTTTCAGTCACTGAGCAGACCAGGCGTTTATTTGGGACAGCTGTTTAATTCCTTTCTCACAAAAATCTTGCTTATCAAAAAATGAAAAAAAATATGTTAAATGTAATCAAATTGTTTATTTACGCCAGTATGGATACCACCTTTAAATTTTCAAGCAAGATTATAGTACTGTTGTTATACTCTTGTCTTCTTCTTTTAACTCAGCTCTCTGTAAACACTCTTAATACTGGTGAGGAACTATCGGTAGTTAATTTAAGGTCGTACTTCCTTTTATTTGCTGCACCGGGGCGATGACGATCAGCAGCAGTGTACCGCTAACTGACGTGACCGACCTCCTTGGATTTGTAAAGTCTGGTCTGTAAGATTCTGTGTGTAAGCCGCACCTTTAATGCCCATTTCTCCACCCAAATCAACAGTTCTGAGATGGTTTTGTTCCAAATGCAGGTGCAGAGAAATGTTTGGGAAGTCTTGCAGCAGAGCGAACATCAGGAAGCGTTTTGTTTCAGTGTCTGCAGGATCCCCACAGCTCGCTTATATTACTTCATATATGCTTTAAATAAATAAATAAAACAAATAAACAAAGATTTGTGTGTCACTGACCTTGACGTGTCCTCCAAGCACCTCCAGCAGCTGTCCTCGATACCACAACATGTCCGATCCGATGACCGCGCAGCCCTGCACAGACTTCCAGGTGTACGGCTTCTGTCTGGGCAAAGTCTTCATGCTCTGCTGGATCCTCTCTCGGAGCGGCTCAAGCTGAAAGCCTGGAGCAACCACAGCCACAAACCTCAAATATATACTGTCTACAGAGGCTATGATTTCACTTTAGATCAGATTTTTATTTTTGTGATCAAATTTTTATACATTTTCTTGAACAAGACCAACAAATTACCAGAACATTAACACAACAGAGAAACAACAACAAACATGACAAAATGAACAATGAAACAAAATCCTACCCCACCCACCCAGGTCAAAAATAATAAATAAATAAATAAAATAAATGAAATAAATAGATTAAAGAGCAATAAATAAATAAATAAATAAAATAAATACATTAAAATTAAAAAATAAATGACAATAATATTTAAAAAAATTAAATTAGATGCAATGCCACCAGGACCATGCATTCTCCCTTAAGATACGCTGATCCCCTTCCTACCAGCACAGTGAGAAAACCATTTATCTACTTATATACATATCATACACCAGCCCTATTCAATTAGCGGCCTGTGGGCCACATGCGGCCCGAAAGCGACCCTTGAGTGGCCCAAACTAAATGTGACTGGGACCTTGGTCGGGCAAGACAAATAGAAAAAACTTTTACAAACACTGACAAGGTCTTACAAAAATTCCAACATTATTGCAGACATTGAATGCAACACGTTCTGAAAGATTGCTGTTAAGCAAGTCACTTTTAATGCACTTTCAAATGTGACCAAATGATGGTGTTCTTCATCTGCACTTTTTTAATCTTCATACACACCTTAACATGTGCTTTTATTACCTGTCAAAACGTGTTGAAGTTTCTGTTTGAGTGTAAAATTAAAGAAACAGTATTTCAGCAGAGGTTTAGTTTAGTACTGTTCTTTATTCAGTTTTGCCCTTTTGGATGTGGCAATAAAATAATAAATATCCAGTGTGTTTGTTATCTATTTGTGTTTCTTTTACGTGCTAAACTTTGCCCACTGTCTGCAAAAAATGTCTGGCCCAGCTCATGTTCTAAGTCTGAAAATCTGGCCTGACTAATTTCTAATTGAATAGCCCTGTCATACACCCTAGCTGTATATTTCAAAATTAAGTATGTCAAGACATAGTGGTTGAAGGGAGAAAATCCAATCCTCCCTTCGATCGTCTTTTTGGCAGCTGTTAAGCCAGCCAATGTCATACGCATAGGGCCTTACTGATGTGAAGCTTTGACAAATCATTCAGCAACAACACAGAACTTTAGATCAGATTTTTACCTGCATTCTGCGTCCTGACGTAAATGATACCATCGTCTCCGATGGCAGAAACACTGATGTGGATGTTACCGAGGCATGGCAGTTCTGGGGGCTGATACTGCTGAGTTTTCACCTGATAACAATAATAATGAAAATGATGACTTTAATAGCACTTTAAAAAACAGGTTAACAAAGTGACAGGCAGGATCATACAGACAGCACAGAACAAGAGTTTAAGCACAAAAGAAAATAAAAAAAAACCCAAAAACCTCAGTTTAAACCAAAGAACCTTTACAGACCAAAACGAACAGCATTACATACATAAGCACCAAAAAGAGTCTAAAGCTGAGCTCACTCACGTCCATAAAATGAGCCTTTTTCTGCTAAAATTGTGTTTTGTCTTTTTTTCTTTTGCTGCTTTGCAGTGTATATAAGACTGAAAAAAACTAAACTAAAAAGACAGTTATAACAATATCAGACATGAGGAGATAAAACAACAAAAAGCATAAAAGGTAATTTATTAAAAGTATAACATAAGGTGAAGCATAAATTATAGAAATCATAATATAGGAAAAATTCAATAAAAGGAGAATGACCTAAAATGATACAAAGACATCACAACCACAGCTTTTCTTTTACTACTTTTCTTCAATCCGTCACAAATTTGTATTACGGTGCAGAAATCTCATTAGTGCTGGACAACAAAACTGTGAATCTGCCTTTTTCAGCCCTTGGATCCTCTTATGGCTGAGTTGGAAAGATTTTAGTGCTAATTATTCAATAAACTGTTAAAAGGTCAGGCTCATAGCTGGTTTTTGCATGTGCTTCTGTATTTACAGGACATCCGAATCAGCAGAAACTGTCTTTGGTCTAAATTGTGCTTTACGTCACCTTCTCTGCAGACATGATGGTTCGTGGGGCTGGTTTTGGCCGGGTGGGAGCACAGGCCTGTGGGGGGTTGAAGGTGACATCTGGAGCTGAAGGTTGTTGGTTTTCGTCTCCATCAGGGCCGACAGTCTGTGCCTCACTTTCCTGAGACGGTGCAGCATCTTCTTTTGGCTTCTGATCAACAGCATCTCTGCTCCCAGAAGATGTGATGACAGACCGACTTTAAATTAAATACAAGCAGGAACCGTCAACTACAGGCTTAAAAACAGCAGACATAAGGCCATGAAATTCCTTGAATATCAGTCCTTTGTTACAGCAGACATGTTAGAAACAACAAACAACAACAAAATCCAGATTTCAATTCAGATCAGCAACAACCTCCAACGTAGTGGTCAATTTAATGATGTATGGCTTATAGCAAAGATTATCAACCACATTTGTACAAGGGTCAGCTTTTGTCTCACGAGAATTACACGATCATCACACAAAGGTAAACTAATAAGACCCAAATCTTGGATTAGAACAGTTTAACAGTGACTTTTATAAGACTTACAAAAGTTTGGCGGTAATGCTTCCCAGAGAAAGGTAATTTTTCAGCTGTTTGTATCAGATGTTTTGTAACTAGGGCTGGGTATCAATTCAGATTTTCTGGATCGATTCAATTCGATATTACAAGGTCTCAAATCGATTTGATTCACAATTCAATTCCATATTTATTCAGTTTGGGATATCTTAGTTAAAATAGTGCTGTAAATTCAAAAAGTGACCTTTTGACCTGGTACATCATTAAAAATTGATTGAAAATAAAAGAACTAAACCCAAAGCAGTTACATTAATCATATTTTAATGATATGCATTAATGCATATTCTGCATATTACTTGTTTTTTGTTCAGCTCAAGTTTTTCCTTTGTACTTGTTAAATCTAAAATACTGTACATCCAAACATCAGCTTTTAAACTTTCCAATGGTGCCCATATAGAGCTTCCACCATGTTTGTTTGCAGTAACATCTCATGAGATCTTGTTCAGTAGAAAGCAACGCTGAACGCTGATCACACCAGACTAGCAGGGTTGATACCACAGGCTGTTTCTCTGCACATCAAAAGAAGAAAAAACTACCCAAGTTAAAAAATCCATCTTTGGATTTTATGGATTGATTATGAACCATTTAAAGGAAAATCAATTTAAATCAATTTTTTTAACCCAGCCCTAGTTGTAACCACGATGGCGAGACAAAATATTTTATATACTGGTATTTTGCTTGTGCTCGTGTACAATACACACCTGAGAATTAGACCTTATTTAAGAGCAAATAAATGTGTGTTATATATGATAAATTATGGTATATGTGTGCTTTCTGAAGGAACTACCATGTATTTAATTTAGCTGATCACTCTAAAGAAATCTGTGTCCAAACTGATGAGGTTTGATAATCATGCAGCTAAAATACTTTACTCATATACGAACCATGTAGTCAGTCTCCTGCCCCCTGATTATTGATGATTTGTTCTGCTAGTTTAATGTCCCATCTCTGTTACATCCTGAAGAATCAAACACGATGCACGTCATCTATCGTCTGTTGGAAATAAAAACAGACTCACTCTGACATGGGTTTCCTCTCCCTCAGGGCGAGGCCCTCACTGGTCAGAAAGTCTGCCATGCTGACAAACTGTCCAACCCTGTTGGAGCAGAACAGCGTGACGGGCTGTGGACGCTCTTCTGTCAACTCCTGCACGGCGGGAGGAGAAAGGGAGGCCATAAAACTGGGTCAGAAACAGGTGAGACAAGGGGAGCAGATAAATACTGAAAACTCAAATATAGTATATTTCCAAAACTATTCGCTCACCATCCAAATAATCAGAATCAGGTGTTAATAGTCTTTGGTTGGGTTTCTAAAAGCCTGTAAAGTCTTGAATCTGATTTGAAAAGCTTGAAGGAACCTCGCCTTTGTGCTCTACAATGAAGCAGCTTTTGCAAGTACACTATATCACCAAAAGTATTCGCTCATCCATCCTAATAATCAGAATCAGGTGTTCCAGTCTCTTCCATGTCCACAGGTGTATAAAATCATCACCTAGGCATGCAGACTGCTTTAACAAACATTAGTGAAAGAATGGGTCGCTCTCAGGAGCTCAGTGAATTCCAGCGTGGAACTGTGATAGGATGCCACCTGAGCAACAAATCCAGTGGTGACATTTCCTCACTCCTAAATATTCCACAGTCAACTGTCAGCTGGATTATAAGAACGTGGAAGTGTTTGGGAACCACAGCAACTCAGCCACCAAGTGGTAGGCCACGTAAACTGACGGAGCGGGGTCAGCGGATGCTGAGGCGCATAGTGAGAAGAGGTCGCCAACTTTCTGCAGAGTCAATCACTACAGACCTCCAAACTTCATGTGGCCTTCAGATTAGCTCAAGAACAGTGCAGAGAGCTTCATGGATGGGTTTCCATGGCCGAGCAGCTGCATCCAAGCCTCACATCACCAAGTGCAATGCAAAGCGTGGATGCAGTGGTGTAAAGCACGCCGCCACTGGACTCTAGAGCAGTGGAGACGCGCTCTCTGGAGTGACCAATCACGCTTCTCCATCTGACAATCTGACGGACCAGTCTGGGTTTGGAGGTTGCCAGGAGAACCATACTTGTGGGACAAGTGTAAAGTTTGGTGGAGGGGGGATTATGGTGTGGGGGTGTTTTTCAGGAGCTGGGCTTGGCCCCTTAGTTCCAGTCAAAGGAACTCTGAATGCTTCAGCACACCAAGACATTTTGGACAATTCCATGCTCCAACTTTGTGGGAACAGTTTGGAGCTGGCCCCTTCCTCTTCCAACATGACTGTGCACCAGAGCACAAAGCAGGTCCATAAAGACATGGAGGACAGAATCTGCTGTGGATCAACTTGACTGGCCTGCACTGAGTCCTGACCTCAACCCCATAGAACACCTTTGGGATGAATTAGAGCAGAGACTGAGAGCCAGGCCTTCTGGTCCAACATCAGTGTGTGAGCTCACAAATGCTCTTCTGGAAGAATGGTCAAAAATTCCCATAAACACTCCTAAACCTTGTGGACAGCCTTCCCAGAAGAGTTGAAGCTGTTATAGCTGCAAAGGATGGACCCACGTCAGATTGAACCCTATGGATTAGGAATGGGATGGCACTGAAGTTCATATGTGAGTAAAGGCAGGTGAGCGAATACTTTTGGCACTAAAGTGTAAGACAAATCATTCAGTGTGACAAGCGACTTCATTTGGATAAAGGAAAAGGAAGCAGATGTGAGGGCACGAGGACAGTAATAAAGGATAAACCTTGATGTTCATGACGGCCGAGGCTCCAGTCAGGTAGTAGGAGATCAAGTCGCAGGCTGTGGCCGTCCAGGTGGATCGGCCTCCAGCTGGCCTGAGTGGGAAAGAAGACAAAAACTCTTTGTTTTGAAATTTGGAAGAGCAACAAAAATAATTGCAGTTTTCTCAATTTCTTTTCATAAAAAGCAATTCTCTGAATTAGATGTTGGATGTATTTGTTAAAGAAAATCACAAACACTCTCCACTGATGCTGATACATGCAACTTTACTTAATGATGGGATGATGACTGAAAACAGGGAACATATCGACTGACACCAATGTTAAAGATTATTTAATATGAACATTATTATAAACATTATACACAACATGACTCTGCGCATCTCTGCCCTGATTCTTTTTTTGAACATAATGTTTAATTTTTAGTTTAATTTGCCACAGAGTAAAATAATAAATTTTTTGGTCACTCACAAACCATTCAAACACTTTAATATGAATTCATGACAGGCAGAAATAGGAAAACAGAAACAAAATAAATAAATACATTGATACTAAATAATAATAGTAATAGTAATAAAAATGTAGACATAAGTTGATTTGGCCTTTAAAGGTGAGAAAAATGAGTATGAAAAGGAGAAAGAAAAAAGAAAGAGGAAAAAGGGAGGAGAAAATATATATATATATATATATTACAGTGGAAATACAAATAAATTAGTCAGCACAGTCCTGTCTACATAAATATTCATATTCAATCAAAATACAATGAACACAACAAAAACAGCAAACAAAAATTGCTGCTGACAACAAAAATTCCAATCTTGATATGAAGCCAACACCCAAGTACAAATGTATATACAAAAAAACATATACACATATACATCAGCGTCTGTACCAACCCAAACACATATGCCTACTTGTACGTACAAATAAAACTAAATAAATAACTAGAGGCAGATCAACTCATAATTTAGCTGATGTGCTAATCTTATTTCATCCATCCTTTAATGGGATAAATACCCTGTGTTCAATTATAAGTACGTACAGACCAAGAGGGCTCATATTGATAAACTAAAATATTCAATTCTCGGTAGGCCTGTCACAATAACAAATTTTGCTGGACAATAGTTTAAAAAAAAAAAAATATTGTCAATATTGTATTGAAACATAATTTTTTCATTAATGTGATTAAATCTCATAATAAAGTGAGTACACCGTATCAAAAGCAGTAAACTTTAATTTCTTAAAAGTATCTAAAAGCTTTAAAAATAAAATAAATATAAAGAATACTACAAATTTAACAAACAAAAAAAGAGAAAAAAAATGGAAATTAAATGGACTCTCTTTTGGGAAAATTTGCATGTAGCTAAAAATCAATCAATCAATAACTAACCAAAAACAATAAGAATGCTGGCTTTTCAACCGATTTAAGGGCTGCATTTCTTTTGCGATGTAGCACACGACACTGTCTGTGAGCGCACCATTTTGCTGTTTTATTTATATTTACTTTGCAGAACAAATGCTTAAGTAAGCGCTGACTGTCAGGACGAAGGCTTCACTGCACCTCCTCGTCTTTGTCGCCACTACTTTCAAACAAATACGACATATCAGCTCGTCAGTGTTCATGAGCTCACACCTTGTTCATTCTGTTTAAAACCAAAATATTCCCACACTGGGGCTGTGGCAGCCGGCTTAGGAACCATCGCTTTTGTGCCATCATTCATACCAGTCTTTGTTTCCTCGTTACTCCTCACAACTCTCACTTCAGCTGTGTGGGTACATGCAAGCGCCCCCTCCCCCCACAAAGATGGAATCACTGACAGATGCTCACTCCACTATAAAACTAACGCACCCCAGTATTGAGAAAGTTACACAGAGTGACCCATCTTCTCATCCAGCCTGTTTGGTAGAAAGAGAGGAGGAAAACAAACATGCATGCACGTGTCAATTTATCAAGGCCGGCAAACTTACCGAGGACGTTTTTATTTATCGTGTGGTTAATTCATTTATTGATTATCGTGACAGGCCTAATTCCAGGTCCAATAAAGTGACAAGGTTTGTAACCATTATTTTTACAGATTATAGGTCAGTTGTGAGCTGACGATTGTAGGTTTTGTAAACTTGTAGTAACACAAACAAACAGCGCATTAAAGCTAATCAGATCAAACCTGACGTGGATTCTGTGAAATAAGGTGAAGAAGAGAGAGAGAGTACAATGTGGCGGGAAGCTGGGCCGGACGAATGAGAGTTTTGTAATATGATTAATGGAGTATTTATTTTCCACTGCTTATGGGCGTTATTTATTGATTTGATTTATTGATTTGATTTATTTATTTATTTCGGTCACGTCAGCACACTTATACAGCATCACACATTGTCAATAGTTGATCAAACTGTACATGTCCGAAAGGGAAGACGGGAGAAGCAGAGCTTATCTAGTCCCGTCCCCATTTTCTCAATATTTAGTCTCCTCTTTTCCACATATCATCAGATTATTATAAATCTTTATTCCATTTACAGAAGTATGACATAATTCTTGACTCTCTATTAGTGTCCGTATTTGACATATTATGACCAATCCTTTGTTCCACGTAAGGTATAATTCATGACTGTCTTTTGTTTTTTCTTTTTTTGTTAGTCCCGGTTAGTGATGTTAGGGTGGTGTGTCTGCGTTGCTTTTCTTTTTTCCAGATTTCAAGCGTGTTAAACGTGTGACTCCTCGTCACTCTCCTCTTCACCCAGGCGTGCTCCTGCACTGTCGTCCCGGGCTCTGCTGTAGTTTTCAGCCATGCAGGCGTTTCCGCCTCCCAGTCGGATTTTGTTGAGGGGTGCGCGAGCCATCTTTCTGTGACCTCCGGCTCTCTTGATCTCATCGCATGCTTGCAGCATCGCCTCTCTCGTTGCTGAAAACTCAGCCTTCATACATCTCAGCCTCCACATAATCCCTCAGAGGCCCAGTCCCATGATTGTAATCGCTACTCCAATTGCGGCTAACAAGAACACGTCTTCCACATCCTCGACCTCCAGGATTGACAGACACACCACTCTCCATTTATTCCAGCTGTCCATTGCGTACCCAGCTAGGAATGTTCCATCAGGGCATTTTGGTTCTCCCGGGCCTGCTTGACGGGTTGAGAAAACCTTATCGATTGCGTTGAGAGCCCAACTTAGTGGATCCATTTTGAGACTGTCTGTCTCTCTGCAGTTAGTTGGATATATACTGCTACCTCACTTGACTTACTTTTACAATACCAACAAAATACGGGAGTTGTGTAGCAGCTCAGTGGTTTACAGTCTGTGTTGATCCAATAAACAATGCAATTCAAACATAATAAACACTGTTACAAAACGTAATAAAACTGCATATTGCACCCTTAACTGTCCAGCAGAAAACAAGCAACTTCAGAGTCAGTCTTCAGACATAACTTTGTAAACACGGCTCTTCACCTTATTAAAGCGACACCAATGTTTATCCTTGTTTTCTGACGTTTTCTGTCACGATCCCGCTTCATTTCGTCATGCTTTCTTTTTTGACACTCGAGTGATTTTGAATAAATGTGGTCTTCCATTTCAAAAGCTTTAACTGTAAAATACACACAGTTTAAATCCCTAGTGCAAAGTAAAAACTGTCTAAACATCCACCACCATCCTCTCTCCTCCTCTTCGCCTGCATTCCAGGTAGATTTCAGAACCGGCGGATTGATTCGCGCTTCGTTCTTTTTGTCCCTAAAATCCACCCGTAGACAACATGGCAGATCGTCATGTCGGCCTACATGAAAGCGGCCCGCGGTGGTGTAATTTTTTAAAGCTTTTTCTAACTCTATAAAAATAAACATTTAATGGGGATGATTGTACTCCTATTTTGATGGACTTTACATACAAATAGAAACATTATAACCTATATTCACCGTTTATGTTTGGTGAAATGCTGCCACATTCTACACACTGCACCTTTAAGTTGAACACAGAAAAGGAAAAATTTTATCCCTGGAGGATCAGATGTGGCTCTTTTTTCCTCCCCTTTGGAAACGCTCAGATCTGAGGAATGGGGAGGTTATGATACAGAGCTCGATCAATCAAGCATCACAGCATGACTGAATACAGTGTGCATGTGTGTGTGTGTGCGTGTGTGTGTTACCTGATGTCAGTCAAAGTGCACTCCAGTGCATAAGAGCCGATCAAGGCTTCTGGGAGCTTCCGCAGATTACTGACATTGACCTCCACCTTGTTTCCATGGTCACAGCGCATCACCTGAGATCAGCAGAGAGACAAAACACCAAACTACTGAAGAATAAAACAGAGACGTGTCTTCAGTAAAGCTGAGCAACCTCATAAGGATGTCCTAATCTGAAGATTTTTTATCTTAGAGACACGTAGAAAAAAAACATCAGGCATTGAACAGTTTGGCTCGTACTGTGTTTGGTGAGCTCTGATAATCTCAACACACAAAACTATTCTGTCCACCACTGATTTAGTGTCTTACAGAAGAGTAAACGGCCATGTTAGATGGAAAAAATAAGTCTGCCAAAGTCGAGATTAAAGTTGAAATTTCGTGATAAATGTCAAAATGCCTAAAAAAAGTCAAAATACATTGTATGTCGACTTAGTTCTTGACTTATTTACTTTATTCTACTCATTTTGATTTTTACCACCAAATTGTATGTCAACCACATTGTCAACATTTAAAATCTTATCTTGTCATGTCGACTTTTATTTAAAAAATTTTGACTTTATTCTCATCATGCTGCTGCTGAAAATTGTTTTTTCCACCTAAAAAGGTCCTAATACTCTTATAAGTACCTCGTCCTCCAAGACAGAAACCAGAAATATTTTGAAATCCGATATAACATCGATATTTCAAATCTTAATATCGATTTTTATGTAAAAATAAAAACTCATATTTTATCAAAGTTAAAATAAGATACAATGGGCCTCATGCAAGAACATTTTCGTATTCTCATCCTAAATTTTTCGTACCTTTTTTTTATGTTGCGTTCGTACAAACATGCTCCGTCAGATTCAACAAACACTTCTATCTTTAGAAAAGTGTCTAAATGACCCGCGGAAACATGATGAATGCCACCTGTGTGTACTTAAGCGTGCATGCACGAGGATAGCATATTTGCATAATTAACACCCCAAGAATACCATATAAGGATACGTTTCCCACACCATAAAACAGGAGTGTTCATTCATAAAGATGGCACCAAACACACAAACTCTTCCAAGTGCCTGGTGTGCCAGGGCATCCAAAAGAAGAAGCTCAGCCATGAAGCAGCTGGTTACTCTCTCATTTAACGTTTTATATTGGCCAGTCTAATAAGCCTTCAATTAATAGATTTTAAAGTATTCTCTGGTTTGAGATGCTCAGATTTATTTTTCATCTTATGCTATATTTTATTAAAAACGCTTGAAATTAATTAAATGTATTATCAGTATGTGAGGAACTTGATTTGAAAAGAGCAGACTAATTTGTTGTGATTTTTAAGACAAGTCTGGATCACTCGTGATTTGTGTTCGTACTTGAAAGAAAATTCTAAATACGAAAAAAATGCTGAATGCGACAAATTCTCCTAAATCATTCATACACAACACTTACGAACATATTTGTTCGTACGAACGGTTCTTGCATGAGGCCCATCATATAAATATGTATGAACAGTTTGTTTCATGCTGTCTATTCAGTTCAGACAGGGACAAAAACAGAAATATGTGATTTTTTTTCTTACTGATGTGCTGTCAGAAACTCAAAGCACTTTCCTCCTCATGTGTTCAGTTACAGTTTGAGATGCTCTGCAGGTTTGGATGCTGTAAATACTTTATTAAAGGGAAAACAAGAATAATTTCTTTGCAATATTAGTTTAAGTGACTAAATGAACTCTATGTTTTCAAGTTAGGTGCATGTATGTAACACTGCATTTAACATATTTCAAAAACAGTTTTGACTTGATTTGTACTTTCAGTTTTGAGTAACATTCTGTTATTTACATAAACACCACCTCTAGTTTTTTCTTTGCTAACTGTAGAATATTGCAATATTGTGATATTGTGATATTATCGTATCGTGACCCAAGTATCGTGATACGTATCATATCATAAGGTTCTTGCCAATTCTCACCCCTAGCAACAACCATAAACATTTTCTATGGCAACAACCGGAAATCAGAACAACTAACAGAAAAGAAGAAATGATGGTCTTTGGAAAATCTAAAAACTACATAAAACAAAAGACTGGAAAATCGTCAGCTTTCCCCAAGCATGCAGATTATTGGTCATAAATATTGAACAAGTTTAATATTTATGATTTACGACCCGTTTTGGGGCCGATTATTGGGACAAATTTACTCTTTAATACACCTCAGACCACGGGATAATCTAATAAAACATAAGATAATTTGCTGTCCTTGGTCTGTAAGGGGAAAAGTCTGGACAAAAACAGTCTGATAATCTTTATGTGTGTACCCCGCTTTAGTGCGTCTCTATTCAAGTCAGACTTGATATCTTCTAAAATAGTTTATAAAATTCATCTAGTTGTTAATTCCTAACAACTCAACTGGCAACAATAAAATCATAAATATGGTGGTGGTAATAAACTGTAGGAGAGCGTAAAAATGCTTTTGTGAATGACAGTAAGCTGTGAGACAGAAAGCCTCAGGCAGCAGCAGATTGAACCACCTCTGCGACGTTGTTAGACGTGAAGTCGGAGCAGATCCGGCCTCTCTCCCAGACCCCGTTAATCTGAGCAGCACAGAACATGTCTGCCTTCCACACCACATCGTCATCAGGCTCCTGAAGGGCACACTCCTTCTTCACCAGCTCACACAGCCTGTAAGAAACAACATGTTTGATTAATCACAACACCAGCAGAGCATTCACTTCCTATTCTTTCTGGTTTTAGTAAAGTTTGTGTGATAAGCTACAGCGTTAAAGTGCCACTGTTCAGTTTGAACAGCTTATACAGACAAACACACTATAACAGGCTTTTCTGGAACATTTGCAAACTCTAAGGGTGTTTTCACACCAACCGTATTTAGTGCGCACCAAAGAAGTTTTGGCCCAGGGTTTGGTACGTTAGTATCAATGTGAATGCAACCACGGCACTTTGGTGAGCACCAAATCATCCGGTCTGAGACCTCCATGAAGGGGTGGTCTTGATCTGCTCCATCTCCCTACATTTGGTGCGGTTTCACTGGTGTGAAACAAAGTGGTCCGAACCAATCTACTTTTGATGCATTACTTCCTGTTAATCCCGCGGTTGAATCTTTTGCTTACTCAATTTGTGGATTTGTTTATTCTGGTTGAGGATTACGATGATTTACGAGGGTCCAGAAGGTCGCTGATGCCGTCTCAAACATGATAAAAAAACACATTTGAAGGAAAATGTAGAAGAGAGCGAAACGTAAACATTGGTTGTCTGGTGTAGGAAATGGTTACCATGGTAGCCTCTTCTTCGTTCTCCTCTGTAGCAGGTTTGGCAACCAGTTACGTGCATATCGCCCCCTGCTGTTTCAAACTGAGTAAATACACAAGTGGGCCCGGGCATGGTTCAATGTTGCCAGTGTGAATGCAAGCCAGCGGGGGAGGGAGAGGGGGGCGAAACAAGTGGACCTAATATGAAATTGCCCTAATATTATGGTTTAAGCATTTTAATTCTTTACATACTAGGCCTGTGCTAAAATATTGATGCAGCAAAATATCGTTACTTAGTCCTTGCTGATATATGTATTGATATAGATGTTAGGGCTAGAAGATACATCGTTATGTATTGATATCAACATATGAACATTCAAGACACTAATATTGAAAAATCAACGGTATGAACGACATAGATTTCCCCACACTCGCCCTGCATGTACAGCTGTAGAAGTCACTATAAAATTCATTTTTACGATTGCCCTTGAATGCACCGCTGAAGCACATGTGCAGTCGTGGTAATCTGAGTCAGCCGTGATGTCACCGGAAGAGTTAGTAAACAGTATCATCACTGTACAGCAACAGAGCTTGAAAGTTTGAAGCATTTTACCAAAACAAGGAGAAGAATGTGCAAATTCTGCAAGGCTGATCTTTCCTTCCATGGCAGAACGACGGTGATGCATAAGCATCTGAAAAGGAAGGACGTCATGGCTGATTCATTTTCTGATGAAGAGGGACAGTCACCTCAATAAGCTCAACGGCTTGTTAGCTGCTAACATTAGCATCAACAGCATGGTGACCAGACGTCCCTGATTTCCAGGGACAGTCCCTGTTTTGGATGATAAATTCCTTTTTGGTCACCGTTTCCATCGGCCGTCGCTCGGTGACGTCACGTCCACTCGAGTTTCACCGCGATCATATCATATATCATATAGTAGGATGTATAAGCGGACATTATTCCAGCTGTATCCTTTTCACTCACTTATCAAACACAAAACACTGCAGCTGATGATGCAGCAGCATCATCTGTGAGTTTCCGCGGTCCGTCTAGGCGGAACTAATGTCCTCACTGACTAATGTTTCCACAAGGACATGGATTGTAGTCCGGATGAAAAACTGTCTGTCACCGTCACACACGCACACACAGCTGATTGGCTTTTGCTGCACAGCCACACACAACATCGTCTGAAAAGATCAACTTTTTTTTACTTTCACATCGTGTGATAAGCTATGTGGTAGTGTGAAAAGCGGCTGTTGCATCGCGGGAGGGTTAGCCCCGCCCCATCGCGGCTGTACATTGACTTTGCATGGAGAGTGATTGCCGAGGTAGTACAAGTAGCGTGCGGTGTGAACGCAGCATTAGAGGGAAGCATTTGGACGGCATAAAGGCAAAACCTGATTTGTTTCATTTTTATGTCACTGAGAGTTTTGTTTCTTTTAGGGAGGGAAAAATCTGGGATTTTATTTCTAGGCCATATTGCCCAGCCCTAGAAGAGGCTGAGGATCTCCTCTTATTAATGTCCATCTCAATAGAAAGAACAGGTTTTACTCATAAGCCTGATAAAGCCACAGGCTGAAGGCGAAAGGAGAGGACAAATCTGTTCAGTAGTTTTTGTGTAATCAAACAAACGGTGGCTAAAAACTAACCTCCTAAACAAAGGTAAATATACTAACGTGGTTCCAGGAGAAGCAACAGTTTTATAAATCCTCGTTTCTACTGACCGTTTGAGATGTGCGTCGTACTGGGTGAGCCGCACATAGAAGCTGCTCGGAGAGTTGACGTGGCTCACTCGGACTTTCAGATCCTTCAGGTCAGCGGGAAGCTTCAGCTGAGGATGAAACTCCAGCGGCTCCATGTTCTGCTCTCTGGGTGTTTTCTGGTCTGGGGTATCAACATCCTCCAAGGGTGAACCAAGGTCAAGAGGAGGATCCCAAATGGCAGAGTCCTCACCAGAGGGTTCGGTCTTTCTGGATCTCCTCCTGCTGTGAAGGATGGGAGAAACGAGGAGATTATGGGGGCAGCAAGTGACGAAAAAGAGGAGAAATGGTGATGTGGATGTGATTTGTCTTAGAGACTGTCAGATAATTAATAATTAACAGCAATAACAAGTAAAACAAAGTACTGTTGATATTAGGAGTGGGAGAAAAAATCGATACACCTAAGTATCGCGATTTTTTGTCTGCCGATTTTAAAATCGATATTTTTATTCAAAAATCGATATCCCCCCCCCCCCGCCTACACACACACGCACACTCACACTCTATAGGCGCTAAAGTCGCCAAACTGAGGCAAGAGACATTGCTGGATAAAATAGGCCATAGCTGTTAAAATAGTGCTGAGTAGATTTACTACTTTTCTCCAGCAGATAGTGGACAGGTGACTGGTTTCTATTCAAAGTTTTGGCGTATATTTATTTTAAAACACACACACCGGACCGAGGGACGCGAGTGTGGCTGTAGAGGCTGTGGAGCGGAGCAGAGAGAGACACAGAGTGATAGAGAGTACTCACGATGCCGAGAGTACTTTGTCAAGTACTGTCTGACTCTGAATCTGAGGAATATTTACTCTCTGAGGATGACGGTCAGTCGTCCAGTGAGAACCAAACTGGCAGCGAGTGCGCGCAGCGGGAGCGGCTCCGCGCGCCATTACAGTCCCGGAGCAGTACACACCGAGAGCTTTTCCTGTCCCTGGCCGGCGACTACCGAAGAGTGCACATAGTCTGGGATGCAGGGAAGCTCAAAACACCGCGAAAAGTGACGGTGTTAGCGGAGAATGAGACCCATGAGCTCTGGTCAAACGAGGGAGAAGCCGGGGGTAAACAGTGCAGGCAGCAGAGGCGTTCATGCTCGGCCCGTAAATTACAGTGATGACGATGGCTGGGAAAACTAACCACTTTGAAACTATAGCCTTTTTAAATCTTGATAGCAAAACTGAATATTTCTTGAAAAAACTCTGTTGCCTGAAGGGATAATAAGCGACTTTTTATATGCAATCCAGGCTTTTGAAGAGAGGGAGCATAACCAGCTGGTTAAAATATATTGCTGAATAAATCCTAAAAACAGACTCACATGTGATGTGTATTTTTCCTGATATAGTCTGTAGGCATCATCATTGTTCATCTTTTTCACTGGTTTTAAAAAAGCTAACTAAAGATTGCAAAAATCGGCAATATCGTAGAATCGCAATTTAAATCGTATCGGCACCTAAAAAATCGCAATAAATCGTATCGGGAGAAAAGTGAATCGTCCCAGCCCTAGTTGATATAATATCTATATTTGTTCAGTCCTTTCTCCTGTTATTGGGGAGTTTAAAAAAAGAGAGTTAAAAAGAGATAAAAAATAAAGAAAACCGTCATGAAATGTTCTGTCCTTTTTTTCATTTTTTATAAAAAAGTTTGAGCATTGTTTTTCTTTATTTACCTTAGTTCCAATTTTGTAAATATTGACTATGGTGTGTGAAGTCTTATAGGTACAAATGTATTAATTATTGATTTAATTAATGTTATGTTGTTGGTTGTTACAATCTGAATATTTTTTTCATTTTTCAGTTCAGTATAGCACCTTAAAAATAAGCTCTTTTTATTTTGAAATATTTCATTTAACTTGCTATGTTTGAGTTTGAAATATTAAATTTCAGTTCAGTAAAGCACTTTTATTTGGAAAAGTTTTATTTTGCTTAATGTTTTGGTTACAAATTCGTAAATTTCATTCAGTGAAGCACTTTAAATGCTCTATTTTCTTTTAATATATATTTTTGTTTCAAATAAAGTCATTTTTCTTGTTTAAAAAGCATGAACATTATTTAAAAGTTATGGAGAGTGATAAAATGGTGATCTTATGGCGTTAAAGGTGGCACTATTAAAAATTTGGATGCACCTAATTTTTGTGCTGGTGCACCTTAAATTTTTTTAGCTGCACTGTTGCAACCACTGCAAAAGGTTAGTCTGTGCGTAGAGCATTGAACTTGGATTGTTTCTTAAATCATAACTTTGTCTGCAGAATGCTTCTCCCACTGTAAAGGCTTTTAAAATGATCCGACTGCACATGCAAGTGTTTTTTTCCCTTGTGGATTAAAAACTCGTCACAGAGGCCTCACTTACTCTCCTCTGAAGCAGGCCAGCTCTTCTCTCACCAGCAGCTCTGCTATGTTAGCAAGTGGTCCACTCAGACCGCTCTGAAACAGCCTGACCGGCATAGGCTTTGTCTTCTGGACCGGTTCTGAAAGAATAAACAAATAAAACAGAGAGCATGAAACAGAAAAGAGGATAGAAATAGAAGAGAGTGTGATTTCTGCTTTACCTGTGGCCACAATAGTGACGAGTTTCTGATCAGCCAGACAGATGAATTTGTCGATGCAGGCCTCACTCCAGCTCTTCCAGTCGGCTGGGATCACCTCTGACAAGCAGCAGTGGATTGCCTAAGCAAACAGACGTTTTCAATGGATCGAAATCAGCAAAATCCAAAGCACGCTCACGTAAATACAAGCATAGTGTTTCTATTCTGTGTAGACTTAAAGTTAGGGTTGGTAATCTGATTCAAATACACTTTTTGTAATACTGGTTAAAATGATCTTTATGGTAATCAACTCATAATGTGTTCTTAAAACAGAGTTAAAAATATCCGCTATCTACACCAGGAGTAAAACAGGGAAAACACCAACCAATCACATCTTTGTAGTAGGGCTGCACGATATTGGAAAAAACTGACATTGCGATTTTTTGGGGGTTTGCGATATATTGCGACATATCTTGCGATATCAAAATAGAAGAATTTTCACCAGATGACTTGAATAGCTCTGTTTGGGAAGAATTTGGTTGACTCACAATGACACCATTGTATTCGTATAATACAGTTTAATCCAGGCTAAGGGGGTTCATCTGTAAATGATGAAGATTGCTGTATATAAAAAGATCCAGGAGGCCATGTCTCTGTACAAAATAGAATAGGTTTCAATTTCAGTTGCTTTTTTTCATTTCCCCAATAAATGGGGGAAATGCAATAGTCACATTGCATGCGCGATGTGACTATTGCGCATGCGCACATTGCGATGTCGATGTTCAAACGATATATTGTGCAGGCCTACTTTGTAGTCCACATTTTAAACCAATCAAATCCCATCGGCGTCACCAGCTATAACTCTTCCCAGAAGAACTGAAGCTGTTATAGCTGCAAAGGGTGGACCGACGTCATATTAAACCCTATGGATTAGGAATGGGACGTCACTTAAGTTCATATGAGAGTCAAGGCAGGTGGGCGAATACTTTTGGGAATATAGTGTTTAATAAGGAAAACCCTTTCTCTAAATTCCTCACTGAAAGAAGTAAAAATGTGAGTGAAGGAAGTAGATTAGACAAAATTTTCTATGAGAAAGGCCAATGAAAGAGTGTTTGCATACATATAGAAAGAAAACGTTAATCACATTACTGTTATCATTCTTTGATTTCCTTAAATAACCCAAAATAAATCTGATAAAGACAGTCCTGACAAAAACACTGTTAAAGGCAATATGCAATCTAAAATTTAAGAACTTTGACTTCTTATATGACCTTCACTACAAAAGAAAAATGCATCAAGACTTTTTAAGACTTTCAAAGGATCAGCAGAGGAAAGAAGAAACCCAACTGTTAGGACTTTTGGCAGCATGTAGCATACTGATAGGAAAATGAAAACTGATGAAGGTCAAATGATCTTTCCTCACCATAGCTGGGAGTGAGAAGAATTCATCCTTGATCTTCCTCAAGTCCCGGACAGACACGATTTTCTTACTGCCAAAGTCAACATACCGTACTTCCACTTTCCTTCCTCCAGGTAGACCTAAATAAAAAACATTTCACTTTAGTCCAACACTTTTTATGATTTCACGTATTGCCTCACTCTCCACGCCAAGTAGATAGACACCATTCTTTCAACTGTGCCTACAGTAACAAAAAAGGTCACCCACCACTAACTAGCTTAGCACAAACACTAGGAGTTATCAGACAAACTCTTCAGACTCTGTGTTTGTCGTCACTTTTTTTTTAATACCACCTTCTGTTACATTATCTTCTACTATTAGTTACACTTTTTTTTGTGATTGTCCATTGTTCTGTTTGTGTTCTGTGTGATGGTGTGCTTTGGCAACATGATATGGAAGGCTGTGGAAACAAATTTCCCTTTTTTTTGGGGGACAATAAAGGTTCATCTATTTATCTATCATCGTATTATCTTCTTCTCTTGACTATTGACCTACTTCTGTTCTGGTTTAGTGAAGTTCGCAAACAAGTCAATTCTACTGAACAGCTCTTCTAAGTGAGCCTTAGCCTCTGCTTGGGAGAAGAAGATAATACCATAATAGTAGAAGATAACATAACATAATGCTAGTGGTGGGAGAAAAAAATGATTGACATAAGAATCAGATATTTTGTTTGACGATTTTTAAATTGATTTTTCTTGTTTAAATATGTATTTTTTTTCTTTTTTTTCAAATGTAAATGCTTCATTTTAGTCTGTGTTAATAAGCCGGACCTGGAAAAAGTTACCGCTTTTCTCCAGCAGAGGGCGACATGTTTTTCTTTGTCCATCTCTACCATCATTCTATCTCATTTTGTCAGAAGGGTTTCAGATATTTTCTATACTGATTATCTCTGCTTTTAAAGTCAGTCCAGTCTTTTAAAGAGAGAGTACAAACAGCTGGTTAAAATATATTGCTGAATAAATCCTAAAAACAGACTCACATGTGATGTGTATTTTTCCTGATATAGTCTGTAGGCATCATCATTGTTCATCTTTTTCACTGGTGTTAAAAAAGTTAACTAAAGAAAACTGGCAATATCGCAGAATCGCACTTTAAATCCAATCGGCACCTAAAAAAATTGAATCGAGGGAAAAGTGAATCGTCCCAGCCCTACGTAATGTGGTGAAAAAAAACAATTCACAACAAGCACACAGGACAGTAGAGTTCCTGAAGAGTTTATCTGATGACTATAGGCAGAGGCAGGCTAACACTACCCAATTACTACCAGTCTTTGAGCTAAGCTAGCAGTGGGCGAGCTTTGACCGTCTCTTTTGTTGCCGTATACAGAGTCAAAAGAACGGTTTCTATCAGCTTTAGTCACGAAAAGAAATTTACCATAGACGTGCTTTAACCATTTCAATTTCTATGTCCTTAAAAGGAGAAAGCTGTTTTGGATTGGATCCATTAACTGCAGCAGATTACACTTCTCAGGGCGTTTTTTTATTTTTATTTCGTCTTATTATTTTTTAATCAAGAACATCTAAATAAAAGCTTAAAGTAATAATCAGTGTCATGACTAACAAGAGGGCTCAAGCTCCAAACTCTTTACTATAATCTTTGTGCTTATTCTGAATTACATCTTCACTATAGCATTGAAAATCCATCATTTGAATGTTGAAAAACACTCTCACCTACGACCTGAGCTCTGTACCACAGATCGTCCTCATAGCGGGCCACGTACGCCTGCTCAATCACAGGGCAGTACACATTGAGGTCTTCGTCGTCTTTGGTCACAGTTGCTGCGTTGTAACAATCCTGGAGCTTCGCTGACAGCAGCAACGACTCCATGCTGTCGACCTGACGGCAAGAGGGTGGAAGAAAATAACTAAATACATGAGAAACAAAGTAAATTTAGAAAGAGATGTCACCACTATTTTATAAAATCTTCAAACATGGTTACCTCTTAAAATCACACTGTCTCATTTATGTACAGTTTTTTATCATGTTTATCTTTGATATATCTGTGGTGTGTGCTGTTTGTGGATATTATATTATGTATTTAATTTTTATCATGTGAATATTTATATATATTTTTCTTTCTTTTTCTTGCTGCAGCTGCATCATTCCAAAGAGATAATAACAATAAAAACTTGTTTCTTTTTTAGGCGGGGATGAAATGTTCAAATGATTCTGACTTCTGTCTCCATTTACTCTGTCCCAGTAACACATATACTGATAATTCACATCTGGGCAAATCTCTAAGTGTTACTTTATTATGACACCAACATTATTCAAGCAGACCTTATGGTTGCAGAGATTCACTCTTTTCTTTATGAGGATGTCATTTTCAAGCAGAAGGCTTAAAAAAGGAGCTAAACAGGTTAAGCATCAAGAAATTATTAAAATAAATCTGTATTCATTTTAATGTTTGAAATAAACAGCCAGAATATCTTCTTTTGGCCTGTTGAAGTGTCAGAAGCACAAACAGAGCTGTGTTCCTACATATTTCGCTCACCACAAAGTCATCAATAATAATAACTTAAACGAAGCAAGAAAATAGAAAGAATAATTGTTTATGTGTTTTGTGCTTGGGAAGTGTTGACTGGAAGCAAGAGAGAACCAAAATATAAATCACTGCTGGAGTATTATGATGAATTAATTGAATTTATGAAGAGTTGCCATGTTGAATCTTGAGATTCTGATGATGTGAATATTTACCAGCTGGATGTAAAAGTCACCAGGACTGTTGATGTGAGACACCACAGCGTTGACCTCTTTGTTGATGTTTGGATAAACTGGAGGGTAATAGGACAGAGGCTTCCTGCCCAGAGACACTGGAGAGTAAAACCTGTGTGCAGACAAAGAAAGTTTAAAGACCCTCCACAGGGTGCTAATAGTCACCTTATCGGACAATAGAGAGTTTGTGGGGTCTGTGCTGGGACAAGGTCGCAGGTTTTCCCTTCAAATCAACGCCCTTGCTGGCTGCCCCCTTTTGACCCAATGTGCTCATCTCTGTGTTTGCTGTAATATGTTGCTCGTGTGCTAAGGTTTTTATTTTCAGTCCTACACTGTGCTCTCCTGACAGCTGCCTAGTTTGGATTTTTTTTCCCCCTCTCGTCTCCTCCTGTCTCCTTTTCTGCAAGCACTTTGAGTTACATATGTTGTAGGAAAAGTGCTATATAAATAAAGTTTGATCGACTGAAAGTTACTCACAATAAAAACAGCAACACATACAAAGTCAGTCATACTCAGTATTCACATCATTTACCCTTTTCTAGCTTCTAACTCTTTCCACTGTAACTTCACTAAAAAGAAATTAAAGGTGGAAAAGATCCAACCAAAAAGACACAGTGCATCATTCGAGTTTGATGTTCACAGAAAACACATTTATCTTAATTTGTTACTTTATTATCGAGCTACACCTGACAAAAATAAACAAATAACTAAAAGCTCACTTACCTGGCCACTTCAATGAAGACCAGGTATTGTCTGATGGAGATGGGCACATCGCTGGCCTGGTCCATGGGGGCTTTCCTCAGGTCCACCAACAAAGAGTCTCCGTCCTGACCCAGCGGACGCATTTCCACCGCTGCTGATCCGACCACACTGCGAAACTCAAGCTGAGCTACTTCACTCCAACCCTTCGTCTGAAAACACAAACACAGACACACTGCTGCATTATCATGCTGTGTCAAACATTAAACACAATTTATTAGACAATTTTCCTTCAGTTAACAAAGAAAACAGCAAAGACAAAATCAATCTTCCACTGAAAGAAGCATAAACCTAATGTTTTTTAAATAGTTACAGTTGCATGAAAAAGTCTGTGAACTCTTTGGGATTAATTGGATTTCTGCTTAAATTGGTCATAAAATATGTTCTGATCTTCATCTAAGTCACATCATTACACAAACTCAGTCTGCTTTTAAACTAATACAGCACAAAAAATTATAAGTTTTCATGTTTTTATTCGACACAATATGTAAACAGTGACAGTGCAGGGTGGAAAAAGTATGTTAACCCCTCGGCTAATTACTTCTCCAAGAGCTAATTGGAGCCAGGAGTCAGCCAACCTGGAGTCCAATCAATGTGATTAGATAGGATGTGTTGGTTAAAGCTGCCCTGCCCTATAAAAAACACACACCAGTTGTGAGTTTGCTGTTCTCAGAGGCATTGCCTGATGTGAACCATGCCTCGCACAGAAGAGCTCTCAGAAGATCGACCATCAAGAATTGTTGACTAACATGAAGCTGGAAAGGGTTAAAAAAAGTATCTCTAAAAGCCCTGATGTCCATGTGTCCACGGTAAGACAGACTGTCTACAAATGGAGAAAGTTCAGCACTGTTGCTGCTCTGCCAAGGTGTGGTGGTCCTGTAAAGATGACTGTGAGAGCACAGCGCAGAATGCTCAATGAGGTGAAGAAGAACCCTAGAGTGGAAGCCATTGCTGTCCAAAAAAACATTGCTGCATGTTTGAAGTTTGGAAAAGAGCACCTGGATGTTCCACAGCACTACTGGCAAAATATTCTGTGGACAGATGAAACCAAAGTTGAGTTGTTTGGAAGGAACACACAACACTATGTGTGGAGAAAAAAAGGCACAGCACACCAACATCAAAACCTCATTCCTACTGTGAAATATGGTGGAGGGAGCATTATGGTTTGGGGCTGCTTTGCTGCCTCAGGGCTTGGACAGATTGCTGTCATCGACGGAAAAATGAATTCCCAAGTCTATCAAGACATTTTTCAGGAAAACTTCAGACCATCTGTCCACCAGCTGAAGCTCAACAGAGGATGGCTGATGCAACAGGACAACGACCCAGAGCATAGAAGTAAATCAACAATGGAACGGCCTCAACAGAAGAAAATACGGCTTCTGGAGTGGCCCAGTCCGAGTCCTGACCTCAACCCGATTGAGATGCTGTGGCATGACCTCAAAAGAGCGATTCACACCAGACATCCCAGGAATATTGCTGAACTGAAACAGTTTTGTACAGAAGAATGGTCCAAAACTCCTCCTGACCGTTGTGCAGGTCTGATCTACAACTACAGGAAACGTTTGGTTGAGGTTATTGCTGCTGGAGGAGGGTCAACCACTTATTAAATCCAAAGGTTCACATACTTTTTCCACCCTGCACTGTGATTGTTTACATGTTGTGTTGAATAAAAAGAATGAAAACTTATAATTTGTTGTGCTGTATTAGTTTAAGCAGACTGTGTTTATCTGGTGATGTGACTTAGATGAAGATCAGAACATATTTTATGACCAATTTAAGCAGAAATCCAAGTAATCCCAAAGGGTTCTAATACTTTTTCATGCAACTGTAGATCTGTGAATTCAGACAGGGTGAAACTAAAAAAATATATATTTCAAATTGCGTGACCAGCATCTATCAAGCTGCACAAAGAAAAAAAACTCAAACTATTTGAAAAGTGCTCTATGGAGGAATACACTGATCAATTAATTCTTTATTCAAATGTTTTCTGCAGAAGATTAAAAATCAAAAATCAATTTGTCTTTTCTTGACTTTACCCCAATAGTATGTTGTTCCAATGTTTGAAAATATTAGCAGTAAAATTTACAGTTTTCATGATGGTACGTAGCCTTACTACAACACTGTACTTTAAAAACTCATTCTAAGCTTAATCCATTTTATTAAACATGTCTTCTACACTTCTAATACTCATATTTTGATTTGAGGAGCTGGCTACTGTTTTATTAAACAGGGTCAGGCCTCTTTTAATCACAGCAGGAAATAAAAATACATAGAAATGATTAGTTGTGTCTAACAGGCAGCAATACTCAATAATGTCACTCTGTTTAATTTTTTAAAAGGTAAAATCTCAACAGCACAAACTGTTCTATCATTTCTATTATTATATTGTTAAGAAAATAAAACAATGTCACTACTTATGGTCCAAGTTACAAATCAGAGCTCCTAACTGGGCTGTTTTAATCGAGATTTGATGAAATTTTCTCTTCCCATATCCGAGTCCTGAAGTAAATGAACACACGGTATAATCCAGCAGTCTTACCAGGTCATATGGCACCAGGTCCTTGAGGGAGCACCTGACTGCCTGAGGAGAAAACTGACTCAGATCTGCATTCACCGACTCGCTCACTTTCCTCAGGTGGTCGTTTACGGCCTTCAGTGACGACTCAGAGGAGCAGTCTTCACTGAAAAAGAGCCAGAGAACGTAAAACGACATTAGAGAGATGCTCTGTGCAACATTTGGCTAAATCAGGAGCTCTGCTAACAGCTTTTTTTTTTCAGTAAGATTAAGTTATCTAGTGTTTTTATACAAGAATCAAGTATTTGATCAGTAAAAGATTTCAGACATAAACAGTGGTTTAATGTGCCTGAATTACTAAGAGAAGCTGCCCTGCCATGCAGAATAAATAAAAAATGTCCCTAAAATTGCAGAGAGATTGAACTAAAGTCGAGGTAAAGACTATGTTATGTTTTTCAGCGGTTACAGCGATCACTATGTCACAAAAGACAGACACAGACACATTAAATCCTGCTGTGACTGTCTGACAAGGATGACACTATACCATCTAAGGGATGTGCCAGTTTTTTATTTCTTTTTGTGTCTTGCCTCTCTACCGAGTCCATGACAAGCAGACAGACACCAACTGTGTAACAATTCTAAATTTAGTATTTCAAGATACATTTTTGGAAATTCTGAAGTGACTGACTCTGCCTACATAAGTGCCATCCCATTCCTAATCCATAGGGTTCAATCTGACGTGGGTCCACCCTTTGCAGCTATAACAGCTTCAAATCTTCTGGGAAGGCTGTCCACAAGGTTTAGGAGTGTTTATGGGAATTTTTGACCATTCTTCCAGAAGAGCATTTGTGAGCTCACACACTGATGTTGGACCAGAAGGCCTGGCTCTCAGTCTCTGCTCTAATTCATCCCAAAGGTGTTCTATGGGGTTGAGGTCAGGACTCTGTGCAGGCCAGTCAAGTTCACCCACACCAGACTCTGTCCTCCATGTCTTTATGGACCTGCTTTGTGCTCTGGTGCACAGTCATGTTGGAAGAGGAAGGGGCCAGCTCCAAACTGTTCCCACAAAGTTGGAGCATGGAATTGTCCAAAATGTCTTGGTGTGCTGAAGCATTCAGAGTTCCTTTGACTGGAACTAAGGGGCCAAGCCCAGCTCCTGAAAAACACCCCCACACCATAATCCCCCCTCCACCGAACTTTACACTTGGCACAATGCAGTCCCACAAGTATGGTTCTCCTGGCAACCTCCAAACCCAGACTGGTCCATCAGATTGTCAGATGGAGAAGCGTGATTGGTCACTCCAGATAACGCGTCTCCACTGCTCTAGAGTCCAGTGGCGGCGTGCTTTACACCACTGCGTCCATGCTTTGCATTGCACTTGGTGATGTGAGGCTTGGATGCAGCTGCTCGGCCATGGAAACCCATCCATGAAGCTCTCTGCACTGTTCTTGAGCTAATCCGAAGGCCACATGAAGTTTGGAGGTCTGTAGAGATTGACTCTGCAGAAAGTTGGCGACCTCTTCTCACTATGCGCCTCAGCATCCGCTGACCCCGCTCCGTCAGTTTACGTGGCCTACCACTGTCGTTCCCAAACACTTCCACGTTCTTATAATCCAGCTGACAGTTGACTGTGGAATATTTAGGAGTGAGGAAATGTCACCACTGGATTTGTTGCTCAGGTGGCATCCTATCACAGTTCCACGCTGGAATTCACTGAGCTCCTGAGAGCGACCCATTCTTTCACTAATGTTTGTAAAAGCAGTCTGCATGCCTAGGTGATGATTTTATACACCTGTGGATATGGAAGAGACTGGAACACCTGATTCTGATTATTCGGATGGGTGAGCAAATACTTTTGGCAGTATAATGTATCTGTTGAAACAGGAACAAGGGGTCCACAAGGAGACTTCAGACAGGAGCAAAAACAGTTTGACCATGACGGCAGTCTGAATGAAGCTCGAAAACAAACCTCTGATCATTCAGGATTTTCTTACAGGACTGGTTGGATCAGAATCTTCAGAGTGTCATGTTTGATCAGGACTTTATTCTGAACACACGTCCATGTTACCATGAAGCTACAAACTGATTCAGACAGTTTATACTGTACACAATATCAAGCTGCCATATTTGATTAACAGGTGAGAGCACTGTGTACCTCTGCATGGTGAGGTTCCTGGTTTGGCCCATGTCAATGAAGAAAACCCTGATGCTCTGCAGCTGGATCACCGGGCAGGACTTTACAGCCTCAGCAGATCCGCTCTGTCGGACTTCAACTACGCTGGCCCGGCACCAGAGCCCGTCCTGCTTCACAAAGATCACTGAGCCTGAGAGTTAAAGCAAATACAAGAGGTTAAATCTGCTCTGAGATGATAATCAGGAAGTGCTGGGTGATTGGCAGCAGAGTTGTTGACAACATGGAGTCTAGCAGCACCGACCTAACTGATTACAAAAGAGTTGACCTGTTAACCAATCAGGGAATAGGGCTGGGTTTTTCCAGCAACCCCACGATACGATACGTATCCCGATACACATAAATTGTGAAAATTGACTTTGCTTTTAACGGAATTCCCAGAAAGAAGAAAAAGAACAAGATGAGTTTTAGATGGCTCTACCACTTAAGAACATTAATCCAGGTCCCCAAAGATGGTGGACACCTAAGTTTAAATTTGGAGCATGTGTTTCATGATGTAGCTTTGCTTCTACTTTGAACTGTGCCATTGTTAACATTAGCCAAAGAGTATTTATCTGTCCAAACATTTAGGCCGAATTGATTCTGCAGAATCCGGATCGATATCCCCACGAAGTGCATGACGATATTTTGTCGTATCGATATTTTGAGCACAGGCCTATCAGGGTCATCAGTAATACTTTATTAATCTCCATGGAGTAATTCTGTTGTTTCAGCTGTTCTTATAAACAGTAAAGCATCAGGAATATCCATAAAGACATTAAAATTATCAAGAGCATAAAAATTATGAAATGATTAAGAAAGCAGGTTGCAACATGCCAAATCATTAAGCTTTATCGGGTTCCTTATAAAGGAAAAATAATAATTAAGTAAAGAATTTAAACTATTAACATTAACAATATATACAACATGACCATAATACGAAAGCACCTTTTAATAATACAAATAACTTTTTTATTTACCACTTTTTAAAACAAAAGTTTCCAAAGTGCTTTGACAAATGATCAGGGAAAACAAACAATAAACCACAAAAACTACAGCACAGAAAAGAAACAAAAACAAAAAGCTTAGCTACAGAAAGACAAAAACGGTGGAAAAGACACAAGCCAGGAAAGTTAAGAGGAGAGTAACTGGTGCTTCAGGTGTCAGGTGACTTCAGGCTTCTGGTTAAAAGGCCTTTTCCAAATGTTATAGGAGCCATGCAGCATAAAATGAGACCATGAGGACTGAAATAAAAGCTAAAAACATAAACTCAGTGAGAAAATAAAAGGTGATTGAAAGCAAAAAACAGAATGAAATAATAATTAGAAATAATAAAATGATAACAATAATAAAATAGAATAACAATTAAAAAGAACAAAAGGTTTTCTATGAATAGATTAAAAGGGTAATAAAGGTGAATCATACATTAGATATTATTGACTTAAAAGTAAGTAACTGCATTAATGTTAACATAACATAACATAAGGTAAAAAGAAAAGAGGATGGACTTAAAAGTAGTGGGAGGTAAAAAGACCAGAGCAATACTGACAGAAAAGGCTAAAAGATAGTAAAGATGAAATAAGAGAGATAAAAAGTAAAAGACGAAAAGATGGCATCACTTAAACAAGTCTATAAAAGTGAGTTTGAAAGTAGACCACATTTGACTGGGTATACACTGGACATTACGTTTCCTTATTAACAAAACTTAACTAATATAAGCAAACGTATTTTCCAGTGCAATGTCCAGTAAAGAAGCAGGAGCTCTTATGCCACACCGGATGCAAATCCGCAAAGACAGGCGTTGAGATTACTTACAAAGTCAATGCAAAGTCACGTTTGCCCCGGGCAGTGCGTTGGACGCGTTTGGGCGGCGCGTATTGAGTGTCCGGCGCATTTGGGGCGTCAAATGCCTCTACGCTCGAGTTGAAAATACTGAACTTTCGACGCAAATTTGCCTGCTCGGGTCATCACTGAGTCCGACTGGCTCCGGCTCTCTACTGCGCAGTGATGTGCGTCGCCCCTCAGCTTGTCAAAATGGTCCAGCCTCGTGCAGCGTGTCACAGGCACTACACGCGTTTAAATACGCCAATTTGCACCTGGTGTGGCCGTAGCATTAGAGAGGGTCTGTATGTGAAGACTGTACTTTTTTAAATGTTTCTGGTTGTAAACATATCCTTGCAATCACCACAAACTGGTTTAGGGTAAAATCTGACCTCCTTTAAGGCAGGACACACCAACCTGTCTCTACGGTGTCTCTGGAAGTGAAGTGACAACTGGCCCCGTAGCAGATGCTGTTGATCTTTTTTGACAGGACGTCATTCTCGCTCTTCTCTGCCACATAGCGGACGTAGAAGTGACTTGGGTTCACAATGTGGGTTACCACCACCCACTGGGTGACTGCAACAGTGAACAGGAAGATCAGAAAGGGGAAGGAAATGCTCCAGTGTGGTTATATTCAAATAAACAGGTTATACAGGACAAAATGAAAGGGAACATTAAGGAAATGTATGACGCAGTATAGGACTTCAGATTGCAACATTTTGGTTGCACATGTGGCGAAATTTGTAAGAGAGCTCCTCACATTTTTGTTGGTTGCACCGGTGTACCTGGAGCTCCCCAGGTGAAAACATTGACTTCTGGCGTAAGCCCATCATCTCTCTCTCTCTCAAATCAAAAGTTAAGAGGTTGAGAAAGCACATTTCAATATACCTACAAACATAATATAGCCTATTAACGTTGACAAAAGTAACTGCAGTCGTGGAAAATCCGCCAAAAACAGACAAAACACAAATCCTGCTTCCCTCCATTTTACAGCAGGGCCAGCACACACACACACACAGCACTCAGTCATCATCCATTCAGAAGTTAGTATGCAAATGAGCCCAGACTGTGGTGTCAGGTTTCAGCACGAAGCAGGAACTCTGAAGAAGCAGCGATGCTCTACCAAATTCATCTTAGTGACTGTCAGATAATTAATAATTAACAACAATAACAAGTACAGCAATAAATAAAATAACGTTTAATATAACATCTATATTTGTTCAGTCCTTTCTCCTGTTGAGGGGAGTTTCTTAGTCTCACAGGCACAGAGGTGAGTGTTCACGAGTGTTCACTTGGTTCAAATTTATTGGAGAATAAGACCATCCAGTTAAATGTTATGTTGTTGTTAAAATCTGGATTTTTATTTCATTTTTCAGTTCAGTACAGCACCTTAAACGTTAGCTTTTCTTTTTAAAATATTTTATTTAACTTAAGATGTTTGAGTTTGAAATATTAAATTTCATTAAGTGAAGCACTTTAAATGCTCTGTTGTTCTCTTAAGATATAATTTTGCTTCAAATAAAGACAAGTATTTCTTTATGTCTTATTCTTATTTAAAAATCATTTACATTATATAAAAGTTAAGGAGAGTGATAAAATGGTGACCTTATGGTGTCAAAGGTGACTCTATGAATATTTGGGTGCACCTAATTTTTGTGCTGGTGCACCTTAAAAACTTTTTAGGTGCACCGTTGCAACTAATGAAAAACTTAGGCCTCATCCACACGAAGACAAACCGAGGTCTAAACGCTTAAGTTTTTTGCCGAATCTGCGTATCATCCATATGAAGACGGCGTTTTGGGGGTCTGTAAACGATCATTTTTGAAACCAGGTTCCAGAGTGGAAAGATTTTGAAAGGCCGTATACGCAGTTCCGTGATTACTGGCTCTCTTCAACTTTTCAGATACGATTATGTCATAGCTTCATATCTTCATTGACACACGTGTCACACGCGGCAACGACAACAACAATGGCGGTGTACGTGAAGCATATGTGCTGATGAAGCTAGTGACCCTACTATCCCTGTTGTAGCAAAATCTCCTTCTTTTCAATCACCACCGAGTTGAACAAACAATTATCGAGGACACATTACAGCACTTCATGATCACTTTATCACAATCTCTGTTTATGACTTTTGCCGCAAGTGCCCATGCCCACTGTTTTTTCATCTGTTTCCGCTTGTTTCCGTCATATTGTTACAGCGCCCCTAGAGGTCTGGCATGTGTTTTACAGCATTTTCATGCATATCGAGTGCATTCATGTAGATGCACACATTTTCTGAGACGCCTTCGTCTTTATGATGATCATTTTGGAAACTGTTAAGCGTTTTGTTTTCGTGTGGATGGGGCCTTAGTCTGGAGCTCTGTATTGACTCTAAACTAGAATTGGTTTACAATTCCCATCCCTACGTGTAGCTCCCAGGCTGTTAGTTGCCTACCCCATCACTTCATTTGATTGTTTGTTAGCATGACAGCATACACAAAAACTACAGGACAGATTTTGTTGAAATTTTCAGGAGATGTTGGTAATGACCCAACTTAAAAATGATTCGATTCTGGTGGTGATCCAGATAACCTTCATTAGCAAACAATCATTTTTGCTCAATAACTGTCTGATAGTGAATCAACACTATTCTAAATGCTCGTTGTGGTTTTCAGAGTTAAGCAATCATATTATGATGTTAACTCCATCATGGAACCATTGCTTATAGATGTAACAGTAATATGTGGGATACCTTTGTGCTCTCCATGTACTTTCTAGTTAATGTTTTGACCTACCAATTCTTCTATTTCCATTCATCTGATATTTCTTCCTTCTCTGGATTCTCCACTTGTCATTGGCCAGTTCGGGGCCTGTCGGCTGGTGAGCTACATGAAGACGAAAACATTTAACAAAAGTTTGCCCATAATTCTCTCCCATCTCAAATAAATTGTTCAGTTTTCTGCTTGAATACAGTGATTTTTAGTGCAGAGTGAGATGCACAGACCAGGCTCTTTTCCCTCGTCCATGACCTCCTCCACAATCACGTCGGGGGTGCTGAGGTCTGAGGAGGAGCTGTGGCTGCACAGGCTGATTTTCTGAAGAGGTTTCAGAGGAGGAGAGGAGGCTCGTGGTGCAGAGCTGTTGGCCTTCGGACTCCCCTCATTCTGCTTTAGTGGGCGGGATGGCTTGTTGTTGCTGGGTGGGATACCATTGCTGTTCCTGCCCTCTGCCCACTGCCACGCTGGTTTGGAGTTTCCCGGCTGGTCAGAGTTTAGAGGAAGTTTGGACCAGCTGGAGAGGAGAAGGTACTTTCAGAAAACAAACGCCACCCACGACGAGAACATGAGGAATGATATTTAAAGACATCTACTTTTACACCGCTTGAAAATGGAAAATAAGATTGGGGTAGTAGGGCAGACGTTTCTGCTTAGATTGGCTTTTATAATCATTCAAACTAAAAACAGATATTTAAGACCTTGTGACTTAAAAAAAAATAATAAAATAAAAATTAAAAAATAAAAAAACATTTTTTCCTGTTGTTTTGATAGTTTTGCTTTCCTTTTGTCAACTGTTTAAATCAAACTAAAAAGTTGATCACAAAAAAGGACATGTTGCGACCGGCCAAATGATGCACAGATAAATGGAGACATTTACATCCCACAGTCCCAAATGATAAACCAGGAGCTGTTTGAGGACTCACGGTTTGGGTGTACTCTCTTCCATCTTCAGAGATAACACCAGCTTCTGGTTCAGACTCTCTGACTGGAAAACACAGCTGGAAACAAACAGTCCAAATCAGGCTTGTAAGACTCCCTTACTTCATATATGCATTATTACTTGGCATTCAGTTTAACAGAACAAACCTCAGTCCAGAGCCCAAAGTCACACACTCCATATCAAAAGACTGCACGTCCACAGGAACCTGCAGTGTCTCCAGAACCTATGAGACACATGCAGATACTCACACTTAGGCAGAATAACCCAGGAGTCTTTGAGCTTCTGAGCTTGCATTACATTTCATACCTTATCCAGGGTGCAGTATTTCTCCAGGACAGGAACTCGGCGCACTTCTCTGGCCATCTGCATAGCAATCCCCAGGGACTTGATCCTCTCCTGCACACAACACAGCTCTGCTTGGCTGGTGGAGAAATGTGCCTCCAGTTTTGTCAGCTGATCCAACTGTCCTTCACCCCTGTTCATAAACATTACAGAAATAGGACTGTCGGCCCGATCATGACACGTTAATCTTTACATTAAAGCTATGGTCTACAATTTGGAAGCTTGGTTCATCTTAATAACACCGTTTATAGGCTGTTATGGTCCTATGGTCCGATCTACGCAATATAAAGTCAAAAAAAGAATGAAAAAAATCCATTCTGTATATCCACTGGAAAGCAGCATAATAGTTGACCAATTGGTCTGTGAGACCATCCAATCCCCCGTCTCCCCTGCTCTGCACCGTCTCGCCCATGGTCCCACCTCCTCCGCACTACCTCTCTCATGTAAACCAGTAAAAAAAAAAGCGTGTGTTTGCTGTGATGCTAATGAATGCAGCTCGGACCTTCCTCAGAACTCTGCATTGCTTTACAACTTCTTTTTTCAACAACTTACAGGATGCAAAGCCACGAGGTAATGTATCTCTTTCTAGTTACATTAGTTAGTTAAGATCCCATCTACACAGGAAGTCCAGAGCTGTAATAAAACAGAACATGGTGTAAACGTGGCACAGCCTCCTGCTCTCTTTTAGGCTATGTTTACACGGGGACTCTGTGACTTAAAACTGAAAGGTTTTTCCTTTGTGTATTCAAAGTCGATCCGTGTTCAGAAGGAGACACTGGAGACGAATTAAACTGCTGCAGTGTGCATGCCAGTCCAGTAGATGGCGATGTAGGTTTGCAGAGAAACAGCGCTGCTAAAACACACACACAAAGAAGAGAGAGAGTTCCCATGTAAACAGGAGGCCAAAACACAATGAAAACTAATCGGATTTGACCGTTTTATGCCTTGTGTAAACGGCCCCTTTGTTCTCCAGATAGCAGGAGCAGGTTTTTCTAATTCAGTGTCTGGGCTCATCCAGGTCTCTGAAATCTAGGTACATGTTTTCATTTCCAAACATAGATGAAATTATAAAGCTGAAATCAAAAGCAGTGTTAAAATGTTAAAATAAGTTTACTGAAGAGTGTAGACCCTTACCACTTTTGAATCGAGTGTAAAGCCTTGTTTACGGCTTGGTTAATCTCCATCTCCTGCCGCGCTCTGTCATACTTTATTTGTTCCTCCAGGCCGGATGTCAGAGTCTGCGAATAAAAAAAAACAAGGCTGCATTCACAGTGCAAGCTCAAGTGAAATCAATCTAATTTTCTTACAGCTATGTGACCTTATTTATGGCAGCGTAAACAACCACAAGCAAGTACAGTTTCATCTTTTCAAATAAGATGGGAGCTGTTTTCATGTGTGCATCTACTAGTGGGAGAAAAAATCGATTCACATAGGAATCGAGATTTTTTATTAAGATATCAGGTTTTTTTCCAAATCTAATTGCTTCATTTTAGTCAGTTAATAAGCCAGACCAGAAAAAAGTTACAGCTTTTCTCCAGCAGAGGGCGACATGTTTTTCTTCGTCCATCCCTCCCATCATTCCATATCATTTTGTCAGAAGGGTTTCAGATATTTTCTATACTGATCGTCGCTGCTTTTAAAGTCAGTCCAGGCTTTTGTAGAGAGAGTATAAACAGCTGGTTAAAATATATGGCCGAATAAATCCTAAAAACAGACTCACATGTGATGTGTATTTTTCCTGATATAGTCTGTAGGCATCATCATTGTTCACCTTTTTGAATGGTGTTAAAAAAGCTAACTAAAGGTTGCAAAAATCAGTAATATCGTAGAATCGCAATTTAAATTGAATCAGCACCTAAAAAAATTGTAAAAAAAAAAAAGGAAAGTGAAAGCCCTTGTGTCTACTGAGTTAAAAAGGAAGCCTGATACAGGTCACATGAATCAATAGGCAAACAAAACACAGACCATCAAACAAGAGCAAAGAGAGGCAATCAGTCTTAAATGAAGGCAGAAGATCATGAAAGAGATTTTTTATGTATTCTTGAATATTGGATCAAGGCCTGTCACGATAACAAATTTTGCTGGACAATAATTGTCCAAAAAATTATTGCCGATAAACGATATTATTGTCAATAATGTTTTGAAACATCATGTTTTCATTAATGTAATTATATGTCGTAATAAAGTGAGTACATTGTATCAGAAGCAACAAACTTTGATTTCTTACGAATATTTAACTGTAATTGGAATGTCAAGAGCTTTAAAAAATAAATAAAACATATAATAAATTAAACAAAAAAAAAGAGAAAAAAAAACAATGAAAATGAAATGGACTCTCTTTTGGGAAAAACCGCAGGTAAAAAAAATCATTACACTACTCAAAAACAATAAAAATAGACCGTGTTTCTGTAAAGAAAACAAACCTCAAAAAAACACAAAACAATAAAAAATAAAATAAAATGTAGTTTATACAGTTCCTGAATTGTTTGCGACATGTATGCTCTCCCAGTCAATTCATACTGTCCGTCAAACATTTGTAACATTGCAGGATTTTTAACGGTATTGAAGGGCCGCATTTGTTTTGCAATGTAGCGAACAACACTTTCATTTATATTTACTTTGCAGACCAAACGCCTCAGTAAGCACTGACTGTCAGGACGAAGGCTCCGCTGCACCTCCTCTTCTTCATCGTCACTACTTTAAAACAAATGCGACACATCAGCTCGTCGGTGTTCATGAGCTCACACCTTGTTCATTCTGTTTATAACCAAAATATTCCCACACTGGGGCTGTGGCAGCCGGCTTAGGAACCGTCGCTTTTGTGCCTTCATTCATATTACTGTTTGTTTCCTTGTTACTCCTCATGACGCTCACTTCAGCTTCATATGTACGCTCAAGCGGCCCCACCTCCCCCCACAAAGATTGAATGGCTGACAGATGGCTCACTCTGTTTAAGCCGATATAGAACCAACGCACCCAGGTGTTTACACATATGGACAGAGTGAACCATCTTCTCATTCATCCTGTTTGTTAGAGAGAGAAAAGGAAAACAAACATGCATGCACGTAAATTTATCGAGGTCGGCAAACTTACTGAGGCTGTTTTTATTTATCATACAGTTAATTGATTTATTGATTATCGTGACAGGCCTAATTGGATCATTGAATAAATCACATACAGAGTGACACTCTAAAATGGAGAGGGCACTGTTTGACTTTTTACCTCCTGAATGTCTTCCAGAAGAGTGAGACTTGCTGCAGCCTTGACCAAAGCCTCGTCCACAGCCCTCTTCATTTTCTCAACATCCACTGGCTGACAAAAAAACAAACAAACAAAAACACAACTGACATGTTTGCTGCCATGGGGAGATTAAAATGCATTAAGTCTAGATATGATGTGAGACTAGATTTTTAAATATCATTATGCTCGGATGACAACATTTACTGGAGGTCAGGGCTCGACAGTGTGAGGAGGTACTCGCATTTGCTACTAAAAATATGACAGTGCGAGTTGTGATTTGCATTTGGTAGCACTCGTGCAACTGTGAAAAATGACCGTTCAAAACGTGTTTTATCTTGTGTTGAATACGTTGGAAGTTGTGTCCGGTGGTTTTCCTGAATGCAGCCTCAGCTGGAAACATGTTCAGCTTTGAAACATTTGTTTTATTGACCTAAATGCGCCGCTAGCTAGCCTTCGGTACACCCGACATGCCTGCACCGCCCTGTACAGACAAACATAAGCAGGTGCTCCCAAAGCATTTTAAACTGTTTTAGAAGAAAGACCAAACGAGCAATAACCAAATAACTATGAAGCCTATCAGTCATAATGTTAAAAGACCAACAAAACCAGAACACGTGGACTCTGAATCGAGGCAAGAGGACGAAATGGAGCAAGGAGGCAAAATTGACGGCGAGGAAGAGTTAGTGTTAGCTTCAGACGCTGTGTCTCAACACACCGGAGAGACGGTTAAAGGATAACTTCGGTATTTTTCAACCTGGGTCCTATTGCCCCAAGTGTATGTGTGTATACGATTGACGGGTACAACTCGTTTTAAAATTGGCTCAGTATCAAGGGAGCGGATGCAGCCGGCAGCCACGAAGCTAGATAGGGGCACAACTGCATCCCGTATAAGTTTGAGCATTAAAAGTGTTTATTTCGCCACAGACCGGTTGCGATCGCCGGTGCTAGCTCTCTAATTAGCATTGTAAGCATTGCGTTTTCCTTCACGTCCTCTGACCTGTGTGACGTCATCTGTGAGCTTGTTGCCGGAAGAAAACAGAGGAGCCATGCAGTGCGCCGAGCTGCTTATCCCAGCGGACAGTTGAAAGTTTTACTGCATCGGTATCATGGCTGAATATTTACCAGATTTCGAGAGTGAAGACGAGCCTTTTCATTACGACGGCCACCCGTATTTATTTGAGCCAGAGTATACAGACGAGGAGCTGCTACAAACTCAAGAGCAAGAGAGATAGCAAGAGAGGGCCAATGAGCAGACGAGGGTGAATCAGCGGCGGCACGAACGCGAATTTCTGAGGACTGGTGGTGCTCCTGTGGTTGTAGTGACTCTATGCCCACAGAGGAAGAATGTCTGTGTTGCAACGAGTGGGACCTGTTGCCCAATATTCGTGGTCTCGATGTGTCGTGGGATGATACAGAAAGTACCCGACGCTGTGCAACTACATTAGAGGATTTCCCCCCTCTGATCAACAGGGCAGTGCTGGATACCTTTTTTCATGTACCCAAATAAATTGGAGGAGGCGACCAAAACCACAGGGACCAAATGGTCAACTATCCATAAAGTAAGTATAACTAATATGTCTTTATGCATACAATACTTATATCTAGATTTGTCTCCGACACACACATTTACTGTTGCCCTAAATCCTCTTCACTTTTTCCTCTCGTCCAGCCAGTACAGACTTGAACGCTTACAATGCTAATTAGAGAGCTAGCACCGGCGATCGCAACCGGTCTGTGGCGAAATAAACACTTTTAATGCTCAAACTTATACGGGATGCAGTTGCCCCCCTATCTAGCTTCGCGGCTGCCGGCTGCATCCGCTCCCTTGATACTGAGCCAATTTTAAAACGAGTTGTACCCGTCAATCGTATACACACATACACTTGGGGCAATAGGACCCAGGTTGAAAAATACCGAAGTTATCCTTTAATGACGTATCAACTTGTTTTTTGTACCATTCCTTGGTTGCAGTTTGCACATGAATTCATTTTAAGTGTGTATTTATGCCCCTTTCAAGTGTATGTTTTTTATTCAAATAAATGTAACAATTCTGCTTACAAATACCTCCTCGTTGGCCGCATATCTTTGTATTAAAGAAAAACACACTACTTGGTAACTTTTCATCGTGCTACTTAAAATATTTGTGTGCTTCTAGATTTTTCAACTTGGTAGCATCCATGCTACTTGGGAAAATTCTAAGCGTCAAGCCCTGCTAGAGGTGTGAAAAAATATCTATACAGCAACATATCGCAATATTTTGACCTCCGATATAATATCGATGTTTCAGATCTTTATACGACTTTTTTGTAAAAATAAAAACTCACATTTTATAAGAGTTGAAAATAAAATACAACTTATAAATACATATGGACAGGTTTTTTTCATGCAGTCTGTTCAGTTCAGACAGTGACAAAATAAATATGTGATTTTGTGCTGTCAGTAACTCAAAGCACTTTGTTCCTCATGTGTTCAGTTAGTTTCAGCTGCACTGCATTTGATATATTTAAAAAACAATAAAATGGAAATGTTGTTTCAATCCAATAGTTTTGAATTGATTTGCACTTTAACTTTTGAGTAATATTGTGAGTTACATAAATACAATTATTAGTTTTTTCTTAGTTAACTGTAGAATATCCCAATAAATTATAATATTGTGATATATTGCGATGTTATCATATTGTGACCCAAGTATTGTGATACGTATCGTATTGTGAGGTTCTTGCCAATATTCAGCCCTAACATTTACCACAGTAACTTTATTTCTACTTTACCTGCAGGACATCCTCCTCCATGTCATCGTCAGCATCTGGGGCTGTCATTTTTCTGGGCCTTCGGCGACTCTTTGCTTTTTCACGTATGCTACAACACATAAAAGAACAAGTATTTTTCTAATTAAAATAAGAGCTTAGCATTTTTTTTTTTTTTTTTTAATTCTTTATTTTTCTGGTTCTGAGATGCAGAAGTCAGTGTACATAGTATCATAAAGATACAAACTTCAAAGACAGAATTCCAATCCCTTTGCAAATCAGTCTTTTCTTTTTGTTGTTTAAGTATTAATAGCCAGTCAACAGACCGTGTAAAGTTCCACACTTTTCCTCCACAATCAGCTGGTCAGTATTTTCCTTCCCTTATGCAACATCCTGCCTTAAGTAAACTTTTGGATCACCTTTAAATAGTTTTAGCTACAACCATTACATTTTAAAAGCACAGAGAAACCCACATAAACTTCTGAGAACAAAGAAAAAAACTTTTGTTTCCATTAGTTTATTTTTGTTCTCTCTTTTGTTTTTTTTAACACCGTCACAAAAAAAAACTCATTTAAAAATGAAAAGAAAAATCGAAATTTTAAACAAAATGTTTGAATGATTTGTGTCCATCCAAATGATATCAATACCTTTGCTTTGCGCATACAGCTTCAACATCCAATGTCAAAACGGAGTCATATTAATGAAAATGTTTGATCGATTTGTGGTGCAATCTATGAACTTTAAATCATTCATTATTAAACCAGGTGTTGTTTTCAGATTTTTATCTGTTTTGTCGGCAACAAGCATGAAAACATAAACAGAGGTCCTCACTGATGTCAGTTTTATGATTGATTTGCTAAAATGTAATGTTTATTTTATATTAAAGTAAAAACTAGAGGAAAGAGAATTAAATTATCTTCATTCTCATCATTAGGTGACTGTTCCTGTGCTTGGTGATATGGCTTTGTCTTCATTATAAACCTAACATTACGGTCCCAATATTCTCTTTAATATGGTCTTAGGATCTTCTCTATCCTTGGTTCACATTATCAAATCACAATAACAAAAAAACTTGAAACTATTACGCTTGTTGTCAAAGATTTCCATCAACATCAACTTCCATCTGCTGCAGTCTGAATCTAAAGTGTTTGCTTTGCTTCATAAATGATTCAGTTTTGCACTGTGAGCTGACATTTAAACACAACTTTGAAATTACACAGTCTAAATCCAGCTGAAGTTAAATATTAAAGTCTTACTTTTTCATCTTGTTCATTTTGGCGGTGTAGATGAGGCCGATGATTCGGCTGTCTTCCTGAAGAGCATTCACCCCATCATCAGGGAGCGTTGATACAACCTGGAGAGTGACGTTTTTTTTAAGCTTGTGACTCAAAAAGCAAAATTAAAACAAACTTAGAGAAGAAATCTGACGGGAAATTACACAATTAAACAAATTGATGTGAGTAGAAGGTAAAATAAATGTTAATAATAAAATCCACTTCAACTGTTCTTTTTAATTTCTAATTTAAGGAACACCAGTGATGTAATTTCAGGAAAAAAAAAAAACGTACAATTACAAAAACAAAGTTGTAAAAATTCAGACAGAGGCTGACACTTTGGGCTAATTTTTAAATAACAAGAAAAGGTGAATGCCCTTAACCCTTTTAACTACCAGCTCAACTGTTCGGAGGTCATCATTAATTCAGGGATTTTTAATTTTTTAAGTAACAGACCAAATAAAATCACTGTTTGATTCCATTAACACTTAAGGAAACAAAGAAAACCACAAACAACATGTTTTATTGGTGTGGGATTGAAAGGTTTTAAGAGCTAACAGTTGATTGTGTGATGACCTAAAAATGCACAAAAATTTGGAACAAAATGAATAGAGGAGGCAGAAATGTTTGTGAAAAATGCAAAAATTACTTAAAATAGATGATACTGAGTTTTGTAAAAGACAAAAATTGTTTTGATGAATATCACACTTTATGTGTGTATACCGACCTGATCAAAATCTAAAGGCCAGTTGAAAAATTGCTAGAATATGCATTTTGCACATTTGGACTTTAATGAGGTTTTAAATAGAGCTACAATATGCAAAAGCAAGAAGGGGGAGTGTGACAACAAATACTTTGAAAAAGTCATTTATTGAAAACAACAAGTAAACTGAAATAGGCTGTTTATCAGCTGATCAAAAGTTTAAGACCATCGCTCAAAAAATGACAAAAAACTCTCCAAACCAGAACAAAAATGTTTCTCAGTAGGACTCAGTCATGAGTAGCTCCACCGTTCTTGTTAATCACTTCAAAAATGTGTTTGGGCATGCTTGATGAGAGTGTTTCCAGGAAGCTTTTGGGAACATTGCTCCAAGTGGTGAAGATGGCTTCATGAAGGGCATCAACTGTCTGGACTGACGGCCATTTTTATAAACTTCCCTTGACCTCCATCCCCAAATCTTCTCTATGGGATTTAAATCAGGGGAACATGCGGGATGGTCCAAAAGAGTGATGTTATTCTCCCTGAAGAAGTCCTTGGTCAAGCGAGCATTGTGAACTGCAGCGTTGTCCTGTTGAAAAACCCAGCTGTTACCACACAGACGAGGGCCCTCAGTCATGAGGGATGCCCTCTGCAACATCTGCACGTAACCAGCCGCCGTTTGACGACCCTGCACCACCTGAAGCTCCAGTGTTCACTGAATGAAAAAGCACCCAGGTCATGATGGACCCCCCTCCACTGTGCCGGGTAGAAAACATCTCAGGTGGGATCTCCTTGTCATGCCAGCAACGTTGAAGCCATCTGGACCGTCAAGGTTACATTTTTTCTCATCAGAGAATAAAACTTTTTTCCACCTTTCAATGTCCCATGTTTGATGCTCCAAAGTCTAAACGGGCAGTTTTGTGGCGTTGAAGGAGACGAGGTCTTTGAATTTGTTTTTTGTTTTTGAAACCCTTTTCCCACAGATGCCGTCTGATGGTTATTGTGCTGCAGTCGGCACCAGTAAGGGCCTTAATTTGGGTCGAGGACCGCCCTGTGTCTTGACAGACAGCCAATCGGATCCTCCGGCTCAGTGCAGGTGTAATTTTTTTGGGTCTACCACTTGACTTTTTTGTTCCATAATGCACAGGATCTTTAAAAAAAAAGTAGAATGACTGTCTTACTGCGTCCAACCTCAGCAGCAATGACACGCTGCGAGAGGCCTTGCTTATGCAGCTCGACGATCCGACCACGTTCAAGAAGAGAAAGCTTCTTAGCTTTAGCCATCAGGAGGGCATGACCGTGTGAATGCCTGACAGAAAATGAACTTTTTGAGCAGATTTTGGCTTTAATAGCCTGTGGTCTGAAACTTCTGATCAGGTGATAAACAGTTTATTTCAGTTGTTTTTTTAATTACAAGTTCCAAATGTTTTTTGTCACACTCCTTCTTGCTTTTGCATATTGTAGCTCTATTTAAAACCTCATTAAGGTCCAAATGTGCAAAATGCATATTCTAGTAATTTTTCAACTGG